>JACEVL010001146.1:0-180000 GCA_020284085.1 Aporrectodea caliginosa
TATCGACAGTTTATCAAAGATTTTGCACAGATTGCGAAGCCTCTATCTGATTTGACAAGCAAACATGTTTCAGATAAGATTGATTGGACTGATAGACATCAACAGGCATTTAATTTACTTAAAGATGCTGTACGCTCTAAAGTTGTTTTATATGTTTTTGATGTTGGAAAACCTTTTAATTTGTACTGTGATAGCAGTGATTTTGCAGTAGGAGCTGTGCTAACACAGATGGATGATAAGGGAATAGAGCGCCCTGTGTCATTTATAAGTCAGAAATTGACTGACACCCAGAAGAGATGGGCAACTGTAGAGAAAGAAGCCTATGCTATTGTTTGGGCTTTAAATAAGTTAAAAGAGATAATCATTGGATCTAAAGTTCACATCTTTACCGATCACAATCCTTTAACTTATCTGACTGAATCTATGTCTAAGTCTGCTAAACTGGTGCGTTGGGCTTTAGCACTGCAAACTTTTGATGTAGAAGTTAATTATAAGAAAGGACGATTAAATGTTGTAGCAGATTGTTTATCTAGATTATAAAATTGTTTATTTTACTGTATTATATAGTATTAAGTTTATTGCATAATTTAGTACATGATGATTTTTGCAAATTTTTAAATTTAATTTGCTCAATCCAAAGAAAGGGAAGGAGGTAATGTGAACTAATGTTTTGCATATATAATGAGCACAGGTGTTCTTTAGGTTGATATATATATAATGTGTATCGATTGTTAAGCTGTTTTAGTCTTAGGCCTTAGTTGCGCTGTCGGCTCGTGGGCGCTTGGCCTAAAGTAGCCTAAACATTGGCTGACGGTAGATTGTTTTACACGTGCAGTTAGCGCGCCAAACTTAGAAACTGCTGATGACAGTGAATTTGAACTATACAGTGTAGTACAGTTGTTTTAAGGCAAGAGTTGGGTTTGTTGTTATTAAACTGTGTTTGAAGAAAGAAAGAAACATTCAAAGAACTGTGTCAATTTAATTCTTAAACAGTTAGAAGTCGTTGAGCAATTTATATGTAGAGATAAGGAAAGTTCTTGAGGTAGGTCACAACTAAGAAAGAAAAGAGTTGGTGACAGATAGGTTATGACAATATTAGACCTAAAAAAGTTCATAACTATTTCTTTCTCGACCATTCCTTCCATCTGCCAATTTAACTGGATTACCTCTAACCAGAGATGCCATAAATATCCCTAGACATACTTTACTCACACATAGAGGCCTGTGTATGTGGAACGAATATTTTTAAATCCTTCGACGTATCACACGATTAACCAGTAAATTGTCTGTCCTGAACTCGCATCTGATATTTTTCACGCTTTCTTTAACAATTCCGTTGACTTCATTTGTCATTTACTGTTCAATTAAATCTTAAAATAAGCTTAAACATCAAGACCTAAATGTTTAACTACTAAACAAAATTGTCATAAGCCGACAGCACTAAACATGCATGTCATGCAGTAAAAAGAACACTATCTTAGACTTGCAAATCGAGCTGAAATGTTTCACTTCATCGTGCAGCTTTTCTGGTCACGAACTTCAAAGCCGATTATCTGAAACAATGATGTATCACAATATATTGAAATAATAGTAGAAATACGGAGAAACAACATTCAAAGCAATAGAAGAAAATATCGTCAGTTAATGAAAGTAAATTTAAATAAATGTCTCGTTTCCTACAAACTGATAGTTCTACTGAAATATTACGAGATAGGCCTATAGGCCAACTATTGTGTCTTTATAACCTAGCAGCCTACGTTTTCTAAGTTTTGACCGCAAAACCTTCTTAGAGAACGGCTGCATATCGACAGAGTAGCCTACAAATGATGCGCCTCAAATGACAGTGCATCCATGCTATTGATAGCACAAAACAACTGGATTAGGGAGAGCCACAAATAATGCGAGTTTCAATCAATCAATCAATGAAACTTGATATAGCACCGCTTCAAGATATCTACTCAGAGGCGCCTGTTTGCAAGTGGAGTACTTGCTTCTAGCTTAAAATACAAATGGCGCGCTAAAGGTCGGCTTCTTTAAATTTGTTTACACCTCAGGATCACGTTTTTATGAGCATCATGTGTATAATTTAGACTTATTCTTGCTGAAAATTGGAAGGCCTATTGGTCGCGGATGCATTCAATGAAGGTTAATGCAATCTGCCAACAAACTCTGTGCAAGTGTGCATTCTATAGGCTACGCGAATTCCATAAGGCCCGTGGTTGTGTTGAATCATTTATGCAAGTTTTATTGAATACTTTGGTCTGAAATTGAGATGAAGACTTTTGAAGCACTTTCAAATCTAGTTATTTATGGTGCATGTGAAGCCGCTTATAGGCTAGGCCTATATGTCGGATATCAGTATTAGCAAATTAGTACGCATAATCAAAGCGTACATCAGACAGTCACGTTGTGACTCGTCCAATATCTGACAATAATGTAGGGCCTACTGTAGGAAGATTTTAAAGAACTCACACTTAAACGTGCCGTATGTATTAATTTTAATCTTTAAGTAGACATAGGCTACCATTTGCCGGAACATAGCGAGCAATAGGCCCATATGTGAACGTGTTTTTTTTAGAACAGTGAGATATAGTTGGTGTCACGACAATTCGTCGACAGACTTGTTAGTCTACGACACTTCGTCTACAGACATTTCGTCTACCGACATTTCGTCTACAAAGTTATTTGATAATGTCACTTTAAAATCGAAGATGGATTGATGAAAAACTGTTTCCCTAAATGGAAGTGGGATTGATGAAAACATTCCTGTGTTGAAATAGAAGCTGGATTGATCGAAATAATTGTCCCCATAAATAGAAGCTGAAAACCAAGCTGGATGCATGGATGAAACAAAGTTTCTATTCAATAGAAGCTGGATTGATGAAAATAATCTTTTCAGTAATTAGAAGCTGGATTCCTGAGAATATATAGCACGTTTTAGCGAAACAAAAAGAAAACAGCCTCTGTTGATTAACCGTAATGAATACAGATACACTTATAGACGTCTGTAGACGAAGTGTCTGTAGACGAAGTGTCTGTAGACGAAAAGTCTGTAGACGAAGTGTCTGTAGACGAAGTGTCTGTAGACGAAAAGTCTGTAGACGAGTTGTCGCGGAACCGATTTAGTTGAGATGAGCCTCGATGTTGAATAGATTAATTAATATTTGTGTTCAAAATGTTTGATTTTAAGGCAGTATTGTGTGCGCTTATATATGTTTATTATCTATAATGGGAGTGTGTATAATGCGTCATTGTATGCGCTTCGTTGAACAGCGATTGAGTCTTAAACCGTGCATGTTTAATTAGATAGTCGTACAGAGGTTTGTAAATAGTCGCACGAGAGACGCGAGAAAGAATTAGCTCATAGGCGCGATTTGAAATTTGTGGCCGATAAGCTTACAGTAGAATTCTGTAGAGCTAGCCTAAAGCGATAACTGATATGTAATTTCGGTTGGTTGTGTGTTGAAAACGTTGCCAGACTGTATCAAATTTGAATTGAGAGCCACGCTCTACCATAGTGAACTTGCCTATAGGCAGAAATAGAATAAATACAGTCATAGTTTAAGTCATAGGCTAAGCAAAGCAAGTCGAGACTACACGTCTTAGAGACTGTCAAGGCAGCGGAAGAAGTTGAAGATCACAATGTGTTTATTGTGTTAACTATATGTCCACACAGATTACCTAGAATTTGGTGAATCGTGTTATCTGGTTTTACTTTGGTAAACATGACGGCAATAATATTGTGAACAGTCGTATCAAACGTACGTTGTTTAAGTTGCCTGGGCCTTTTGTCGTCTTTTCTCCCTTGCCAGTTTCTCCAGCAAATCATAAAATTCTTCAGCTGACATTTCTGAAATTAAATTAGACGAACTTTGGTAATGACATGATCACTGTCGCTTCTCATGTTATGCAAATCGGACGAAGAAAAAGAGTTTTCTATTAAGGACAATTTTTCAGCAGTCGATTAACATTCAAAGCAAAATGATCTACCGGTTAGCGAAATAGCTCTTATAAGAAACTGGAGCATAGCTATAATAATTAATTGATACAATGGGCTATAATAGACAACAAAGCGAACAAAGATATTGCTTTCATCAGCGAACATTATTTTGCTGTCATTGTAAAATTTGGTTATTCTCGTAGACTTTTGGTCGCTGATCACAGAAATGATAAAAATGTTGTGTCACATAGGATTTATGTAGGCCTGTTACTTACATAACCTACTGACTACTACCAGGGCCTGGTTAACCAGTATGCTCAATATGGTTTAGCATGGGGCCCCCCACTTACAGGACCCCATATCAGAGTTGGAATGCTGCAGGACAAACAAATAATTTATTACTGCAAATAATTATTTTTTCATAAGGAAGAGCCATCAGTTTCAGTTCGAGCGAGAATTCACAAAGCAAATTGCAAATTTGAAACAATTTACCGTAACCTAGTATCATCAACCATGCAACCAACTGCTGTGTAAATTGGGGTGTAAAGTTAAAAATGTTTTTGGGAGCAAACGTTTTGTAATGGTGAAGTAAAGTTGCCAGCATGCTAGTTTCTTCCAAAAGCAAGAAATCAGTTAATTAGTTAGTTATCATTATATTATGACGAGTTTTGTATTATGACAGTCTTCCTGAGTCAAAGCCACCTGATGTGTGGACATAAACTTTTGACGATGCTGATCTGAAGAAACTGCGCAGTAGGTGAGATTATGTACTTGGAATGATGATGATCCAGAATTTCAACCACTGGAATCCTCTACATCTGTTAATCGAACCTGAGTTAAATGATATAGCCGGGGATTTAAACTGTAAAGAGCCAAGCATAATTATTGGGCACCCGGGTTCAATGATGGAATTTCGTAGCACAACGATATTAAATTTCTGTGTTTCTTATCCGTTATGAAGATTTGAGTCGATATTTATCATAAAGATGATACTTTACGCTTTTGCAACAAGGGCGAAGGATTACTTAGCCTACTCGGCACACGGACCATTATGCCCGTGTGCCATGTTACATAGGCCCTTCTTGTTTCAGCTCGCGATGCCATAGGACAGAATGAATTTAAGTATACGTCAGTACACATAATAATCTAAATAAGAAACTAACATACTGGCAGATTCGGATTTTACCCGCACCCTACATTAAGAATTCGTAGCGATCAGCTCACTTCGGGGTCAACTATATGGAACTACTATGTTCCACTTCCAAAGCTTGTGATCCTTGCATGATTGATATGGGAAGGCCCCAAAATGGTCCCAGTCCGCCTCTGCCACTCGGTCGAGACAATGAGCCACAAGAATGACAACTGTTTAGCAATTCATCAATATTAAAAGCCTGTGGCCTGTGATGATACTAAATACAACTGTTTCGCTACCGATATCAGTGTCAAACAAGACACGAAGTGCACATGATATACATGTACATTGTATTGTATTGTATAAATTTGGCTATTTATAAAGCGCTTCTCACAGCAAAAGCCGTTCAGAAGCGCTAAATTCATGCAGTAGGCCTACATCTATGCTAATATCGAGCTACTGCTCAAATTTATGCAGTACTGCAAGAATATTTTGAACAAAATATAATGATCTGAAAGTTGTAACACTTCTTGGTTTTCAGCTTGGATATAAATCATGTACCGTTGCTTAATTTGTAAGTGGGACAATAATAGTTCAAGAGTTTATTATGCCAGAAAGGACTGGCCAATCCACAAAACATGCCAAGTGATCCTAAGCAGGTACCTCATCACATCGACCTCGGACTAATTAAAAACTTTGTTGAGGCAATGAACAAGCACGACAAAAGTTAAGAATACTTCACAGAGATAGGCCTTTGTTTTCATGTATAATTAATTGAGTCCAATAGATAGAAGGCATAAAAACGATAACAGAGCAGATTGAATCCTAATTGATATGCTAGTGTTGCAAGATATCGTTCGGAGAAGTTCCTAACACTGATTGGAAACGTAAATAAGTCCCAAAACGCATTTAGTTTCTATTAATTTGGCAATACAAGTACGCCAATATTGAAACTTCGCAGTCATCTGCCGCTTTAGCCTATATCTGTGCATATAGTCTACGTAGATTATTTTTCTTCAAATTCAAATTTTATTAGAATCGATTCCATGACATTGAACAGTGAAGACAATGTACAGGTATGAATACAGTCATTAACAAGTTTTCATTTCGTAAATTCCATAAGTAGGTAACAGAAATTGAAGAGGTAATAGTCTAACAGGTTAAGTAGTAAAATCGATTCGTGCGGAGAAAAAGCCCATGGGGCTTATCTAGTCTTCCCCACTATGATAGAACAAATTGGTTGGACTTGAAAGGGAACATGAGTCGTTCGTGATACAAACATTCTGACATCAGCGACTTCAACTTGGCAGTTGGCAAATTATTATTATAAAGCTTGGGCCTACCACGTGTTCTTGGCAAAGCAAAAACTCAAAACAAAAACTTTTTTGCCAAGTGGGAATCGTAGACAGAAGGCAGTTGTCATGGAAACAAAAATCATGCAGCGTTTAGAAATCAGCTTAAGGTAGAATCCTATCAGAAAATCAAACGGGCTTCTTCAGCGGATAATGGTTATTATGATTATTATGGTTTATGTTAAAGCGTATAATAATTTTTATTATACGCAATTTAGGCAGTAGGTGGCGCTACGGTAGACGCTCATTCGTTTATTGAATTAACTTTCTAGTACTTAAGTGATATAATTGTCTTCGTTCATTGATTCAAACTGTCATGGACACAGTATGATTACATGTCATAGTAAGAGGGATGATCACAAGTTATTACAGGTGTCGAATTTAACTGTTTAAACAGCCATGCAAGGCGCCCATCTGTCCTACTGCTCATTTTACCAACGCCATCTGGCGAATGAAAGGTCGATTCGACCTTTGGGAGGGTTGCGGGAATCGATCCCACGTCAATGCTGATCTTCTGCTCTTTGTGCCGAGTGTTAGCCATCTACTTAAACTCCTCTCCAAGTTAACTACATATCATCACTTCGCATATATTTACCGGATTGTTTGATGTTGATTATTACTAGTTAGGTCTAAAACTAAAACAGCGTTCTTATATGGCCTATCCCGGATTTAGTAAGTCAATTCCAGCAGTTTCACATAACGAGATCACGCTTGATTTCATTGTGATAACAGCACTATAATAGTAATTAAATTTGTCTAAGTTAAATTCGGTTTGCTAGAATGAGGTTAGAATAGATTGAGGTTAGAATTAGAGTTAGGATAGAATAGATTGGATATAGATTTTAGACATTTGATATTTGTAAACAGTATATATTAGAGTATATTATAGCCTACTACATATTAGGGATTAGTAGGCTAGACTTTAGATTCCATATTAGATTACATTACATTAGAATATGTCGTAAAAAAGAGCGAGAGGGGAGATACTGGAAGTCGGAAGAGAATAATAAAAACAGAACTTGAAGGCAACGAAGAAAGGAACAAAAATTGGAAGAAGAAATGAAAAAGAACAAGATCTCGAGCGTACAGTAAACATTCTAGAGAATGGTCTCACCTTTTGCTACCTCGGCTTCCTCGTAGTCAGAATCACTGGAATATCTTCTTTCAATTTGTGGAGAACCCGTGACAGTCAGATGTCGGTCCAGTTGTGGACGATATCGATCTTCGTTAAATCTTCTTCCATTTTGTGGAGAATGCGTGGCAGATGGAAGTCCCTCTAGTTCTGGACGACCTTTATCACTGGAATATCTTCTTTCAATTTGAGGAGATCCCGAGTCAGATTGACGTTGAATTACTTGTGGACTTCTAGAATCACTGGAATATCTTCTTTCAATTTGTGGAGATCCCTTGTCAGATTGAGGTTGATCTACTTGTGGACTTCTAGAATCACTGGAATATCTTCTTTCAATTTGTGGAGATCCCTTATCAGATTGACGTTGATTTACTTGTGGACTTCTGGAATCACTGGAATATCTTCTTTCAATTTGTGGAGATCCCTTATCAGATTGACGTTGATTTACTTGTGGATTTCTAGAATCACTGGAATATCTTCTTTCAATTTGTGGAGATCCCTTGTCAGATTGACGTTGATTTACTTGTGGACTTCTAGAATCACTGGAATATCTTCTTTCAATTTGTGGAGATCCCTTATCAGATTGACGCTGATTTACTTGTGGACTTCTAGAATCACTAGAATATCTCCTTTCAATTTGTGGAGATCCCGTGTCAGATTGAAGTTGATTTACTTGTGGACTTCTGGAATCACTGGAATATCTTCTTTCAATTTGTGGAGATCCCTTATCAGATTGACGTTGATTTACTTGTGGACTTCTAGAATCACTAGAATATCTTCTTTCAATTTGTGGAGATCCCGTGTCAGATTGAAGTTGATTTACTTGTGGACTTCTGGAATCACTGGAATATCTTCTTTCAATTTGTGGAGATCCCGAGTCAGATTGAGGTTGATTTACTTGTGGATTTCTAGAATCACTGGAATATCTTCTTTCAATTTGTGGAGATCCCGAGTCAGATTGACGTTGATTAACTTGTGGACTTCTAGAATTACTGGAATACCTTCTTTCAATTTGTGGAGATCCCGAGTCAGATTGACGTTGATTTACTTGTGGACTTCTAGAATCACTGGAATATCTTCTTTCAATCTGTGGAGATCCCGAGTCAGATTGACGTTGATTTACTTGTGGACTTCTGGAATCACTGGAATAGCTTCTCTCAATTTGTGGAGATCCCGAGTCAGATTGACGTTGATTTACTTGTGGACTTCTAGAATCACTGGAATATCTTCTTTCAATTTGTGGAGAACCCGTGTCAGTTTGAAGTTGATTAACTTGTGGACTTCTAGAATCACTGGAATATCTTCTTTCAATTTGTGGAGATCCCTTATCAGATTGACGTTGAATTACTTGTGGACTTCTGGAATCACTAGAATAGCTTCTTTCAATTTGTGGAGATCCCGAGTCAGATTGACTTTCATCTCCTTGTGGACTTCTAGAATCACTGGAATATCTTCTTTCAATTTGAGGAGATCCCGAGTCAGATTGACGTTGAATTACTTGTGGACTTCTAGAATCACTTGAATGTCTTCTTTCAATTTGTGGAGATCCCTTGTCAGATTGAGGTTGATCTACTTGTGGACTTCTAGAATCACTGGAATATCTTCTTTCAATTTGTGGAGATCCCTTATCAGATTGACGTTGATTTACTTGTGGACTTCTAGAATCACTGGAATATCTTCTTTCAATTTGTGGAGATCCCTTATCAGATTGACGGTGATTTACTTGTGGACTTCTAGAATCACTAGAATATTTTCTTTCAATTTGTGGAGATCCCGTGTCAGATTGACGTTGATTTACTTGTGGACTTCTAGAATCACTGGAATATCTTCTTTCAATCTGTGGAGATCCCGAGTCAGATTGACGTTGATTTACTTGTGGACTTCTGGAATCACTAGAATAGCTTCTCTCAATTTGTGGAGATCCCGAGTCAGATTGACGTTGATTTACTTGTGGACTTCTAGAATCACTGGAATATCTTCTTTCAATTTGTGGAGATCCCTTATCAGATTGACGTTGATTTACTTGTGGACTTCTGGAATCACTGAAATATCTTCTTTCGACTTGTGGAGATCCCTTATCAGATTGACGTTGATTTACTTGTGGACTTCTGGAATCACTAGAATAGCTTCTTTCAATTTGTGGAGATCCCGAGTCAGATTGAGGTTGATTTACTTGTGGACTTCTGGAATCACTAGAATATCTTCTTTCAATTTGTGGAGATCCCGTGTCAGTTTGAAGTTGATTTACTTGTGGACTTCTGGAATCACTAGAATAGCTTCTTTCAATTTGTGGAGATCCCGATTCAGATTGAGGTTGATCTACTTGTGGACTTCTAGAATCACTGGAATATCTTCTTTCGATTTGTGGAGATCCCTTGTCAGATTGAAGGTGATTTACTTGTGGACTTCTAGAATCACTGAAATATCTTCTTTCGATTTGTGGAGATCCCTTGTCAGATTGACGTTCATTTACTTGTGGACTTCTGGAATCACTAGAATATCTTCTTTCAATTTGTGGAGATCCCGAGTCAGATTGACGTTGATTTACTTGTGGACTTCTGGAATCACTGTAATAGCTTCTTTCAATTTGTGGAGATTCCGAGTCAGATAGAAGTTGCTCTTGTTGTGGACGATCTTTATCACCGGTATATCTTCTTTCAATTTGTGGAGAACGCGTAGCAGCCAGATTTAGGTCTATTAATGGACGATATCGATCATTGGTATATCTTCCTTCAAGTTGTGGAGAACCCGAGTCAGATCGACGTCGATTTATTTGTGGACGACCTTTATCATCGGTATATCTTTTTTGAATTTGTGGATAATCCGTAACAGATATAGGTCCCTCTAGTTGTGGACGATCTATATCACCAGTATATCTTCTTTCAATCTGTGGAGAACGCCTGGCAGATTGACGTCGATTTATTTGTGGATTTCCAGTATCCGTTGGTGTTTTCCCTGCTATTTGCCAAGAACCATAGTTGGATAGTTGTTGACTTCTAGAATCATCGTAGTAGATGTCTTGCGATTTACCATCCTTTTCTTCCGACGCTCTTGTCTTCGTAGCTTTTGTGTATAAAAATATGATTCAAATGCAGTAGAATGATAAGGCTTCAAAATCATCAAATCAACAAACTATCAATATTTATCCATAATGATATCTAATATTTATATAACACCATCGCTACCGTATTGAAAGAGCGGTTACGCTTAATAAAGCCTTAGAACGCTACCCATTATGCTTTCAATGTGCGAAAAATAAACAAAGAAAAATGCTTATAAAAAACTGAGTAACTGGGAGTAAGGCTATCGAAAAACCAAATTAAGTAAAATGGTCGAGTGTAAGGGAATTTAGAAAAAGTCATCTAATTACTTGTGCTGTGTATTAAAGACTGGCAATTTGTTTTAGTAAAAACAGAAGCTAAATGTGTTTAAAGCTCCGAAGGTTTTTTGCAACTGGCCCAGAATGCCACCATCTAAAGAAAAGGCATCACTGGATGGCATCAAGCAAATGTTTTGGAAACATTTTTATGCAGTGCACACTGCACAGTGAACATTTGATGGTTGCTTGCATGTCCCATGAAGAACGCACAAGGGGCGCTCTGTTTTCCGCTCTAGGTCCAACACATTGCACGCCGGTCTTGCCGCTTATTTTCCCGCTTGCGGTATAAAAAAAATTGTATTAGGCATAGGCTACTTGGTCAGCTTTCCTTAATCTGGGAGAATTTAGACCTATGTTACTATGTATTGATCTCTAACGCGTGATGAAGCTTCTATTCACCTGTCTTATCACGCCTGGGTTGTGATTCACTGCTCTACTAGAAAGTTGCAGCTGTTGTTCTTATTCTTGGACTTCCTCCAAGATCTCCAGTTACAGAATTGATATTTCCAGTTTCAGATTTAATTGCGTCGGTCACCTTTTCCACCTGTGGTCCAGTTTAGTGTTGTTTTCCTTGTATAAAAATCGCTTCTTGGTGTAACACCGAGCTACCTTGCTGACTCGTACATTCCACTTACACTTAATCGCACCAGGGAACACTTAAGATCAGCTGACTCTAACCAGCTATTTGTCCCAAGGTACACAAATATTAGTAGTTAGCGATATAAAAAATTTCAGGTGCATATTTTATATAGTATATGTTCGGAGATGGTGTGGATTTCTTATACGAGTTGAGTCAATTGCCTGAGGTTGATTTATTCGGCACTAAATCGAGGAATGCTTCCTCATATTGTCAAATAATTTCTGCACTTCCTCTGCTGTTTTCAAGTTTCTCCAATTTCAGAAGTTTTATTATTGCTTTAAAATATAATAAAATACAAAATGACTCAATTTAGTGAAATGTTATAATGTAGCAAAATCATGCGCAAGTGGTAACTAGTATTTGTTTAATTATTCTATTTTATTTTTGGTCCTCAATCACCCACCATCACCTGCGTCAGGCCCCACTATTTTCACTCCCCGGGCTTTACACTCCACTTAAGTCTAGCCTCTTCAAGAATTCATACCCCGACTCACCTGATCCTTCCAATTCTCGACCTGAACGACACCCACCTTAACAGCTACTCTGCCCACTAACACCTTGGCAACCGGACTCGGACCTCATTCTGACTACCCTTTGGACAATCCCTCTGACTCGACTCGTGAATAAGCTGCTGCCCTGCGCTTGGCTTTCGAGTGGCGCTTTAGAAGTTTGTCGTTTACGATTGCGATGTAAACTACTATGATTGCCATCATAGTAATAATTTCGATTCAGAAACTCATGATTCTATCTTCAAGTGTAAGGAATTTATCTGTTCAAATTGCCATTTCGCTTGTGTGCTGACGGATGTTAGTGTTTATACGACCCAACATACCGTGTTCGGCATTCTTTTGGCCTCTTTCACATGTTGGATCGCCACGACATTGGGGTGGACGCTTTCTTAACAACTTCTCAAACCTCTCCAACAGATCTTCGTCTTCTCCACCTTGACAAAAGTATATTTGTCATAATTATATAATCTACACCACATTTCCAATTATGTGAAGTTTAGTTGTTTATATTATCTACCCTCTGTTAACCCGAAAGCAAAGAACCAATTGATTTTACACACATGGAATGGACCAGTAGACCATGTAAGCATGAAGTGGTGGCCAGTAGACTTCGCAAAAAGGAAACGTTGGGGCGTGATTGAGTTACTGGAGTACCTAATGATACCCAACAAATATAATGATCTGTTCGTTTTTTAATCTAAAAAGCCAAACGCTTGCGTGAATTGACCGAACTTAGCACAAAAGACTTAATGTTTATATACAGGGCCGGACCTATCTCAAATGGCGCCCCAGGAAAAGCATACAGTCCACCCCACATCAAAACCCAATGAGGAAGTGTTCAGGAACCAGCCAGAACATTTTGAATTCAAATGAAAATAATCATCGTCATTGAAGAAATACGACTAAAAGTTTGAAAAACAAAACTGTTAAACACATACTGGCGCCCTTTAGGCTTTGGCACCCCAGGCTCCTTGCTTTGTCTGTGCCTAAGGCCGACAATGTTCATATATACGGAGACTTGCTTTTCCTGGATGCTGAACGTCAACATTAATAAAACATATGTTTTGGAATACAGAAAACTGCCAAAATGTTTTAGGCCTACCTATCTGTCATATGTGAATGACAGATCTACGAATACCTACGCTCGTAATTTGCACCGAAAGATCTAGACTATGACGGCAATACTTTCTGCCTATTACCAGTCAGAAGGTATTGCGAGTAGGCCTAAATCAAAAATATGCTGCAAAACAGATTTAACCAACGAATTTCATCTAAATTTACTTAATTGGTGTTATCAACAGCAAAAATTAGTTCCAATGCTGCGTTTTATTCCTACTGTTCACGGAAAGTATACAATATCTAGAATAAAGCATGTTGTGAGACAATATTTAATTGAAGATTAAGTAAATAAAATTATAATGCAACAATGGATTGAAGAAGAAGAACAAGAAGAAATAGCACAAGAAGAAGAGAAAGGAGAATAATATGGGGAGAAGAGTGGGTATGAGAGAGGCAAAGGCGGACTGAGTGGTAGAGGTGGAGGGAGAGGCAAGGGCAGGGGCAGGGGCAGGGGAAGACGGAGAGCGAGGGGGGATGGAGAGGGAGGAAGAGGAGTTTGTGAGGGGAGCGAGGGATGGGTGAAGGTGACGGGGAGAGAGGTCAGAGGGGGAGAAGAGGGTAGGGTAGAGTTGATAGGGTAGGGTAGGGTAGGGATGGTAGGGGAGGGGAGGAAGGGAGGGAGGGGAGGGAAGAGGAGTGGAGGGGAGGGAGGGAGGGGAGGGAGGGAGGGAGGGGATGGGAGGGAGGAGGGAGGGAGGGAGGGGAGGGGAGGGAGGGAGGGAGGGGAGGGGAGGGAGGGAGGGGAGGGACTACACTCATTTTATTTCAGAAGATGGCGCTCCTATCGTACACGTTATGGAGGTCATTTCAACCGTCTTAGGACGGCAAACGCCTAGTTAGTAATATTTACATGTTTAGCAGTCAATAGCAGTTAATATCTGTCAGAGGTAACGTTGCATACAAGTTCCACTTCTCCCACAGCCTTACATCTCCCGGAGGTAGTCTTGTCTGTACAATGACTTATTTGAAGGCCAATAATAACAGACATTATAATTTAGGTTTCACCCCCGTTTCCTATGCGTACGTGCATTATCAGTAGACCCTTCAAACGCAAGCGTATGCATTTGGCTTAAAACCTTCCGCTCCATGCGAACATACTAAATGGATGCGATTATGGAGGCAGTGAATACAGAAGTGGCTTTGGATGAATGGCCAGACGTGATCATTGAATTCATTAATTTAGTCTAAGCATTTATATAGCGCCCCTTCAAGAACATACTCAGGAGCGTTCCCAGTCCAGCCACATTTGAAGAGAAAAGACCTGACCGAATTATAAAGCCCTGTCTGGTGGACCACAAGTAAAGAGCGGAGCTCAAGCGGGAGGTCATTGGTATCATTAGCAACATCATCATTACTATCAATAATGTATCATCTGAGCATAGACCCCTTAAATTACAGGACTGTAGGCCATCAGCCTCGGGACTTGGAACTTGGGTCCATTCTCAATTTACACTTTTTATCACAAAAAAATGAATGAATAGTCCGATTTTGTATGAACTTTTCTTTGTTCTATTTGTCTCGAATAGGGCTATATCGTGGGAAACTAGTGACGCTAAATTCTAGATCATTCAAGGTCATTTCAAGGTCAGAAAAACTGAAATCTAAGAAAAATCAGAGAAAAATGGCCAGATCTCAGCCAATAATTCTTGAAATAGCTAATTCTTTCTTGTGTTTCTCTCCAAGGTAAGGGCTACCTGGGATAAGAAACCAGGCTATTAAATGTAAGCCGATCCAAGGTTATTTTAAGGTCAAAAAGGTCAATTTTAGAAGAAAATCAGAGGAAATAGCCATAGCTCAGACAAATATTGTTACATTTTAATTAGTCTTTTACCAATTTGCTTGTGCCGATAGGGGCTACATTCATGAAGACAGTACCTAAAGGTTAAAATTATCTAAGGTCATTTCAAGATCAAAATGTCAAAATCAAGAGAAAGTGACCATATCTCAGCCAAATACTTCTTTATTTAGGTGATTGTGTGTAATGACAGTTTTCCATTTATTTTGACCTTTTGACCGTGAAAATTTAATGACCTTGAAGTAAGGCAAGGTCGTTTCAAGGTCAAAATTAAATGAAATGACCATTGCACAGAATATTGTTTTATTTGGACAATCTTCCATTTATTTTGACCTTTGAACTTGAAACGACCTTGGGTTACTTCAAGGTCATTTGAAGGTCAAAGGTCAAAATCAAGGAGCAATGATCATTACACTGAATCACCCAAGTAAAACAATATTTGGCTGAGATATGGTCATTTTCTTTTGATTTTGACTTTTTGACCTTGAAATGACCTTGGATTGTTTTAACCTTTAGGTACTGTCTTCTCGAATGTAGCCTTTATCGGCATGAGCAAATTGGTAATAGTATAATTAAAATGTAACAACATATTTGTCTGAGCTATGGCTATTTCCTCTGATTTACTTCTAAAATTGACCTTTTTGACCTTAAAATAACTATGGATCACCTTATATTTAATAGCCTTGTTTCTTGTCCCAGGTAGTCTCATGTAGGAGAGAAATACAAGAAAGAATTAGCTGATTTCAGGAATTATTGGCTGAGATCTGGCAATTTTTCTCTGATTTTTCCTAGATTTTATTTTTTCTGACCTTGAAATGACATTGATTTATATTATCGAGAATGTAGCGTCAATATTTTCCCACAATATAGCTCTCGTTGAGGCAAATAGAACAAAGAAAAGTTCATGCAAATCGGACTATTCGTTCATTTTTTTGTGATAAAAAGTGTAAATTGAGAATGGACCCAAGTTCGAAGTCCCGAGCATGAGCGCCTACAGTCCTGTAATTTAAGTAGTCTATGCATCTGAGAGACTCCTGAGAGGTGGGCAAATGTTCTGTCACAATTTAGAATGAGGCAAATAGCGTGGTAGCGCATTTCGCTTTAAATCGATCTGATTGTTACAAAGACGCAGAAGACAAGATTTTACTTTTTGCAGTTTAATCATACTAATTAAATTATACTAATCGCATTCATAATCGTAATCTCGAGATTCTACAGCTCCTAAAAAAGCGAATTCGCGGGAACAAGCTTATTCACAGGCGTTTAGTCAAAACAAAATCGATAGGTTATGACAATATTAGACCTAAAAAAGTTCATAACTATTTCTTTCTCGACCATTCCTTCCATCTGCCAATTTAACTGGATTACCTCTAACCAGAGATGCCATAAATATCCCTAGACATACTTTACTCACACATTATATATTTGAAAGGAATATTTGTAAAGCCTTCAACATATCTCTCAATTAACCAGTAAATTGTCAATCATGAACTCGCATCTGATATTTTCACGCTTTCTTTAACAATTCCGTTGACTTCATTTGTTTCATTTACTGTTGAATTAAATCATTAAAAAACACCAAGACCTAAAAGGCTAAATGTCTAACTACTGTAAAAATTGTCATAAAGCCGACAGCACTAAGCATGCAGTATAAAGAACACTATCTTAGATTCACAAATCGAGCTGAAATGTTTCACTTCATGGTGTAGGTTTTCGTGTAACGAACTTGAAAGCCGATTATCTGAAACAATGATATATCAAAATATATTAAAATAGCAGGAAAACTAAATAAGGAAAGATGTCAAAGCAAAAGAAGAAAATATCTTTAGTCAATGAAAATAAATGTAAGTAAATGTCGCGTTTCCAACAAACTGATGGGCGACCTCGCCGACCTGAAATATTACGAGATATACATGTACTATACACTTTATAATCTAGTACGTTTCTTAAATTTGACCGGCAAAACCTTCTAGAGAACGGTTGCATATCGGCAGAGTGCATATGATGCGCTCTCAAATGACAGCGCATCCATGCTATTGAGAGCAATTGGAATACGGGAAAGCCACAAATAATGGGAGCTTGATGTGGAGTGCTTACTTCTAACTTAAAATACAAATGGCACGCTAAAGGTCAGCTAGAATTTGGTGAATCGTGTAATCTGGTTTTACTTTGGTAAACATGACGGCAATAATATTGTGAACAGTCGTATCAAACGTACGTTGTTTAAGTTGCCTGGGCCTTTTGTCGTCTTTTCTCCCTTGCCAGTTTCTCCAGCAAATCATAAAATTCTTCAGCTGACATTTCTGAAATTAAATTAGACGAACTTTGGTAAATGACATCATCACTGTCGATTCTCATGTTATGCAAATCGGACGAAGAAAAGGATTTTCTAGTAAGAACAATTTCAGAAGTCGATAAACAGGGAGCCCATTCCAGATTGCAGGGCCAGCAACACAAAGGCACGGCACTGCATAATAGATGTCCGTTACCGGGAAACAAGAGGCGCAGCCTGCTTAGAGGAGCGGAGAGAACCACGGCGCTGGACGCTCAGGGTGAAGCAGCAGAGCTCCTGTAAGGGGTCGTCCATTAATTATGCCAACAAAATAGGGGGGGATGGGGTTTTGAAAAGTTTGACAGTTGTTGACAAGGGGGAGGGGGTTCGGTACAATTTGACGTCAACAAATTGTTTAAAATGAATCAACACAGACCCTTCAAAATGGTAGCGAAAACATCATTAAGTAAATGCTAAAAATGTATAAAGTGCTTAATGTTTAATACTACTAAAAAGCTGGTAATAAACTAAACTCATATATTTTGAAATTCGAGATTGCATTTTTTAGTGCAAAAAAATTAAAAAATTATTCTACATGTATTGAGCCATTGTGTTTCTTTTTGTAGGGGGCTGTTCTGGGATTGTTGACATAATTTTTAGGGGGTCCGTCAATGTTTGACAGTTGTTGACAAGGGGGAGGGGTCAAAAATTGCCTAAAATTTGTTGACATAAGTAATGGACGACCCCTAAGTAAACAAGGGCCACACCCGCGAGGCAGCGCCAGACCAAGGCAGAGATCCGATTAGTGATCCGCTGCGGGAAAGGGAGCCAATGCAAGACATCCCGCCACTGACGTGGCCGAATCTTGCGATGCGGCCAATGAGGCGTGCCGCCGCTCTCATGACCCGAACCAAGCACCTAACCCGAGCCGCCGGAAGACTCACATAGAGGGCGCTGCAATAATCAAGGCGAGAAACAGTAAAAGAGTGGATAAGCGTTAAGACAGCATTAGAGGTTAAAGAACGGAAGTCCACTCTAAGCTGACGCAGCTGGTAGTAGCAATCGTGGCATAATAGGTTTACAACTCCGATACTACAACGTCGTTACTTTTTTTAAAGTAACGGTGTTGTAATTTCGGAAACGGATTTGTAGTAATGTGTTGGATTTGTATATGTATGTGTGCGTGCGCATGTACATGTATTGTATTGTATTGTATTTGAACACTTGTTATGGCGCCCCTACCAGATTGCCCATTCAGAGGCGCTCCCGACTACTGCGCGGACGCTGAATCGGAGTTTCACGCCGAAGCCCATGAGCAATTGCTAGTGAAGGACTTGCCCAGGGTCCCTACGCGGCGACTTTGAGGTGGATTCGAACCCGCAACCCTCCAGCTGCAAGGCACCGAACATACCCCTATACCACCGCGCCCCAGTTCATATGTATGTATGAATGTGTCTATGCAGTCCTAAAATACTATATGGAGTCCCCCAAGGCTCCAATCTCGGTCCTCTTCTGTTCCTCCTATTCATTAATGACCTTGCAAACGTTTCAAAAAACCTGTACTTCATCCTATTTGCTGATGATACCAACATCTTCTTTGCGCATCACTCTTGGGAAACCCTACAACAAATAGTTAATAATGAACTAATTCTAGTTAATAAATGGTTCTTAGCCAATCGTCTTACCCTTAACATTGACAAAACAAACATAATATTATTCAGATCTCATCGAAAACCATCACCAAGGGAGTTTGCCCTGGAAATGGCAGGAACCCCATTATTACGAGTCGAGTCCGCCAGATTCCTAGGAGTTACGGTCGATAGCCACTTATCCTGGAGAGAACATATTAATTTCATTGCCAAAAAACTCGCTAAAAACATTGGTATTCTATATAGGGTCTCCCACCTTCTTCCTGAAGCCGCCAGGTTGAATTTATATAACTCTCTAATCCTCCCATATCTAACATACTGCAATATGATCTGGGCCTCCAACTACGACTCAAGAATTAGTAAACTAATTATCTTACAAAAAAAGCTATCCGAGTAATTGCAGGTGCCCCAAAGGGTTCTCACACTCATCACATCTTTAAGAAATTAAATCTGTTAAACTTGAAGCAAGTAAGAGCAGTTCAAATCGGAGAGTTCGTTTACAAATCTCAAAATAATATTCTCCCGAGTTTATTTCATAGCTATTTTATAGCTGGTTCTCAAATCCACTCCCACAACACTAGGAATGCGACTTCTCTCAGATCAACCTATGCTCGTACCAATTCACGAGTATTCAGCATCAAGTTCTACGGCCCAAATCTTTGGAATACCATTCCATTAGACATCCGCCTTGCGCCAAATATCTACTTATTTAGGATTAGATTTAAAGCATATCTCTTAACGTCATCTGACTGACCTCCCCGGTGGTGGAGGATCCCTGTGAATGGCCAGCCTTCTCCTTTTCCATTTCCTTTTTCTTTCCCTTCCTCTTCTCGTCTCCTCTCTTCTCATGTCTTGCATTCTTCCTCACTTTCCCTTTCTGATCTCCCTGCTTTCTCGCTCTTCCTTCTTTCAACTCTCCTCTCTCTTATTTCGCATCTCCTCTACCTCCTCAGTTTACTTATTTTAGTAGTAAGGATTTTAGTTAAGGATTTTAGTTAAGGTTATTTTGGGGATTTTTGCCCAATCACTATGTTATTTTTTGTGTTGTTGCCTGCAGTTACTAGTGTCTATCTTATTGTATCTTTCTTAATAGTTAAGGTATGCACCCTACCGTTGTTTTTTTGTTCACCTATAGATTTCCTCCGTCCTCACGAAATGTCGTAATTTCTGGACTGTCTCATGACCGTATTATTATTGGTTTGTAACGGAACTTGTAGGTCGCCCCAACTAGCGGGAATAATCCTCCCTTTGGGGTCTCCTTTTGCCTCATGTAGCGTGATACACCTGTTAAATAAACTTGATTCACTATTTGTATAACGGGTCACATTATCTGATGCAATAAAGTTTTTTCTGATTCTGATTCTGATTCTGATTCTGATTCTATGTGTATACTCTGGTTTATAGTTATAATCTAGGGAAGGGTGTAGCTATATATCAAAATACATCAGAATATAATTCTACTGCCTCTGAAAAAAGGTATATGTTTATTGTGAGCAGGTCAGACATGATACAATACTCTGTTCTATATAATTAAAGTATTGCATTCACGTCAGCGATGTTATCATTTATTTATAGCAAGGTTAGATTGGATGGACATTTAATTGTAATTTACGACTCCGTGACCGATTTACAAATCCGTTACTTTATATTTTCTACTAAAATTAACATATTTGATGGCACATGTCTATAATTTATTGTCATAATATTTTAGGTTGCTGTGTAATATTTAATGCATATTTAATACCAATTAATCACTAATCATCAACAGTGGCGGTATTTTTAACTGTGTATTTATTAAGTAACGGAGTTGTAAATATTTAAGAATTAAGGTAACGGTGTTGAATGTTTTTAAAAATATTAGAAAATAGAAAATTAAGCCATATCTATCATATTGAGCTCTGCTCAATATTAAGTACGGTATGTTTCAGCACTTCATCAACATATTTGTGCAAGAGATGTTTTTTTATTTTGCATGACAGTTTCTTTTATTCTACTTCCGAATTTGCCTCCAGTTGTGCAATATACCCATATAGCCTACTAAATTGAATTATATTTAGAGATTAGTAGGCTAAACATTAGATTAGAAATTAGATTACATTACATTAGATTATGTTGTAAAAAGAACGAGAGGAGAGTTAATGGAAAGTCGGGAGAGAGTAATAAAAACAGAACTTGAAGGCAACGAGGAAAGGAACACAAATTGGTAGAAGAAGTGAAAAAGAACAAGATATCGAGCGTACAGTAAACATTCTAGAGAATCGTCTCACCTTTTGCTACCTCGGCTTCCTCGTAGTCAGAATCGCCAGAATATCTTCTTTCAATTTGTGGAGATCCCGAGTCAGATCTACGTTGATTTACTTGTGGACTTCTGGAATCACTGTAATAGCTTCTTTCAATTTGTGGAGATCCCGGGTCAGATAGAAGTTGCTCTAGTTGTGGACGATCTTTTTCACCGGTATATCTTCTTTCAATTTGTGGAGAACGCGTGACAGTTAGATGTCGGTCCAGTAGTGGACGATATCGATCATCGGTAAATCTTCTTCCATTTTGTGGAGAATGCGTGGCAGATAGAAGTTCTTCTAGTTGTGGACGATCTTTTTCACCGGAATATCTTCTTTCAATTTGTGGAGAGCCAGAATCAGATTGACGTCGATTTATTTGTGGACTTCCAGTATCCGTTGGTGTTTTCCCTGCTATTTGCCAAGAACCATAGTTGGATAGTTGTTGACTTCTAGAATCATCGTAGTAGATGTCTTGCGATTTCCAATCCGTTTGTGCCGGCGCTCTTGTCGTCGTAGCTTTTGTGTTTAAAAATATGGTTCACATGCAGTAGAATGATGAGGCTTCAAAATCGTCACCTCAACAAACCATTAATATTTATCTATAACGATATCTAACATTTATATAGCACCATCGTTACCATATTTAAGGCAGCGATTACACGCATCAAAGCCTTAGAACGTTACCCATTATACTCTCAAACCCTAGGAGTAAGGCCATCGAAAACAAGGGTAAATAAAAAGGTGGAGCATCAGAGAATTTAGAAACAAGTCATCTAAATACTTGTGCTGCTTATTAAAGACTGAATTTGTTTAGTACAGACACCAGGAATTGTTTTTCAAAACTCCAAAAGTTTGTTTCATCTGGCCCTGAATGCCACCATCTTAGGAATAGGCATCACTGGATGGCATCAAGCAAATGTTTTGGAAACATTTTAATGCAGTGCACAGTGGACATTTGATGGTTGCTTGCATGTCCCATGAAGAAAGCCGAAGGGGCGCTCTGTTTTCCGCTCTAGGTCCAACACATTGCACGCAAGACGTGCCGCTTATTTCCCAGCTTGCGGTAGAAATTTTTTTATGAGGCCTACACTTGGTGACAGGTGCACGTGTGCGCCAACAAGATGCCAAAATTGAAGAGACCGGTCAATAGCCTCAAATCAGGAACCGTCTGATTATAGATAAAGAGCGCTACCGATAGATCACCATGTCATACCGCTTTGCTGGATAGATTACTATTACCAACAGACAGAGCAATTTGGTTTCAGGAGGTTTCACTCCACAGAGTTTGTGCTAGCAGTAACAGGGCTATTATTGGTGATTTCATTGGGGCCCTTGATCAGGGTGAAGTTACTGTGTTGATATCTTTATGCATGTGCGCCCTTTGACACTGTCGACCACGTCATTCTGTTTGAGCGGCCGTCGTAGGCAGTGTTTGTGGCCTTTCCTCTCTGACTGGTCTGTGGTTTTTGGTTCTATCCGCATAGTCTGGTTCCCGGTCTCATTTGGGCTGCCACGGGGTTCCATCCTAGGTCACCTGCTTCATATATCGTTTGCGCTGCAGACCTCATAAAGCCACATGTTTTCCTATTTGGGAGTTGCTGCTGACCAGTATGCTAGCAATACTCAAGAATATATTCGTGCTGAAGATGCAGAATATATTACTGAAAGCATGGTTAAGAAACCTGAGGCACTTTGTGCGTAGATGTCATGCACCCGCCTCCTGCTTAATTCCGGAAAAATCAAACTGGTATGGCTTGGAAACCGTCGGCAGCTCCAACAAATTGACTTGTACACCTTGCAATTTCGCTTCCTTCTTTGGTTAGTTCATTGACCTGTGTGCGAAACTGGACCAGCAATATTGACATCGGAGCATGTGAAGACAGTTTGTCGAACATAGTTTCATCGTGGGTCGTGGTAATGCCAATTATGCAGGCCTCACTCTCTCTTGGGTTAGGCAACTTCAAGTTGTTCTAAACGCTGCAGCTGCATGGGCGAATTGGTGAAATCCTGAAGTCTGGGAACTCCCTTCGCTCTGTAACACAGGGTACGTGATTTGGTTGTACTCCATTCCGTATCATCGCCAGAATGCAGCATAGAAGCTTCTCCATGATGGGACTCTCAATCTGGAACAGGCTTCCATGCAATCTGCAAGTAGGCTTGTCCATTCTATGCCTCTATTAAGCAAGCGGTTGAAAACCATTCTATACGATTGTCGTCTTGATTATTTAGATCGGTATCAACTCGGATGAGCTCCATTGAAGAGGTGCGCTATATAAATGAGCACTTACAATTACAATAAACCCAGGAGCATCTACTTCGTAATTTACCATAATAATTGTTAATTCTATGGGATCTGCTAACGTAATTTTACTAGACTAGTCAGCAAGTTTCAGCGTGCGTTTGTACTGAAAATTCTATTACGTCAGCGCCTGAAACCTCTCTTTACCAATGAAGACACTGGCCCGGGTCGGGGGCGCCTCTGTTTTGAGTGGCGCTATATAAATGTTCGATTACGATTACGATTACGATTGTTTATTTCTTTGTGCTCGCGTCACCAGCGGTGCACGATCCTCTTACCATTATCTCAGACAGTTTAGACCTATGTATTGGTCTCTAACTCATGAGCTTGCCTGTTCACTTGTCTCATCACGACTGGGTTGTAATTCACTGCTCTACGAGAATCTTTCTCTTTGCCGTTGTGACTTCAAACAGCTGGTGCTGCGCGCAGCTGCCACACTTATTCTTAGGCTTCTTCCAAGATCTCCAGTTACAGAACTGATATTTCCAGTTACAGATTTAATTGCGTCGGTCACCTTTCCCACCTGTGGTCCAGTTTAGAGTTGGTTTCCTTGTATAAAAATCGCTTCTTGGTGTAACACCGAGCTACCTTGCTGACTCGTACATTCCACTGACACTTAGTCGTACAAGGGCATACTTAAGATCAGCTGACTCTAACCAGCTATTTGTCCCATGCTACAAAAATATTAGTGGTCTCCTTAACTTTCCAGCAACTGGTTCTCATAAAAAATTATAGGCTATGAGATTCAGTTCCACATTCAGTTGCCTTGCGAGACCATTCTCTTATCTCATTTTGCAAACCATTGGAGTTATCTTTTTGCAGCTTGCGACGCTTTTGAGGTGAATTCATAAAATAGCGCGATATAAATGTTAGTTATTCGTTCAGGTATTTTAAGCTATTTTAAGGTATTTGGAGGAGTGGAGTGATGTGATGATGTTTGGGGTTTTCGTGACCTCACGAGTGAAAGCATTCTGGATAGCTTGAAAGCCATTTATTTGGATGGTGTCTATATTCAGGAAGAGCGATTTGCAATAGTCTAACATAGACTATGGATAGTAGATGCGGTATTGAAGTCAAGCATAGGGCGGATTCTGCATGAAATAAGAGCGGAAAAGATGAGTGAAAGATAGGATAGGAAAGTTACTTTTGTCCCGACCATAAGCAGCTTGAACCTAAACCGTTTGGACAATAAATTATCAGCGCAAAATCACAGACCATCTGCGACCGGAAATAAGAAATGTGTAACTTCAACGGGAACTGGTTTATTGTTGAATGATCTGACATACACAGCGAACATAGAGGCTAGAGAACTGTTAGGAAGCGGCACATCACTAATCAGTTTTGTATGGATAAGAAATTCTGAACATCACGTTCTGAGGAGTCTCTTTCCACCTCTCGCCAAAACCCGTTACAACCTGCGTCCTAGGCAACATCCATTTGTGCTACCAGAAAAGGACGTGAAAAACTTTAAACCTAGAGTCCTCTTTGCCCGTGACCACTGACAGAGTTCTGTTAACCTTTTCATTTATTATTTTATTTGTTTGGTTTATGCTTCGACATGTAACTGGGTGCGATGTGCCACCCAGATTTGTCTCTTTTTCAAATAAACGAATATATATATATCAATCAATCATGGACCAGGATCCGTTTGTTCGTTGCTACGTGTGTGCGGGAGACTGCGGGTGAGGACTGTCTACCATTCGACCTTAATCGTTCGTCTCCAGATGACTTTTCCTTGCTGAAGCAGTAGCATCATTTAGGGTTCAAAGACAGCGTTACACAAATGTTCACGTGCATCTTTTACAAAGTACAAAAATTGCACCAAGATGCAATTCGGAGATGCTGTTGGTTTCTTATGCGAGCTGAGTCAACTGAACTCGAAGCAACGCTCATGAATCAGCTGGTGCCCTGCTCTTGGCTTTCGAGTGGCGCTTTACAAGTTTGACGTCTAGGGTTATCATAGGCCTATATTAGAGTAATATTTTCCATAAAGAAACTCATGATTCTATGTTCCAGAATAAGGACTTTATCTATGCAAAATGCCATATCGCTTGCGTGCTGAGGGATGTTAATGTTTAAACGACTCAACATACCGACTCAACATACCGTTTGATTTTCTTTTACATGTTGGATCGCCACGACATTGGGGTGGACGCTTTCGTAACAACTTCTCAAGCCTCTCCAACAGAACTTCGTCTTCTCCACCTTGACATAAGTATATTTGTCATATATAATTTGGCGTTCTTTAACCCCAGCTCCACGGTCCATCCCACATCAAAACCCAATGAGAAGCAGTTCATGAACCAGCCAGAACATTTTTAATTCAAATGAAAATAATCATTGTAATTGAAAAAATGGCTAAGAAATTGAAAAACATAAATCTGTCAAAATACCCACTGACGCTCCTTAGGGTTTGGCGCCCCAGGCTTCTGCATGCTTTGCTTGTGCCTAGGGCCGGCGTCGCGTGACAGAGTCTCCCCCCTAAAAGTCTCCCCCCGGAGACTCTATTTCGAAACAGATTCTCCCCCCGGAGACTCTATTTCGAAACAGATTCTCCCCCCGGAGACTGTATTCTGAAACAAAGTCTCCGGGGGAGAGAATATTTCATCCCCCGTTGAAACAAAGTCTCCCCGGGGAGACTTTATTTCAACGCAAGATAGGATACACTATAGTTGTTAAAACGATGAAATCTGAATAAAAACGGTGAAAACTGAATAAAAACGGTGAAAACGTAGTTTTTTCTAAGAAATAAAAACCAGAAAAAACGGAAAAATGGAAAAACAAAATATTTTGACTTTTTTACATCTCGTACTGCATTTTAAAATTAAAAAACTTGTGTAGGCCTATACAAATTAATTTTAATCGGCAAATAGCACAACTTTATTAGTAAACACTAAGCAACATTAATCTATAAAAATTATTTTATTTTTATTAGTTTGGTTTAATAAGAAATTGAGAAATTACAAATATTGAACTCTCTTCAAATTTAAATTATAAACATAAGTCCACATACGCCCATACTGACATAAACTAACACAATTAAAAACTAAACTGTGTAAGTATACGACGTTTCTCACCTTTAGAATATTCTGCTGGATATTCTTTTTTCGTAATGTAATTAAGCAAAGCTTCAGATCAACCTTATCCATGAAAATAATTTTGAAATGTTTCACAAAGTACCGGAAATACTTATTAATGCACCTTACAGCAAAATATATACTAACTAGCCTAATACTGAATCCGTTGAGATGCAGAAATAATTATCTTGTGCTACGAATAATTTATGGTGGTCTGCACCTTAGAGTCGACCAATCAATTTTTTCAGCCTTTGTCACCTGCGTGAGCAAATTCCATTCTTACATATAAGTCGAATAATTCCATGGGTCAACAAATGCTCAGCAGTCTTTATCTGAGGCCTCGATCTGCTGGCTTCATGGACAACAATGCTTTTTAATTGATAGGCCTAGTGGCCTATCAATATTAAATAGGTTTGGTTTAGCTGCGATAATTATTTAGTGGGTACTGCCTATAATTATGTGAATGCCTAATCTTCATCACTGAATGCCAGAAAAGCAAGGGCAAGCATATATTAGGAAGCCAGTAGGCCTGCCGCCTACTTCACTTACAATCACTGGTTAGGACTTTCCTTTTCTAGGTAATAACCTGCCAACAGCTAACAATAATTAATAACTAATAGGCTAACCAGATTAATGAATGAATGGTAGGCATTATACGCATCAAAAGAATCACAGAAAATCAAGCGCAAGGTCATATCAGTTGATTGATAGGCGTACCAGTTGAAGGGTAGGCCTAATACGCATAAAGAATCGTATAGAAGCCAGTGCTAGCTCGTATCAGGAAGCCAGTAGAGTTGTATATAGCTAATAATATGGCCTGATAACCTGACGCTAATAATATTGAACGACCAATATCCAACACAATATCAAAGGTAGGTCTAACCATAGAAGAATCAGCGTGAAGCTAATTAGCGTTAGTTGGCAGGAAGAATACAGCATTAATTAGTGAATGAATAAGAATTACTGATAACAGAATCTTCAGAAGTCAGTGTTAACTAGGTCCCGTAAAAGTCTACTTGTAGTGAGAGCCAGTTTCTCCCACGGAGAGCCAGTCTCCGTGGGAGACTCTGTTTCAGCCAGAGGGAGACTCTGTTTCGGGGGGAGACTTTATATCGTGTCACCGGCAATGTTCATAATTTATATACGAAGATTTGCTTTTCCTGGATGCTGAATGTCAACATAATAGAACATTTGTTTTGGAACACAGAAAAAACTGCCAAAATGTTTTACTTATCTGTCGTGTGAGATCTAGGCTACTAGCAATACTTTCTGTCTATTGACAATCAAAGTAAGTGCGATTAGGTCTAAATCAAAAATATACTGCAAAACAGATTTAACCAACGATTTTCATCTCAGTTTACTTAACTGGTGTTATTAAAATAAAATTAAAAAATTCCAATATCGTATATTATTTCTACAATTCACTAAAAGTATACAACAGCTACAATAAAGCATTCTGTGACTGTGAGAGAATATTTGATTGAAAATTACGTAAATATAATGCAACAAAGGATTAAAAGAAACTTGCTTTATTTCAAGAATGCGAAGAAGAATACGAATAAGAAGATGCTGATGATGAAGAAGAAGAAAATAGTAAGAAGAAGAAGTACAACAACAGCAAGCAGAAGAACATGAAGAACAACAAGAAGAGCAACAAGAAGAGGAACAACAAGAAGAATAACAAGAAGAACAAGAAGGACACGAACAAGAACAACAAGAGGAACAGGAAGAAGAAGAACAGGAAGAAGAACAAGAATAAGAACAGGAACAAGAAGAGCAAGAAGAAACACAGAAAGAAGAAGGAAAAAAGGAAGCCAAAGAAGAAGAAGAAGCTAGATCAAAATGAGTCAGCCATAGGAATGAAATATTAGCGACTTAGTTTTCTTAGCATCGCAATATGAGTGTGGGTAATCAGCCCTAGATATACATTTCAAAGCCAGCTGAAAACATTAAATGTCTGGTAATAGCATTCACTTTTCCTTCAGGCACAACATCTACGCTTGATGAGCTTATGCTAAAAGTAGAATGAACGGAATCACTGTTTTATTGTGGCCATAGACGCTGTAGTGTTCTATACCACACACTAAATGCACAGGAAACTACTTTTTGTAAGGCACTGGGCCCCGTATGACGTCAAAATGAGCGATTAAACTAAATGAATATTCTCGTGAATAAGCTGGTGCCCTGCGCTTGGCTTTCGAGTGGCGATTTAGAAGTTTGGAGATTACGATTACGATTACGATTACGATTAAACATTATTACGGCCCCATACACGAAGTCTTTTAATTAAACAGACAATCTCATAGGGCCTCCTCCAAGTTTAACTTCATGGTCATAAAGGGGCGTTTATGGTGCCCGAGATAATCCAATTGTTATTAAACCTGGCCTAAATTTCACATCTCAAGTTGAGTCAACTGCCTCAGGCTGATTTATTCGGAACTAAATCGAGGAATGCTGTCTCATATTCTCAAATAATTTGCGCACTTCCTCTTCAATTTTCAAGTTTCTCCAGTTTCAGGAGTTCCACAATTATTGCTTTAAAATATAATAAAAATGCCATGACTTAATTAATAAAATGTTAAAATGTAGTAAAATCATGCATAAGTGGTTACTAGTATTTTGCTTAATTACTGTGTTTGTATTTTTGGTCGTCTACCATCATTGCCAATCACCCACCATTACGTGCGTCAGGCCCTCTATCTATCACTCCTTTGGCTTTCCACTCAAAACTGAAGTCTGACCTCTTCAATAATTCATACCCCGCCTCATCTGATCCTTCGCCTTCCAATTATCGACCTAAACCGCAACTACCTTAACAGCTACTCTGCCCTCCAACACCTTGGCAACCGGACTCGGACCTTATTCTGACTACCCTTTGGACAATCCCTCTGACTCGACGCAGCGCTCGAGAATAAGCTGGTGCCCTGCGCTTGGCTTTCGAGTGGCGCTTTAGAAGTTTGGAGTTTACGGTTACGATGTATCAGAGTAATATTTTCGATACATAAACTCATGATTCCATCTTCAAGGGTAAGGAATTTATCTGTTCAAATTGCCATATCGCTTGCGTGCTGACGGATGTTAATGTTAACGACCCAACATACCGTGTTCGGCGTTCTTTGGTTTTCTTTCACATGTTGGATCGTCACGACATTGGGGTGGACGGTTTCGTAACAACTTCAAAAGCTTCTCCGACAGAACTTCGTCTTCTCCACCTTGACATAAGCATATTTGTCATACATAATCTACACCACACTTCCAAAGATGTGAAGTTTAGTCGTTTATTTCAACCCTCTGTAAATCCGAAACCAAAGAACCAATTCATTTTACACACGTGGAATGGACCAGTAAGCTTAGACTATGTAAGCATGAAGTGTTGTCCTGTAGACTGCACAAAAAGGAAACGTTGGGAAGTGATTGAGTTACTGGAGTACCCAATGATACCCAACATATATAATGATCTGTTCGTTTTTAATATATAATATATATATTAAATATATATATTAAATATACGCTTACTGCCCCGGAATGATTTGCCTGCTTTCTACCAACTTCTAAAGACCTTTGTGTTTGGCCGTGGCTGGGCTGGGAGCGCCTCTGAGTAGGTTTCTTGAAGAGGCGCTATATAAATATCCGGAATGAATGAATGAATGAATATATATATGTTGGGTGTCGATGTGGCGTCTCCGGTAATTTGATCGCTCATAAGCATTTTGTGAGCGAAGATCTGAGTTACTTAGGCCTAGTCACCATTATCCAATTGCAAGTAAACGCTCAGGGGCTTCGTATATACAGAGGAGGCTGGACGGTTTCCCGGTTTCCATGCTTAAGCCATGTCGCTATTAAAAGAATTATGGCGTCCGGTGATATACAAGATAAGGTAAGCTTACACTAAAGGTCCCGAGGTCGAGCGCGCATCGATCGCTTACTCGATGCATCGCGATCGATTTTCAAATCGCCTTCTGTTTTCAAATGAGAAGCTCTGTCGACGCAGCGCTCGTCAATAAACTGGTGCTCTGCGCTTGGCTTTCAAGTGGCTGTTTAGAAGTTTGGAGTTTACTGTTACGATGTATCAGAGTAATATTTTCGATACATAAACTCATGATTCTATCTTCAAGGGTAAGGAATTTATCTGTTCAAATTGCCATATCGCTTGCGTGCTGACGGATGTTAATGTTTAAACGACTAAACATACCGTGTTCGGCGTTCTTTGGTTTTCTGCCACATGTTGGATCGCCACGACATGGGGTTGGATCCTTTTGTAACAACTTCTCAAGTTTCTCCGACAGATCTTCGTCTTCTCCACCTCGACATAAGTATAATATGTCATAATATATAATCTACACCACATTGCCAAAGATGTGAAGTTTAGTTGTTTATTTCTACCCTCTGTAAATCCGAACCAAAGAACCAATTGATTTTAAACACATGGAATGGACCAGTAGACCATGTAAGCATGAAGCGCTGGCCAGTAGACTGCTCAAAAAGGAAACGTTGGGGCGTAATTGAGTTACTGGAGTACCTAATGATACCCAACAAATATAATGATCTGTTCGGTTTTAATTTAAATTAAAACCGAACAGATCATTATATTTGATCATATATATATATATATATATATATATATATATAAATATCCGGAATGAATGAATGAATGAATATATATATGTTGGGTGTCGATGTGGCGTCTCCGGTAATTTGATCGCTCATAAGCATTTTGTGAGCGAAGATCTGAGTTACTTAGGCCTAGTCACTATTCTCCAATTTCAAGTAAACGCTCAGGGGCGTCGTATATATATACAGAGGCGGCTCAACGGTTTCCCGGTGTCGGTGCTTAAGCCATGTCGCTATTAAAAAAATCATGGCGGTCGGTGATATACAAGATTCAGGCAAAGATAGCTGACATAGCCTGATATGATATGATCTCCCTGACCCCCATCTGCCCAGCTTGCTCTTACCGGTCGCATTGAAGCTCTCTCCGAAGACCTTCACTTGTGGATGTCCTCCATTCGGCCTTCACTCAATTCATCACAGACTCAACTGATCTGGTTTGGTACGCGACAGCAGCTTGCTAAGCTTGACTTCGCTCTTCTTGCACAAACCTTTCCTTCTTTCACCTTCTCGTCCAGTGTCCGTGACTTAGGCGTTGACCATGACAGCACACTCACCTTCTCAGAACACATCAAGAATCCCACCAGTTCCTGCTACTTCCACCTGAGACGCCTCAGAGCAATTCGACGTTCTGTCTCCTCCTCGGTCTTTACGTCTATAGGCCATGCCTTCATCTGTTCCCGCATTGACTACTGCAACTCTCTTTTTGTAGGTCTTCCTAAAGTGCGCCTCTCCCCTCTTTAATCTGTTCTTAATGCGGCTGCCAGGCTGATAGCTCGACTGCCTCGCTTCTCGCACATATCCTCCTATATGTTGGAACATCTTCACTGGCTCCCTCTCACTGCTTGTATCCAGCTTAAGGTTCTCGATCTTATCTACCGTTTTATTTTGGCCTAGCTCCCAAGTACCTATGTGGCCTCATTCGCCGACCTATCTCCGCCACCTCTCGCCGTCCGCTTCGCTCACTTGATCGCCTTGACCTTCTTGTCCCACGAGAGAGGACTGCTATGGCTAAATCTCGAGCTTTTGCCTTCATTGGCCCTTCACTATGGAACCAACTGCCTATATCAACTCGTTCTTTGATATTATCTGGTGGTCCAGGTGCTTCCTTTCGCTGTCTTAAGACCACTCTTTTCGCTCGGGATCTCTCGCACTGGGAGCGCCTCTGATTGGTGTTCTCTGTGAGATGCGCTTTATAAATTTATAAATACAATAAATACAATACAATGACGACGTTAGATATACAATTAGCCTATCATATGTAACAATGCCATGTACACGACGTGATAATGGTTTGACGTGATGCAATAATTATGAATTGACACGGGAGCGTACGGCGTCCTCGGACAGTGGTAGCGGCCGGTACCATCGCTGTTCTCCTTGTCACCATACTGCTCACGTGGTCTGAGTCGGGAATCTGGAACATCCTTCTCAGATAACAACGCTTGTCGAATGTGGGAGCGCATATCAATGTATCACAATGTATAATGCATGCGCATTGTTGTGATAATGGAACATTTTTTAATGCGCGCTACTGTCAGTGTCGTACTATAGGACCACAAGTACGCAGAGGCCTGGGAATTTGTAGAGGAGGGTTCAGAGCCTGATAAATTACAAACAAATCCCAGAAAGCCTATCTCAGTAAGCTGCGGCGAGGTCAGAAATTTGAATTTAAGCCACTGGCTATATCATATCATACAGGGATAGCGCTCACTGATCGGCCATCGAGCCACACTAAATAATTAGGTCTACCGGACAAAGAAAGTTTCTCGGTCACCATTACACATTTAAAGAACAGACATGACGTCATTTCCCATTTGCCAGGGCTCACCTAGCCTACTCTTCTGCTGAAGTTTTGATGAAATAGCCTAGATTCATGATAAATAACACGTGTACATACAATTTATAGATTGCATGAATAGTCTCATCAAGAAATACGGAAAACAATCCCTTAAACTTTCATGTTAGCCAAAATGCAGTTTGCAATAGGCCTATTATTGGTCTTACAATAAAGAATATTCTATTCTATTATCTACAGTTAGCAGAAACGTAGATTTTACCTATTGCTTACATTTAATATTTCGTAAAAAATAGGCCTTTAGCGAGATTTGAAATATTTTCTGCTACTTTGGAATTCTTTGACATAAATGACGTAAAATTCCACCATGCGCTGCAGCAGTTGCGTCTAAACGTCACCTTTTAAGACAATAACTGATTAAAGTGCCATGTATAATTTATTAAGCGCCATCATCAGCGCGATCTATCTGTGGCCATTTACCCATAACGAAGTCCAGGAATAGCATAAACACCTAAAGCTGCGATCTAGCACTAGTTCCAGTTTAACGACACTGTGTGATAACAAAGATCATTAGCGCCGCCCTCCTCCTTCATCGAGGCTTGGGACTGGCACTGCCTGGCATTAGGGGACGGACGTGCAGTGGCGGAGTTAGTATGATCTGCTGAGTGAAAACCAGAAGTAGTTGAACGCCGACAAAGGTGGGAATGTATGTATGCCTAACAACAGATCGGCTTAGTTACAAAATAATGAAAAGCACAGTTAACTTTTATCGTAATTTATGAAGCATCTATCAATGGCAGCTTCAAGTGAAATGATGAAAAATGATGATGATGATGATGATGATGATGATGATGATGATGATGATGATGATGATGACGACGACGACGATTATGATGACGAAGACAGGTCCATTGGCTTTATGCCACGCGGGAAGAGATAAGTGAGGTGGTTTCCCGTTACCTTCCTCACAGACAATTATTGTGGATGAGCAACTTGTACAGGGTCGGTATACGCAGTGGCTTGACGTAGAGTAAAACCTGCGACGCTCCAGTTACAAGGCACAGAACATACGGCTAAACCACCGTGTTCCATCTCAAGTGAAATGGTGGTCGAAATCATAATCATCTATAGACGTCCGGTCGAAATTAGACGGGTCAAAGAAACCAAAAGTCAAGTTAGGGGTCGTCCATTAATTATGTCAACAAATTTTAGGCAGTTTTTGACCCCCTCCCCCCCCTTGTCAACAACTGTCAAACATTGACGGACCCCGCCTAAAAAATTATGTCAACAATTCCAGAACCCCCCCTTCCCACAAAAAAGAAACAAAAGTGGCTCAATACATGTAGAATCATTTAAAAAAAAATTTCTACACTAAAAAATGCAATGTCGAATTTCAAAATATATGAGTTTAGTTTATTACCAGCTCTTTAGTAGTATTAAACATTAAGCACTTTAGACATTTTTAGCATTTCTTCATGTTTTCGCTACCATTTGGAAGGGTCTGTGTTGATTTATTGGAGAAATATTTCTTGACGTCAACTTGTACCGAACCCCCTCCCCCCTTGTCAACAACTGTCAAACTTTTCAAACCCCTCCCCTATTTTGTTGACATAATTAATGAACTACCCCTTATGGTAGATGAGTTGATACTTGATAGACGTGATCAAATACGTGGCAATACGTGAGTTCAGCTCTCAATGACATTACAATACTGATAGATCGAACTGATGAATTGCAGGTCATAAGCATTCAGAACAAGTAGGCCCCCTATAGTAAGTTTTGTGAAGACAAGGAATTAAGACAAAGTTTCAGCTGATGGTTGGAGTACCTTTTGAGAGTTCGTTGAAGAAGCTCTCATCCACTTGCCCGCCATCGGTGGCAGCGACGGTGGCCAAGGTGACCACCAGCAACAGCAGCAGGACCAGGTCCGAACCTTTCGACATCTTTCGTCTTCTTATCATGAAGCAGACTTCTTGAAACTATCTGTACAAACAAAGGTAAATTCACATCTTGCATCTCATAACTTGTGTGAGAACTATAATATAGTTATGCCAGAGCTAAAGAATTGATTTAAACCCATATTAAGTCTTCTGGTCTACTTAAAATCCTTGTTGTGTTATATTTATGTATCAACAGGTATAGTGCCTACTTGCGTGGACAATAGAAGATAGCCCAGAACTCCAAGAAACAGACGACGTATCTGCAGTGATATGAGGTCAAGGAGATCGTTAAAAATGTTTAGATACATGCCTTCATGCATCGCATGTGTACATCCGAACACAGGATAGCAATAGCGTCTTCTAAGAACCTCACACGTGGCGATCAAACCCATCTGCAGTCAGGAGTGCTAAGGAAGTTGTATGATTGGCCATAGATCAAGCCCTAACCTTAACCCTAACGCTAATCTTAACCCTATCCAGCTTACAGACGACGATTTCTGATTTAAGCAGAGAAATGGAAAACTCATCGATTCTTCATCGATCTTTGATGTCATGCAGATGAATGTCGTCGGAATGATGTCTGATTATAATGTCTGTGCGCTCCCACAGCAACGACTAAGAAAAGCCGCGTTAAGGATGTTAAGAGTGGCACGAATACTGAACTGTGTGGGACACCGAATTGAACTGCATGTTGCTCAAGCAGTGGCCTAAATCATGGGGGGACAGAGGGGGACTGCCCCCAAAGTTTTGACTTCGGCCCTTTTGTCCTCCCAAAAAAATGCAAAAATCTGGCCCAACAAATTCTGTCCCTCCAAAGTTATGTAAAGATTTTCGCCTCTGTGCTCAAGCCGTACAACCTGAGACAATGGTCATTATCTTTAACTGTACATCACTGTAGGACTGAAGCCAGACAGTGGTTGAACGCTGATTCCATTTAATGTGCCAGGCGCATGAGTAAGATATCATACTCGGTCTTGTCGAGCAACTCACTCACATGCGCACTGTGGAAAGAGAGCAGCGTGACGTATCCTGAATCAATTTTCTCTTAGGTACATGGATCTGGGATGAGTCCGAGCAACATATAGTCTTTGTGTAATATGTCTGTCTGAAACCTGACTGGGGCTTTAGCATTAGGTCTCTTGGAGCTAGATAACCTGCCATCTGACGAACGATTTCCGAATAACCTCCATAGGAAATGTTTGGACTGATATATTGCTGACGATTGTCGATATTGCTGATTCATGTTACCAGATGAAAACCACGGTTCCTTATGTTGAAGTAGTAGAAAAGTTGTTACCAGCTGAGAGGATTCCTTAGACCAACGGTCAATTGTTAGAATGAAGCCAAATGAGCACGTTTTGGAGGAGGAGGAGGAGGAGGAGGAGAAGGAGGAGGAGGTGGTGGTAGACGCGATGTAAGAAGATCTCAACCGCTCACCATTTCTCTGCAATGACCTTGTGTTGATTTGTACATGGGTGGAGCTAAACTCCCAGTCTCTGAGAGCATGAAATAATTTCTAGGTCATATAACAAAGAACAATTGACTTTGCGATGTGTGCGAACCAACCAGAAGCGTTCACATTTTCAATTCCAGAGCCGATGTCTGTTTTTTTAGAGATAGGCTATCAGGTTCTTTCAGCAGCAACGCTCCTTGAGCTGGAAGAAGGTGTTGATTTCCTCATCAGCTATATCTGTTCAGTGTGCGTCTTTGAAATGGCGGTCAGATCGCACGGATATCTGCGTATCACTTTACATGCTGAATCAAAACACGATAGTTTTTATCGTGTCTTGAATAAGTCGCTGAATAAGACTTTCATTACAGCCTGCTAGGCAGTCGTCTTGACTGCCTAGCAGACTCTAATGAAAGGCTTATTCAGTCACTTCCAACCTCAGACTGTAACCTCTTTGATGAGCGGGAGAAGCGGAATGATGCAGTTCAGCAGGCCGTAATGGAATACCGGTGGGAAGAGGTTCCGACTGCGTCTGCAGGGATCCGAACTCAGACTGGCAATCGGTCTCCTATTTCTCACAATGTTTTTGGGTCGACGAGAACTAGTCCTGTGATTTGTATTTGCCATCTTAACATGTTGAAGACTGACAAAAACGTGTCTAATCACCAAAACTAAAACAGGGCCTTTCGTCATGTAACATTATATATAGAGGCATATTTTTGCGATTGACACTTGTAATGCAAAAAAACTGTGACGGGAGTGTATATCTTGTTTTAAAATTGTGCCGACAAATCAGTGTCGCATAAGATTGCAAGTATGTCTAAGAAATTGTCTCAGTATACGTCTACAAATCAAATTATAGCAGATAGATGCCTAAGCAGAAGGTAAGCAAAGCTAGGTTGCATAGGCTGTAGCATGTTGACTTAGGCTGGACTAGATAAGATAGGATGCTACAGTTTGAGAATATCTAATTCTAAAAGTTACTGAGTCGACGGCAATGTCGAGGAAAAGGCGGACATTATCCATACAGTGCTAGAAACGTCAAATAATTTCGACATGGTTGTACAACGTGAAGCTCTTTGTATCGATCGACCTGGGTAAAGTCGATGATACCTGATCTACAAATCAACTGTAAAAGCAAACCCCACAATCTAGCAATGCTTCCCTTGTAGACCGACGAGTAAGTAAGCTAGCTCAAAATCAAGGCCAGTTTGTAACAATTAACTGTAGTATATTTATTCGACCAATGGATAGAGTCCTTTTGGTAGGACATTATGTGTTCACGCTTTCCAGATAATGGTTACTGCTCCAAACGTCAAATGATGTCGTGTGTTCAAGTTTTCAGTCACTGTGCCCATTTATAGTTGCAATCATCTAGGCCTACTACTAACGACCCAACTCGCTACCTTCACCTTGTCAAAAATCCACTTGCCAAAACCCACTATTTTACTCCGGCCTTTGCATGATCCCGTCTTGGTCGCTGTCCATTTACAGACCTCCGTCGTGTTTAATAAACAGAGAATCGAAGACATAAATAAATATTCGCTCATGCAGTATATGCAGTTAGGAAACGTGTCTTACCTGTTTTCCGCATAAGCAGTAGACCTATGTGAGAGACGGTCACTCGAGATGTCACACAACAAGAGAAATGAGTCTGTCTTTTATAAAGCCAATGTCCTGCATGGTCTACAGAGTGAAGAACAATGACTCTGTGTTTGAGACTTTAGTCGTTCTGCCTATTTCAGCCGGAGACCCTGTAACGCCACCACACATCTGGACCTGGTTAACAGGGATGCTATAAATACATGTGTTGTCTCTTGTGGTCTATGTCTGTCATAAAGACCAAAATAATAACCGCCTTATATGACCATCCATGTGGGATTTTGTTTTCAGTTCAAATTTATGTTTCTGATTATCCAGTTTAACCGGTCCATAAATTTGCCAAGCACGTGCGCTTCCTTTGGTGAATCAGTTTGCCAGTGGCATACAGTGATTTCGCGTCCAACTTGGGCGTTTGATATCAATCGCTTCCATCCCTTTAGTCGTCAATAGTCGTCTCATAGACCAAGTGTAAGTAGGTGCCTCAAGCAGATCGCTTTCTCGTTTCGGATACTGACCGCCCGCGACGCTTCAATTCCATTGTGTGACCAGACCTTAAACCAACGCTTGACTATTTAACAGGAGGAAGACAGCTTTAATTAAACTTAGGAGGATGTATTATCGCCTAATTGCTTGACTACTTAACAGGAAGAAGACAAGTTTCATTAAAATTAGGAGTGTTTAGCGGTTTATACGGACAAATTGCCCCCGGAAGATTCGCCCCCGTAAGAATCGCCCCTGTTTCTATTGAAATGAAGCATTACACATTCGCTGAATTGTAAAAGAAGTTATTATTTCCATGAATTTAACTTCTTCTTACGCAAAGTATTATTTTCGTCAACCCAACTTGCATTTGCGAAAAGAAAGGCTTGTAGGCCTAATATGGGCCACTGTGTAATATGGGCCTCGACTGTATTTCCCACCTATCATGTCTGCGGAGAGCTCTTACAGTGGGAAACCATCCGTCTACTGATTTCAACTTCCTGTTCTGAATGTGTGCCTTTGCTTATAACTTCTGCCCGAAAAGCATCAATGTTTATGTTTTCATACATGTTGCTTATAAGACTTGTTGAACTTCAACAGCAGCGCTGTTGTGTAGTTTAAGATTTCAGCTATGGCATGCCCTGTTGTTTCAGAAGATAGACAATTTCTTTATTATATAAAAACACAACTTTGTTGATCTATAATGCATTCGTCGATCACGCTATAACAGATTTCCCCGAAGCACACCATTTGTGTAATATGGCCCTGTGATCGAATGTGTAATATGGGCCATATTTTTATGGAATGAGACAGTAGAAATAGGCCGTTATGGCTACTTTTTCCATGTAACCGGTTCTCAGTGTTGTTTACATTAGGCATAGGCCAAATTGTTTCTTAATGGTTATCCTAGTCAGTTTAATCTTAGGAAATCGTTTTTAACTGTTTTAATATTAGTCTGCGGCACGGAAACATTGCAATTCCATCTTTAAAATGGTGGCTCATATTACACACCTGGTCGTTTAATATGAACCACTTTCCGTATTTTGAAAAAATCGCTAAAACATTTATTTGCACAGAATAAGGAATCATTCCTTCCTATTAATTGGCCACAACTCATGCCAAGTAATGCATGGAATAAACAAACTACACGCTCAATTGCTTCTGTACTATGAGATAGTAAAAGTTTCTTAGGGGGTCCATATTAGAAGCCTTTCCCCTAATTTTCATCAATCCAACTTCCATTTTGCAGCCAGATAAGAGAATCCTGTATTCAATGAAATAATGAAATACGCTAAAATGGAGTCGACCATCCACGAAAATAATAAAATACGTTTAAATGGAGGGTAATTTATCGTTTAAACGTTCTTTATTATTTGTGTATTATAGCATATCGGGCAAACCGTGTTTTAACGTCGAAAATTATTTTCGGTAGAATAGAAGTTGGAATGATGAAGAGATTTTTTGCCAAAATAAAATTTTGGATTTATGAAAATACATGTAAGTTTTGTTTAAATATAAATTGATGAAAGGAATTTTTGCTTAAATAGAAATTGGATCGATGAAAATAATATTTTGCGTAAATAGAAGTTGGATTCATGAAAATAATAACCTCTTTTACAATTCATCAAATGTGTGATGCTTCATTTCTATAGTTCCGGGGCGAAACTTTCGGGGAGAAAAATTCGCAAACCGGGTGTCGCACCTAATCGCTTGACTACTTAACAGGAGGAAGACAAGTTTCATTAAAATTTGGAGGGTGTAACGCATACCTTGACTACTTAACAGGAAGAAAAGTTTCATTAAAATTAGGAGGGTGTAGCGCCTAATCGTTTGACTACTTAACAGGAAGAAGACAAGTTTCATTTAAATTAGGAGAGTGTAGCGCCTATTGGCTTGACTAGGCTACTTAACAGGAAGAAGACAAGTTTCATTTAAATTAGGACGGTGTAGCGCATACCTTGACTACTTAACAGAAGGAATACAAGTTAAATTAAAATTAGGAGGGTGTAGCGCCTAATCATAGTGTTTGATAATACACTCGCTACTTGTAATCAATCCATCTCATACTAGATACTGCGATAGCTTATGATAGATTGTCAACCAGTTCTGCTGAGTTTATTTAATTTAGCCTAACATAGGCATACTTATAAATATAATATAGGCTATAGGCCTAACCTAAAGAAACATAAAATCACAGTTATTTTGTAAAGGTTGATATGTCAAGCATGTAATTATTTAATCTATTCTTACTTAACCAGCATCCGTAATATATAAGCTAATTTTTATTTTGACCTATTCTGACCTCTCAATAAGCTACTTCAGCATTACCAGTGCGCATGCGCAGCCAGTTTACTTTTACTTCCGGTCATAGGTCACCGTTCATAAACAAACCGAATGGTGCCGGTAGCGATGTTGCTATGATCTACTTTGACGCAAATATTAGAAGATATTTGATTGCCACGAGTTCATGTTTAAGCTCGATGAAGTTGTCTTGTGGCATCTTTCTGTTATAAATTTCTTCAAATCATCTACATTCCATCGATTAAAGTCGTCTACTTTGAACGATTCGTCTAAGCTATCCGCCATGTTTCGCTTTGTTTATGAACGGGGAACTATCAGCTTTCCCGTCATGCCTTGCGGGAAAAATAATGCTGAAGTAGCTTATTGAAGAAGGTTCTGTTCAGATGTGTGATGTAACTCCACTTGGTACGCCTTTTGCCACGTTTCGTCACCGCCCAGTCTCGCGATCCTCTGACTTTGCCTATTCTGGTATTCCAGCATTTCTACATTGTTTCTGTTAAAATTCGAAGATTAATTTTCTCTTTTGAAGTAAAATGTTCGATAGTTGACCATATCTTTGACCAGCAAAGCTCTTGACTCGTCGCAGCACACTTTCTTTGAAACTCGTACACTATCGTTCGATCATCGACTAAGTTATACACACTTCAGATAACACCCTTCGTTAAACGATTGCAACTTCAATGACTTATACGCCTCCAATATCCGACAGATAGTCACTTTTACCACTACTCCATTCTGTGACACAAACTGATCATTGTGTACATAGAACGTCGTCGTTTCAAAAACATCAGGAGTGGGTTATATTGAACTGTTTCTAGAAGACTTCTAACATCTCCCACAGCCAACGCCCAACTGATATTCGTCGGAATGCATTTTAATCCATGGCGGCAAGTTTCGCTCGATCGAGCAGACGACATTTTCGTCGACCGTTGAGATTCAAAATTTCGTTCATGCCTTTTATCTGCTATGATGCTGGTTGTAGATGCTGGAAAATTAATTAATATATTTAATTTTAAAGAGCCCATCTGATTCTGTATTACCTATACAACCAACACTTATCATTGTTCAACACTTCTACTGCATACATATCGCAATGACATAGCAGATGTGTGGTAGAAAGGACATCGTTATAGAGGGCAAACATTTCGCAGGTCATTAATCCTGCAGCATATGGTATTCAAACTATACATGATGACTCCGACAAATTTATGTCCTTCCTGTTTTCCATAAAACCTGATTAAACCTTGGCTTAGTGTGACTGCCTACCGGGTAGAATACCATTACCTCACTGAGCCGAACTCTGGCACAAGAGGCGCTGCAGAAACCATGGGGTTCTATCTGAGGAGGAAGCAATTCACCCGGGAGGCAATCCACACGATTCAATCATAAATATAACCTATGGAACCATTCTGGACCATAGGCCTAAGTTATGGATTTCCAGTGGGTAAATCTATACACATTTATTTATGAATTTCTTTAATTAAGTGTATGTTCAGACATGGCTTATAGTTTATTAAGTACAGGGGCGCATTTAAATGGAGAAGTCTGTTTACACGTATTTAATTGTGTATTATTTCTGTAACTAATTTGAAGATTCTTGCTTGGTGGTTGGCCAGCATACATTTGAACCATTCCTTAGGTTATGAAGGTCATGAAACCCAAAGAATGTGCTCAGCCATGAGGAAAAACACATCTATCGCTCTTAATGATCTATCAAACTGTCGCTCTATTCTCAATTTCATTTGCAAACATTTTTAGAAATTAGTTACTAATCGTTTGAGCTGTCACATCCCTTGCCACAACCTGTCCCCACATTTTCTATCTACCTACAGCAAATACCAGTTTACAGTAACTGCACTACTCATCCCTTGGTTGCTGTTTAACGACACTGTGTCATAACAAAGATGATTAGTGTCGCTCTCCTCCTTTCTCCAGGCTTGGGACTGGCACTACCACAGGTAGGGTAGTGGCGGAGTTATCTACTCATTGTTCACAATCACACAATTATAATCAGCTCCATACGCAAAGATAAAGTTGCTGCGCTCATTTCCCTAGGTCTGCCCGCTGCTTGACACCGTTGATCATAAAATAGAGTCTGTTCCTTCATCTCCTCGAATACCGTACTGGTTTGGTCTACCTGGCCCGCTCCCAGTCGGTTTGCCTCTTGCCTACACCCCGTACTAAATCAGTCTTTATAAATCAGCGCTCTCTGCTGGGCCCAATGTTTCGATTGCGGTGTAGCCTACCGCAGGGTTCTGTATTGGGACCGCTTCTGTTTAGAATATTTACCACCCCACTTGACTCCTTTATTACCGACAGAGCTCTTGGGTACCACTTGTTTACGCTGACGACGTCAAGCTATATTCCTCTAATTTGATGGTTCCACGTCTAGCCCGTCTTTTCAATTGACAGTTAGCCTACTTACTGTGTTTGGCAACATTAATTCTTTGATTGCTAGTAATAAACTTCTTCTGAATCCTTCTAAGGAATCGGATTCTAAGAACTCTGCAATTTGTGGGGGCTTATTTATTAACTGAACCCACTGTGTACGCAATTTTGGCGAAATGTTTGACTCCACCACCCACCTCTTTTTCTAACCGCGTTCAAGCATTATTCAGAAAACAAACAGCGCACTTTCAAAGAGGGGATAGTCGTGGAATCAGGTCTCTGTTGTTTCATACCGTCTTAGTCTCGCCAGGTAATCTTTTGCGATTGCAACAGACTAGACTACTGTAACTCCTCACTTTTCATCGGTATCAATAAGGGAAATATGCCCGAACTACAAATGGTCCAAAACTCTCTTTCCAGATCCTTGATAAGGACTGCCCTATGTTGTAGATTCAGTTGAGGCATTAACCCTTCTTTTAAATTGTTTATTTGTATGCGATTCTTTGTATAAGCCATTGGATCCATGGACATGTGCAATTGTGTATTATATTCTGAGGATGTGAGAGCAAACATAAATTGTCTAGATATATTGGGCCTCCAGACGGATGATTTAGTTTGGTTACTAGCGGCTTTTCAGTAATAATTATATGGCATAGGATACATGAACAATTGAGCATTCTATTCAGATTAGTTTCGTCCGGCCAGTGCTCCTCATTAGACATTAAAGGGCAAGTTTATACATGTATGCTCAATTATGTATAGCCACTGGACATGCGTGTTGAATTGTGTATAAATTAAATCTAGTAGATCGATTGCTTATATACTGAGTTCCTAATGTATAGAAGAGTATACCGATACACGTATAGATGTACAGAAGTTGTAGATTATTGATAATCCTTATGCAATGATAAATCCAATCCTTATGGCGGAGCGACCTTCTCCATCCTCCTTCACCCAAACGGGCAGAGTGAGGTCATCTCCCAGTGAACTCGCGTGAGACGGATAGCGCAAGGCAGAAACAGGTTCCGTTTGGAGGGGATTTGTAGAGGAAGATACACACCCATGAGGATAGAGTTTTGGAGTTTTTGCAGTTTGTAGTACCAGAGACTTTAGGCCTAGTTCGTGTTTAAAGTTTGAAGTTGACTACAGAGACGTTTTTAGAGTGACTGGAACACAGAGTTGACAGCTGGACAGGAATCCTTATTCTCCTCATCTTGCCTATGTCTGGTCGGCCTCCCCACAGCGCATCACTCCGATCAGTCTCTGCTGCAATAGCTGTGAATGCTACGACTACACTTTTGAGCGCTGTAGAAATCTCAAGATTAAGATCGATGTGGTCCACTTTTACGGTATTGTGTGCAGTTTTATCAGGCAACTTTTAATTGTGTATTAGACACGTAATTAAACTTGATTTGTTGAAACTCTTGTCTAATGCCTAGATTTGTAATTGTTGCACTTTCTATAAATAGTTTTGTTTGTATGGAAAAGTAGATTAATGATAACTTTTGTTGAAGTGTTGTTTCAATCGACTTGTAATTACTATAGTTCCTCAAACTGTCTCACACACGTAGGTTCCGCTCCGCTTGGCTATAGAAAGGGAATTTATTTAAGCCTAGATTATCAAGGAAAGATCGCAACACCATAAATACTATTAGGGCCTACATTGCACTGGTTGATCATTGAGCAAAGCAATCTATTCAAAATCTGCCTTAGAGTTAACACATTATTACATTTTAACCAATCGATCTATTTCTTTTCTCTGCTGATACATACAAATAGATGTTGACTGGCTCGATGGCATTGTCACAGTGGACAGTTTGATGTGCTCCGCATCCGAATAGGGTAGGCCTAACTGGTACGAAGCTTTAGAATTCGCTGGACATTTCGTTAAAACATTTATATTGCGGATGTTCTATGATGTGCATGTAGTTTAATGCCAGGGATAGTTGGCATATTTCGACTTTTAGGCTTCCCTAAACCACAAAAGTGACTGCTTTGTAAACAAAACTGCGGTTAGCAATTGGTATAATAAAGGATACACTTACTTACTTACTTTAATTCAGTTAGTTCTATCTATTCTTTGAAGTCGTTGAGGTCCAAACTTAAAACTCGTCTCTTTCAACTTACATAATCACCTTAGACTGGCTTCTGGTTTCTCTGATCTATTTCCATCTGACTTCTCCAGTGGATTGGTTTTGAGTAGGATTTTTACTCGAAGTGACCATCGATCGATGTAGTGGACATTATGATAAGGGCGCCATAGAAGTCGCTAGATTAGATTGGTTTTTCAAATGGGTCTATGACCAATGGATATCGCCGGTGCCGATGCCTTTGCGTTTCAGCTTTCCTCCTAGCATTTCTATGTAACACTCGAGTATCATCTTTTATTTTTCTCTATTGTAAATTGGTCCGCATCAGAATCTAACAGAATCTATCAAATGTTCACTACAAATCGAAATCAAAACTACGGCGAAACTTACAGCAAATTAGGGCCTACCAACAAAGAAAACGTATACTAAATATCAAAGATTGCAGACCGAGCTGGACTACAGGTCTAAATGTTAAATCCCAGTGGTTCGTAACATCTTTGTTTTCAACAGGAACTTGAAGAGTCGACTCTGAAAATAAAACATCCAACTGGTTAATGTTTACTGATACGCTAGACAGATTAATGAATTAATGTCAACAAAAACATGCCACTTTGCCTCGTCTGTCTAATGAAGATGACGACATGAATATCTAAATGCAGCTTTATATTGTTACGAGTAGGTTAGTTCTGAAGGCATTTGGTCATTAACACTGAGCTACATTACTCTGGACAACTGGCTCCTCTTACGAAAGCTGAATTTTGAAACTCAACGCACCTTTTGGAATCGGTGAAGACGATGGTTAAGTTTACTGGGGTTCTTTCTGTCTCTTGTCTCTTACCAACTTCACTAGCAACGCCAACAGCTCATCAGGCGACGTTTCTGAAATTCAACCAGAAGAAATATGGCTAATGCCTTAATTTATGGCGAAAGAACCTAATTGTCGTCCAACTTGTATACGGTTCAGAAAAGAACTACTGAAGACCTAAGCGATCATCATCATCATCATCATCATCATCATCATCATCATCATCATCATCATCATCATCATCATCATCATCAGCATCATCATCATCAACAACAACAACAACAGCAGCAACAGCATTTATCCTAATTATCAACCTAAGTCTGAGCACAAAATTAACTTGTGGATTTTGTTTGCCTAACGTGTTTAAATTAAGGCCTTCCTGATTCACCGATCTAAGAACTTCGAAGGTCAAGGTCACAAAGCAGGAACTCAAAAGACAGGTTTTATGGTTTGACAGCATAGGCCACTCCTTGGACCTATTGGTACCAGTCTGATGAAACAGCGGCACCTCATCTTTCATTTCCCTGTGAAGGATTAGTGTGCTTTGTTGGGAAACCAGCCTAAACGAGGGCACGCCGCACTACGTAATAGTTCTAACACAGATTATTCTTATCTTACACTAAAACACTTGAAACTCATCTTGTACAATGTTATAAACTCACTGTGCTTAATTACAACATAATTATCTGTATGGTTATGTCAAGGTGTAAGCTGCACCCCAAATAGGGGTGCAAATTAGGGCCTACTTGTGACCCATCCAGCGCGACCGCGACATTAGGCCTACTACTGAGTCTACTGTAACATTTACAAATGGCTGGTGAAGCGGCTGGCAGTACGCTGTTTTACCTTAGACTGACTTGTCTGCACTAGATAACGCTCAAGTCGACTCGACAACAGCAACTCACTTTTCGTTAGCATTACTCTCAACAGTAACTACAGCAGAACGACAGCGATTAAATCTTATCAAATGCCATGTTTAACTAATTAATTAATATAATACTAGTATAAGCTAGTCAATTTCAGTGGCGATATATAAAAGATGTAGTGGCGATACATAAATATAATATTAGACTAGGTAAGAGGCTTTTAAACGTAATTTAAATGTCACGTGATGTGCTATGTTGCTAAGCGACCAATGACGCTAGGCGAATAGAAACACAGGGACGGTTAAAGACCGGTAATGAGTTGAGACGTGGGAAGTTCAAGTGAAGAGAGTGGTGAAAAGAATTGCTGAGAAAGGAAGAAAACAGCAGCATCGTTTGAGTTGCGGAGATATACGTGGATCGACTTTATTAGGAGCGATCACGGTGAATCCAGGATTTAAAGTGTTTCGATCGAAGTGGAGTTCGAGCGAACTTTAATCTTGCGAGCGTCGGTGGTAGTGAGGCGTTGCCACGACATTATTCGATGAAGTAAGACGGCGAGATTCGAAGTCAATCGTTCCTGCGTAAGTTAGGAAAGACTGTCGTTCTGCTGTAGTTACTGTTGAGAGAAAGTGGATGTGTAACGGAGTAAAACAGTGTGATTGCTAAGTCATTCGTTCCGGCGTAAGCTTGGAAAGACTAACATTCAACTGGAATTACTGTTGCGAGGTTGTTTGGGAGCGATCGTCATTCGGAGCCAACTGCGAACCAATTGGACGGTTAGTTGTGAGGAATTTAAAGCGTGAGATTATCTTCCTACGTGTGGATTCGGATATTTCTACGCTACCTTGACTTTCAAAGACGGAGAAGTGATGTACGTATTCGAGACCAGCGATTGAACCTCGAGTATCTACGACTACGTGAGACCAATCCAAGAATTCTTCTACGATAACTTCGACATGGGATCCACGTGCACTTGTAATGGGGAATCAGATAAGCCTCATAATAATCTATTTATTGTAGATTAAATACGCCACTATAGGTAGATAGGATTTGCTATAATTGTTGTACAGGATTGACTTATGTTTTCAATATTATTTTAATCTATTTACTACCATGTGTCCAGTGTCAATATTTTCAACAACACTTATCGTACGTAAGGCCTTCTCAGCCAAGTTCGACTAAGCTTAAAAGCTATATATTAATTATAGGCTACAACTTTGGGAGCTCATAGTCCAGGATTTGAGAGACTTTATTGTGCTTAAGTAAACCGTTAGTTAATGTGCATTAGGATAGTAGTAGATTGATTAGTTTAATTTGAATTATAACGGTACGCATCTGTAGGACATTCGAAACGGTGCGATTAGATATTAAATTTATGACGTAGTAATTCCATAGAGTACATATCAATAAGAGGTTACATATAGAGCGTCATTAGTATTCGAGAATTTTATATAGCACAAAGCTATTAATTTATTACTTAGCCGAAACAAAAGTAAGCAAGTAAAATGTCCGTTACTGACTACCAACAGTGGTTAACGATGGGCCAAGAGATGGGGATGAAAGCAGAGGAACTGAAAAATTTCGTGAAGGAGCGTCAGGCTGAACTGAGAGAGGAAAGAGCCAAAGAGAGAGAAGATAAAAAGGCGAGAGAATTATTGGAACTTGAGGAAGTAGTAAGCGCCAATTAGAGGATGAGCGAGCTAAGAGACAAGTAGAGGATGAGCGAGCTAAGAGACAAGCAGAGGATGAGCGAGATAAACGGCAAGCTGAGGAAGAACGAGCGAAGAGACAAATGGAAATAGATGAAGAGAAAGCCAAGCGACAAGCTGAGGATGAGCGAGGAGGAGGAACGAGCGAAGAGACAAATGGAAATAGATGAAGAGAAAGCCAAGCGGCAAGCTGAGGAGGAACGAGCGAAGAGACAAATGGAATTAGAATTAAAGAAACTTGAGATAGAGCTCAAGGTCAAAGAGATTGAAGCAAGGGCGACTGCTGATCGTCAACAAAATGGAGGCAGTAATGTAATGTTTGTAAATGATAATGAAGAAGGAAATAGTGGAAATAATGGAAGGGGAATGAGAGACATTAAATTTCCCAATTTTAATGAAAACAAGGATTGCTTAGACGCATATTTATTAAGATTTGAAAGGACAGTGGAGGCGTACGAGATTCCGCAAAAACTTTGGTCCTTAACACTAGCTAGACATCTAGAAGGGAAATCCTTAGAAGTCTACCAGAGATTATCTTCTAGAGAGGCACAAAATTATGAATGTCTTAAAGAACAATTACTCAAGAGGTTTAGATTGACAGAAGGCGGTTACAGACAAAAATTTAGAGAAAGTCGAATTGAAATTGGAGAGAATTGTTCTCAATTTTTGGAAAGATTGAGGAGATACCTTAGACAGTGGATGGCCTTAGCAGGATATGAGGAAACATTTGAAGGGTTAGAGAGTTTAATATTGAAGGAACAATTCTTGACAACCTGCTCACCAGAATTGAAGATCTTTATTAAGGAGAAAGGTAAGATTAAACTCAAGGACATGTTAACTCATGCGGAGGCATACATTGAAGCTCACGGGTACAAACATGGTGATACCAGTATGAGAGTAAAACCAAGGTTCACATTTGACAGAGACCAACGTAAAGTATTTGAAGAAAGAACCAAGGATAAGTTTACCAATGCAACAAATAGATTCAAAGCTGCTAATGAATGGCATGGTGAAACCAATAGGAGTAGGATAAATAACAGAGATTTTCACAAAGAAGGAACACAGAGCAATGAGAAGGGAATTGTCTGTTATGTCTGTAAAATAGCTGGTCATAAGGCATACAACTGCCCAAATAAATTCAAAGGTCATGTTAAGCATACGGCTGCAGCTATTCAAGTGTTTGAGAATAGCAGACATAAGATAATGAATAGTCGAGGTAGATGTGGTGTAATGTGTAGATCAGAATCAGATAATTGGAGGATTCCACAGATTAGGACAAGTGAAGCAAGTGAGAAAGTAACAAGTGCTTTTGTCATGGATATGGATTGTCATGATCTGCATAGGTCAAATAATGTCAATTCACAGCACTGGGTCAAACTGAATGGAATAGAATCAGAGTGTTTATACGATTCAGGTGCTACGTGTTGTGTTGTCAAGAGAAGCCTGATAGACAATTCAGCATTGACGGGTAAAGAAACATTATGCACACTAATTGATGGAAGTACCAAGTTATTTCCCACAGCAAATGTTATAATCGAGGGAGAATATTTCACCGGACAAATAGAAGCCCTTGTAATGGAAGACCCTGTAAAACCTGTTATAATAGGGAAGATACATGGAGTAAAGTATTTACTAGGAAAAGATAAAACGGTAGAAGTAAATTTGGAAAGTGATACGTGTAATAGAGCCGAGGTTGACATTGAAACAAACACAGGTCAAAACAAATACTCGGAGATACACAAGCATACAGAAAGCAGTATAGAAGAGGATATACACATAGATCGTGATGTCACCGCGATGGATGACGTCATCGAAGAATGTAAACATCGACTGACGATGGCCGCTGTTGAGACGAGAGAGGCGAGCGCTAAAGTCGAAAAGTTTAGACCTCTAAAATACGCAAAATTACCCGATCTTAAAGTAACTCCTGAGGAGATTAAAAGATTGCAAATGGAGGACGAAACTCTAAAGAAATACATGGAGATAGCCGATCAGACAATAGATGTAGAAGAGCAGACAGGCAAGATAAGATTTGTCAAAGAAAATGGATTACTGTATAGACTGTACAAGGAAATCCTAAAAGACGAAATTAAGTTACAGTTAATGGTTCCAAAGACACTTCGAGATAAGGTAATGTTGATCGCACATTGTTCTCTTTTATCTGCACATCTAGGAATAACGAAGACATTGAGTAAGATTACTAATGACTTCTATTGGCCGTCAATAAATCAGGATGTACGTAGATACGTGCTTAGTTGCGATACTTGTCAGAGAGCTGTAGACAAGAAGGTGAATTATAGGGCACCGATGGGACATTTACCAATAGTGGATGTACCCTTCAACCATATCTGTGTTGATATAATAGGTCCTGTAAATCCAATGTCAGTCAGGGGGTACAGATACGTGTTGACCATAATAGATTTGAGCACTAGGTATCCAGAAGCCATACCTTTAAAGGGAATTAGTACAGAAGAAGTGGTTGAGGCATTATTCAGTGTTTATTGTCGAATGGGTATACCACAAAAGATCCATACTGACAGAGGAAGTCAGTTCACATCAGAATTAATGGCAGATGTGAACAGGTTGTTGCTAATCAAGCACACCATGACTAGCCCTTACCACGCAATGGGAAACGGATGTGTCGAGAGACTTAATGGTACAATTAAGGCGACACTAAGAAAGCTGATAGGTGAACAACCAAAAGAGTGGGATAGGTATTTAACACCTCTCTTATTTGCATTGAGAGATACGGTACACGAAAGCCACGGGTTCACACCATTTGAATTAGTATTCGGTAGATCATGTCGAGGTCCGGTTAAAATTCTAAAAGAATTGTGGACTAATGGAACTGTAGAAGAGGAGATTAAAGATGCATACACTTATGTACTTGAATTGAGGGAGAGAATAGATGAAACATGTGCATTGGCACAGAAAGCTATCAGTCAGTCACAGTTGAAGAACAAGAAGTATTATGACAAGAAGTCGAGAAATAGGAAACTTGAAATTGGAGATAAAGTATTATTGTTATTGCCGACCAGCAACAACAAACTACTTATGCAATGGCAAGGTCCATTAATCGTACGAGACAAAGTAGGAGAGTATGATTATAGAGTTGAAGATAAGAATGGAAGGATTAAGACATACCACATCAACATGCTAAAGAAATACATAGACAGGAGAGACATGTTAGAGGAGAAAGCAAATGTTGAAAAGGATAGAACAGGTGAAGCAGAAGTAGTTGCTTATGTGTCAGCGGTAGTACATGATGGAGAAATAGGAATAGATGGAGAGGAAGAAATCCTAGAGTTATATAACAGTAAACAAAAGGAGAATTATAAGGATGTTGATATAAACCCAGACTTGAGTGAAAAACAAAAAGGAGATATGATGAGATTATTAGAAGAATATAGCGATATATTTTCTGATGTACCAGGGAAGACAGATCTTGTTGAACATGAGATTAAGTTAACTAGTACAGAACCAACTCGATCAAAAGCATACCCAACTCCATATCATTTACAGAAAGAAATAGACAAAGAGATAGAGTTAATGTTGAACAATAGGATAATAGAGAGATCTGAATCAGCATATGCTGCACCACTAGTAGTGGTGAAGAAATCAGATGGGTCGAATAGACTCTGTTGTAACTACAAACAGTTAAACAAGATAACAGTATTTGATCCGGAACCCATGATGTCAAACGAAGAGGTTTTTAATAAATTGAGTGGGAGCAAGGTATACAGTAAATTCGATTTTTGCAAAGGTTACTGGCAAATACCAATGGCAGAAAACTCACAGGATTATACGACTTTTATTTGCGCCAATGGAATGTTTAAATTCAAAGTCATGCCATTTGGCTTAATAAACAGTGCTTCAAGTTATAATAGGATGATAAGAAAGGTCCTATATGGAACAAAGAATCTGGAAAGTTATGTAGATGACATACTAGCGCATACGGTGGAATGGGATGATCATATGAATGTGTTAAGAGAATTTTTCAAACGAGTAAGGAAGGCTAAACTTACTTTGAAACCAAAGAAATGTTCATTAGGGTACGGGAAGGTAGATTTTCTGGGGCACACACTCAAAGGTAGTGAAATAAGTCCTAAGGTAGAATCGATAGATAAAATAGTGGATATGCCGAGGCCACAGAATAAGAAACAGGTGAGAAGTTTCTTAGGCGCAGTGAATTATTATAGGAAGTTCATTCCTCATTGTGCTGAATTAATGGCACCATTATCTGACTTGACTAAGAAACAGTCACCAAACGTAGTAGATTGGACACCAATACTGGAGAAATCATTTGTAAAGCTGAAGGAGGCGTTAGCAAGTAAACCTATAGTGAGGTTACCTGACTTAAGTAAGGAATTTACGATTCAGACGGATGCATCTGGTATAGGAATAGGTTGTGTGTTAATGCAGAAATACGAGGATGTAAATCACCCTATTGCATACGCAAGTAGGAAGTTACTAGATAGAGAAAGAAGATATTCAGTGGAAGAAAGAGAATGTTTAGCCATAATGTGGGGCATTGAGAAGTTTGATAGATATCTATTTGGGAAACAGTTTGTGATTGAAACAGATCATTGTGGATTACAATACATGAAGGAAGGGAGAATGAAGAATGCTAGAGTGATGAGGTGGAGTCTTGCATTACAGAATTATTGCTTCAAAATCAATTATATCAAAGGATGTAACAATGTGATATCTGATTACTTAAGTAGAGGATCAGTTTAGAATTAAGATTTATTAAGATAGGTAAGAAAGTAAGGTATATAGATGTATATAGAATAAGTAGAAGTATGTTAAATTTAGATGAGATAGTTTGTTAGTAAGTATGTTTAAATAATTATTCTTGTTTAAATTAGTGAATGACAAGTCATTTGATAAGTAGGTTAGAGATAGAAAGCCTGTAAACAGTCTTTTTAAGAGGGGGCCTATTTGTAGCGATTAAATCTTATCAAATGCCATGTTTAACTAATTAATTAATATAATACTAGTATAAGCTAGTCAATTTCAGTGGCGATATATAAAAGATGTAGTGGCGATACATAAATATAATATTAGACTAGGTAAGAGGCTTTTAAACGTAATTTAAATGTCACGTGATGTGCTATGTTGCTAAGCGACCAATGACGCTAGGCGAATAGAAACACAGGGACGGTTAAAGACCGGTAATGAGTTGAGACGTGGGAAGTTCAAGTGAAGAGAGTGGTGAAAAGAATTGCTGAGAAAGGAAGAAAACAGCAGCATCGTTTGAGTTGCGGAGATATACGTGGATCGACTTTATTAGGAGCGATCACGGTGAATCCAGGATTTAAAGTGTTTCGATCGAAGTGGAGTTCGAGCGAACTTTAATCTTGCGAGCGTCGGTGGTAGTGAGGCGTTACCACGACATTATTCGATGAAGTAAGACGGCGAGATTCGAAGTCAATCGTTCCTGCGTAAGTTAGGAAAGACTGTCGTTCTGCTGTAGTTACTGTTGAGAGAAAGTGGATGTGTAACGGAGTAAAACAGTGTGATTGCTAAGTCATTCGTTCCGGCGTAAGCTTGGAAAGACTAACATTCAACTGGAATTACTGTTGCGAGGTTGTTTGGGAGCGATCGTCATTCGGAGCCAACTGCGAACCAATTGGACGGTTAGTTGTGAGGAATTTAAAGCGTGAGATTATCTTCCTACGTGTGGATTCGGATATTTCTACGCTACCTTGACTTTCAAAGACGGAGAAGTGATGTACGTATTCGAGACCAGCGATTGAACCTCGAGTATCTACGACTACGTGAGACCAATCCAAGAATTCTTCTACGATAACTTCGACATGGGATCCACGTGCACTTGTAATGGGGAATCAGATAAGCCTCATAATAATCTATTTATTGTAGATTAAATACGCCACTATAGGTAGATAGGATTTGCTATAATTGTTGTACAGGATTGACTTATGTTTTCAATATTATTTTAATCTATTTACTACCATGTGTCCAGTGTCAATATTTTCAACAACACTTATCGTACGTAAGGCCTTCTCAGCCAAGTTCGACTAAGCTTAAAAGCTATATATTAATTATAGGCTACAGTTATGTCAAGGTGTAAGCTGCACCCCAAATAGGGGTGCAAATTAGGGCCTACTTGTGACCCATCCAGCGCGACCGCGACATTAGGCCTACTACTGAGTCTACTGTAACATTTACAAATGGCTGGTGAAGCGGCTGGCAGTACGCTGTTTTACCTTAGACTGACTTGTCTGCACTAGATAACGCTCAAGTCGACTCGACAACAGCAACTCACTTTTCGTTAGCATTACTGTGACAGATTTGTAGAAATAATATATAGTTCAACGTTTTCAGACGACTGCCGTCATAGAAACATCAGAATATCAACGTATAACTGCTGTACTGCATTGCTCACAATCAGGACAAAAAATTTGTCGCATTTCATAATCTGACATGTGCTACACATCGTACAAGTCCTTAGATCTCGAGTTTTCTCGGTCACTGCCTGATAGCTTTGGAGTTTGCTGCCTAGTTTTCCTCGATCTGTCAGTTCGTTAACGTCAGTCGACTCTACAATTAGGTCTTCTCGCATATTCTTTTGGAGATGTCGTGTCTCTAGGTTGCAAAGCCTAGGTTTCTCCTGAACCATCCCAAGACTGCATTTCTGGTGCACAAGTTAACAGCTAAGCTTACAATTGCTTCGGCTTGCATACATTTAGCTCGCCTGGGTCGATCAGATGTCAAGAACAGTGCGTAAAAGGATATCAACAGAATAAAGTATGTCTAGTAAACTTGTCTCAGTTTCGCTGGATTATGACCCGGTTTCTAGTAACTCGATTAATGCAACTCTGCTCTTATTTGTATTCACGTATATAAATTTTTCAAAAACTATGACTGTATTGGAACTTGATGGCAAGGACCTTTTCACCATATCTCCACCATACAGGTGGGCCAAGTGCCTCTTTTCGTTATCTGAAGACCTCTTTCTTTTCTCTGGGTCTTTCGCACTGGGAGCGCCGCTGATTGGTGTGCACTGCGAGAGGCGCTATATAAATTGATAGATACAATACAATACAATACAATACAATACAATACAATACTGCATCAGCCATAACGACAGCTTAGTTCAAAGTCTAACTGTGTTATAATCATAACCAATCGCATTTTGGCCAACCTTATTTATGCTCATTCTTCAAACACACTGATAATCTGCTCGATGATTGAGCAATATCCGACGCTTGATCTGAATCAAAGCGATGAGACTGTATGTTTCTGTCCACTTCACCAATTCGTAGGTGTCTTTTCAGATAGTTTATCGGTAGTGACCTGTCCTCTGCATGGTGCTTTCGTTATCTACGAATCCGACGAAATCTGCCCGAAGATTACGATGACGTTTTACTTCGAGGCGAACCCTTATCTGTGGGTTACAATTACGGCACTCTGGAAGTATTTTCTTCTTCTTCGAGTTCTCTGCCCGTGGGCAGGTTCTAGCTGTAGTCATGCTTTGAGTGGACAATAGAGATAGCGATGCTAGAGGCAGTTTTAAAATCGAGCACACAGGCTCTATCGAATGTGAATGAAACAGCTGCGATAAAGGTCGGAGATGCGAACTGAAAACGAAAGAAGTGTGGGTCATCTAAATATGCAGTTGGTGGCTGATCCTATGAGATGGCTCAGTAGCGCAGTATACCAACTGAAAAGAAGTGACCCCAGGTTGGAACCTCAAGCAACGCCACAACAGAGTGGCAGCAGTTGCAAACTGACTTGCAGCTTTTACAGAAAAAGGAGCTGGAAGAAAAGTAAGATCCGATCCAAAGAATGGCGGTGTCAGAGAGAGATAAAACCAGGAAGATAGTCGTTGAAGAAGTAGGTCGTGATCAATGGTGTCAGAAACAGGAGAATTGTCGAGAAGCAGAGGAAAGTGAAAGCTATTGACTAATGGCTGACAATCTGAAACAGATTTTAAGAGTTTCTCTCAAATCACTGTTATGTTAGTAATTACTCAGATAGTAATTGATAGGCCTACCTATTCACAAAGTGAAGCTCAAGACTGAGGCGCTTTAGAGACCTTCAAAGTTTCAATATCTGAACAACTGTTTATCATAGAATAAATAGAACTTCACCTTCTGCTCTGCTAGATTCCTCGTCGTTTTCTGCGTTGGAGTGGACTTCACGTATTTTCTCCTGAGGAATCCCATAATCAACGTCAAAGCCAGAAAGTGGGTTCGATGCACGAGCTAGAGTAGGTGGACTTTCATTGAGTTCTGGCTGCAAATTTTGGAGCCGGTCACCATAAATCTGTCTATTTTCCCGATCATCAGTGTATTTTTTTCGCTTCAGTTGTTCGTTGAAGTTGTAGTCATTTACTTGGCTCTCGACTTGTTCATTGTCCATTTCGCGACTTTGTATCTGCTCACTTTCAAGATCATCGAAATTACTTCTTCGGATCGGAGGCAAATTCCTATCGGCCTGGCTTCCTTCGGTCTGTAAAGTTTCCATGTCACCAAAATTCTGCCTCTTTCGTTGAATTTTGAAGCAATTGTTGCTTCTTCGAATTTGTCCGACACCTCTGTCAGTTGGGCTCAGATTTGACTGTGAACGTCTAAAACAGTCGAAATGATTTCTTTTCATTTGTCCGCTGCCGTTGCGGTTCGGTCTTCCCAGTTGAATTCTAATGCTGTCGAAACTATTTCTTTTCATTTGTCCGCTGCCGTTGGGATCTGGAGCTCTCAGTCGACGTCTTAAGCTGTCGAAATGAGTTCTCTTCATTTGTCCCTCTCGATCGGTATTTAAATCTCCCTTTTGACTTACCGGTAAATCTCCCTTTTGAGTTCTCTTCATTTGTCCCCCTCCATCGGTATTTAAATCTCCCTTTTGACTTGAATTTCCCTCTTGAGTTCTCTTCATTTGTCCCCCTCCATCGGTATTTAAATCTGCCTTTTGACTTAAGTCTGCCTTTTCAGTTCTCTTCATTTGTCCCGCTCCGTCGATGGTTAGATTTCTCCGTTGAATTCTAAAGCCGTCGAAATAATTCCTTTTCATTTGTCCCTCTCCTTTGTTATCTAATTTTCCGTCTTCACTTCTAAAGCCGTCGAAATAATTCCTTTTCATTTGTCCCTTTCCTTTGTTATCTAATTCATCCTCTTGACTTCTAAAGCCGTCAAAAGGATTTCTTTTCATTTGTCCTTTATTGTTATTATTTAGCTTCAGTTTTGACTTCTGACTTCTGAAGTCATCGAGTGGACCACTTCTGATCTGTCCGATTTCTGGTGCAGCTATGTTCGATTGTAACTGTGGACTTTCAGAGTCATCGAAAGGGTTGCTGTATGAGGCTTCTTCGTTTTCGTTATAAGCTTCGAAATTGACTTCTGAAGTTTTCACCTCTTAAGAAGAATAAATGTAAAAGAACACATTTATGAGACCACATTAAATTTTATGAAAGGTTAGATTTTTCAATTATGTGGTTTACGGGAAACCTAACTGCAACGTCATACGTCGGATAACATACGAAGCCCATTATGAGAATATTGTCACATAGGCTGTATATGTTCTACATAATTATGATGTTGCCGTTGGAAAGCGTCTTTAACGGTACTGTATCTATTGAAATGTTAACTATTGAAAGCTGGCTTGAACCTAAACGACTGAAGGTTGCCGAGCAGAGGATTCGAACTGAAAACCCTGGCCTAATCATTTCCAGGCGATCATCTTTAATAGAGCTAGAGTTTGCAATCAGGATGATATATTGGATGGCAGATGAATTTTGTAAGCATCTATTAGTAACAAACGTCAGTCTTGAAAATGGCATTGTATTATACTAGTATCCATCAACAGATTAAAGTCACTTGTAGGTCACTGATTGGGCGGAGTACATCTAAATTTCTTATACAATATCTCATCGAATCTATTTGAACAACAAAAGCGACAGTCGACTTTATATATCTATATATTATATAATTATGTAGTGGATCCGGACCTAAGGATCATCTGAGCCAGCTGAGCCACTGCTTGTTCCACGAAGTGCAGACCCTACTCCGAGTAAATTCCGTTCATACCTCCGGACATTTATGGCACGTGCCCGGAATTCTGGCTGCCAGATGGAAACACCTTCTATTGCTGTAGTATCGCCCTTCATAGTCGTAATCGTAAGATCTAAATTTCTAAAACGCTACTCTAAAACTAAGCGCAGGGCACCAGCTTATTCACGAGCGCTGCGTCGTATCAAAGGGGATGTCCAGAGATTTATGTCCAGTGGGAGTGTCCAGTCCTAGTCGGGTTGCCTGAGAGCCCAATGAGAGGAGGCAGAGCGGCTGCCAAGACGGGTTTCGTTGAGGACGAGAAAGCTTCGAAGGCGGAGGATCAGATGGATGGCCTCTAAGTAGAGGGGCCTGTGGCAGATGACGGTGGGCGCACATGTATGGCGGTTTTGGTGGAGGAACTGAGAATTATGCGGAATTCAGAGGAAAGTTAAAAAATGAAAGTCGGTATCAATTTTATCCTTTTCTACATTTTCAGAAAATGCCTGTCAGGGCTGTTCAGAGTCGTGTAATAAAGATTAATTTGCCATTTCTTGCCTACCTTATTAATATTACCCACATAATTGTTTATATGAAATTTGTGCAGTCCTTAAAGCCGTTATCTAAGACCTGCATAGACTCTGCAAAGCCAAGATGCACTAGAAAAGAGCTCCCGAGTCTGAGTCCAGCAATGGATAGGCATTCTCAACAAGAGAGGACAGAAAACCATGCTCTGAATGCTACAATGCCTATAGACAGCGCAATTTACCTGCAGGGTCTATGGCCGATCGGTCTGCCTCGTGGTTACACTGCCGCGTCAGTTGACATTCAGCTTGTTCCTTTCGCAGCAACCTCTCAAGAACCTGAGATAAATCTTGACGGTCTTCATCTTCTCCGCCTACAGATAAAGTCTTTTATAATATCAAAAGAGAAATGTCATCAATAACCTACGTAATAAATTATGCAGTATTTCAGATAAATTAACCTTGTATGTGACAGAATGTGGGCTCTGACAAAGCAAATAAATAGTCGTCTGAAGCATACCAAGAATTCTTGTCACCACGGATTAGGTCTCTTTAATAAAGTGACAGAGGCCAAGTGGAAAGACAATGCTACGGCAACTGTACAGTGGATCAGGTGTCTTCGAAACTTGCACCACATAATAATTATAAGAAATTGAATAATTGGCCGATGCTAAGAGTAATAAGTAACATTCTGAATGCAAGACAAACTTTCCCAGAAGTCATCGAAAGGATACTGATCATTCTGCTCCTCATCGACGCGCGACGCATCAGCTCTGGCAGAGGTTGCCATCAATAAGAAGACCAACAACTTCATGGCGAAACCCTTCGCCATTCCTGCTTTTCCTTTCTCAAAGTCAGACTCCTAATGCAAAACATACAAGGATATGGAACAGTAAACTAGGTAATGTAAATGCCATCATCATTATCATCATCATCATCATCATGATCATCATCATCATCATCATCATCATCATCATCATCATCATCATCATCATCATCATCATCATCATCATCATCATCATCGTCATCATCATCATCATCACGTTCCTCTTGTTTACTTCGTAATCGTTATCATCATCATCTTCACCAGCAGAAGCATCGTCGTCGTTATCATCAACATCATCACAAAGCATCTGAGAGTGTTCTCAGGTATTGTGGAAGTCATGCATGAAAGAGTATGTCGCAGCGCTGCAGCTGATGGCTGGATATTTAGGCCACTCTCGACATTGGCATCCACCTATACTGCCTTCAGCGGTTCCTCGATGGGGTCTCACTTGACTGGCTGTCCAGTTATATTCTGTATCCTTTCCAAATCGGATTGGCTTTCCTGTTTCAAGAATCGTTCGTTCACTGTCGATCGTCACAGGCGGGCAAGAGATAACCCTCACGCCCGTTGGCGCTCAGTGTCTTTCAGGGCGCTTTGCTGGGACCAGTGCTCTTACACTCTACACAGCTCGTGTGACCAAAATAGAGAAGACAAAGAGTCTTAGTGTTGGCCAACTTTACACAGAGAGATACTGATATTCTTGTGAATCTTGCCATTACTAGGCCTACTTGTCATCGATGGTAACAGATCTTTTGACTAATGGATGGACTACATCCATAAGGAGCATAACCCTGAAAAGTATAAGCAGTCCATCAAAGTCAAGGAGGTTGAATTCTTACTCAATGAGTGGCCGACTGGTTAGAGCGGTTGACCTGTAACGTGGAGAGTATGGCTTCGATCCTCGGCCGGGGCGGTTACTGTGTAGGGACCGTGATCAAGTCCTTCGCGCACAATTGCTCTGCAATATAATATTAATTGCATCTGCGCCGCCGAGGCTTGTGCACTTCTGAGCTTTGGGCCACCTATGGAAGAAGGGCGAGATCAAAATGCAGTTGTATTGTATTTTATTGATACCAAAGCTGAATACAAGGTTGTAGCCAAACCAAAACTCCGCAATGGGTGTGTAAGAAATAGTAGGTGGCATATGTAAAGCGAATAAGAAGAGACACGCAACCAGTATGTCGATTTCAGTGACAATGGTCACTACATGTAGGTAGCACACACACGTATACGCTATGTATAAGTACTATTTCCATTGCTAGGTTCTACATTAAAATGATCGTCATAATGTGTAGGTAGGGATCGCAGCTGCGGACAACGCCCACAAGAAAGACTGTATTAAAATAAAAATAATTGTAATCAATAGACCATAATATGCAAGGAGGAGTTAAAAGCAAAAAGCAGAACACGTCCATTGCACATATAATGCTAATTATAGTGAGTCTAAAACTCTAAAAGCTGGATTCATGTTTCTTAGGCTATAACCGTAATAGGGAATTAAACTTACACAGTGATAAGATAGGCCCATATAAAACATGTGCTAATAGATCTGCATAATACAACTGGTCTGTAAAATGTACGTGCAGTGCAGTATTTTTTAGTATTATATAGTAGGCGCTACCAATATAATAATACATCACGTGGAAGGGTCAGTGTTGTATCAATTACATTCTAGATGTAATTCTATTATAATTGCAATTACATGCTTGTAAATGTAATTGAATTACAATTACAATTACTTGATTGTGAAAGTAATTCAATTACAATTACATTTTGATTGTAATTCAATTACCAATAATTATTACTTTTCAATTATTCCTTTAAAATTGGCAAATGATTTAGAATTTTTTCGATAATTTTTAATTTATTTTTAAACTAAAACATCAAATGGACCATTGGCCTGTAAATTGTAATAATATATACATTCAATTGTATTATAAGTTTGTCAGGTATCCAAACTACGATTTGCAATTATGATCCGTTAAAACAATATTAAAGTTATATAGAGTTTATTTGATTTTTAGTAGAAGTTTTTCAAAATGATAGTCTGTTGACTTAATTGATTGCGCATGGGTGAGTGAGTCAATTTGTCCAGCAGTGCTAAAGAGATGCTTAACTGGAGCTGAAGATGGAAGCTCTGTTTTCTGTAGGCAGCCGCAGTAAGCTAGCTAAGAATGAGTGCATTACTGCATGTAGCATCTGATAATGAAGGTCAGCCCTTGCCCTTGAGGTCTATCAAAGTGTGTTGTCAGATTGTAAGGAAAGATAATGTTGACAATTATGTTGCCATGCAAACATAATTAAGAGCAGTTTATTCAATTAAACTCGGCAGGCTGGTATCTTTGCTGACTTTATGAAAGTAATTTGTAATTTACACTTCATTCAATTACAAATTACATGCAATATTGTAATTGAAATACAATTACAATTACTGGACTTAAAATGTAATTCAATTACAATTACAATTACAGAACTTGTAATTCAATTACGTAATTCAATTACATGTATTTCAATTACTGAACAACACTGGGTAGGGTATATAACGTAACATTGGTTTCTATAAGAATTCTCGACAAGCCTACAGTCACATTATCACAATGAAATGTACATTCCAGTAGATCAAACATGATGCTTATTAGTATTAAAATCTTGCTTAAATGTAGGCCCTACTGACTTTGTACCAGACTGGATGAAGATCAACCGACTCAAAAGAGATAATACTATATATTATAGGGCCTAGAAGGCATTACATGATCTCCGCGAGTGATTTCTTGTCGTCAGTGACAACGTCTCTTTTGACTCTTTCGTCACGCTTCAGTTTCTTCTCATCCGTCACTCGCATAACAGATTCCACTGGCTGTGTAGTATATGATGGAACAAAGAGAAAGCAAAGTCTGGCCTCGTTCCATTTTTCTATGCCTTCTCAAAAAGATGAGTTGAAGGACATCTGCCTCTGCTGCAGAGTGATAGGATCACCTTGCTTCATTTTATATTACTTGGTGTAAGTTACATTGGTTTAATTTTCATGTCTACTTTATCTTGCCTAACATTGTCCTACGTTGACTACATTACCGGACCTTGCATTCTTGCCTTGCCTTTTATCTTGTATGCATAATTGACATTATTATATATATATATATATACGCACATATGTATGTATGTAGAGTTGTAGACCTACATGCATGTATGGACTCTGGCGATGCCCTAGATGCATAATTGCATATGATAAAACTGTGGAAAAGAAAGCGAACCTTGTAGTTCACATAGCAGACCGTGCTTTAATTATCGGCAACACCATTAACTCAATAGTTAAAATTCTCTGGAAAAACGAAAACTTTTCAGATTGTATACGAAGTCGCAAGTACAGCTGCATTTGATGTAGGTCTGCCTATGCGTTGCAATCTGCCCAACTGAAGCAAGAAGAGGACACAAACAAGACTTACGACCTGATCGCTAAAACAGTCAAAACGAAAATTTACCTGGACTTGGCAGAAACTACAAGACACCTGAAACGAACGCTACCCTGACTTCGTTGTACAATACAAAGAGCTTGGTTGCTTCGTGAGTTATACGCAGCTGTCTTCCTAGACAGGGAAGCATTGTTTCCCATAGGAAAACAGAGAAGTATTGTCGCCAATTTTTAAGCTGTTTTATAACAAGCGCTGTTAACAGTGGCTGCGTATAATTTATTAGAGTATTAATATCACCTAACGTCTGAAACTGATGAAGACGGTTGTCTACGACGAAGACGTCTTTAAATAAACTGGCATCAATCTGAAACTGATTAGGTATACACTGCTGCATTGATAATACATTATAAATGTTTGATCCGTCATAGGATAAGTATGGGTAAGACCGTGAGATAGAAGTGTATTTCCCTGTAACATTATAAGCCTGTAAGGCTAGCCTAAGGTTTGTAAGCACAAGTTTCAGTAGTTACAATTTCGTACATGCGTCTTAAAATGGAATGATACTTCTGCAGAGGTGCGAACATTGGTGAAACATTTCTCAGGGGTGCTAGGCATAAAAAGATTGGAAACCTTTGCTCTACATGATTAAATCTTTGAGTACAACATTCAACTAAGACCTACTTTGCCTTTTAACTCCTCTACACTGTAAAGCATCAGGGTTACAGTTGCAGAATGCATATGGATTCCTAAGTGAGAGCTCCCTTCAAAACGCATAATGGCTAAATTTATTTGCGAAAATAAGTTTTGGATCATGTATAACTGTACTTCATAGATATTCAATGTATCTTATCATTTGCAGTCAATTTAGACAGTGCTTTTGAGTGTATTGGTACCTGACATTGATCAATCAATCAATCAATCAATCAATCAATCAATACCTCTATAAGACAAGTCTAATCAACTTTTTCTTGTCGTTATTCTGAAGTCAGTAGACTGGGCACGAGCAGGTTCACAGCTTGACGCAGATTACACAGAAAGATCGATCGCTGCTGTAGTGTTCAGATAAACCCCATGAATTGCAATCCAGTCGATTGGCGTTTCTTGATATGCGTTAAGCACTTGATTGCATTGACACATATCCAGTGACGACACTTTAATTGCCTCCATCTTTAAAAACTACGCCAACTAATGCTACGTACCAGGGTACTGAGGTGCCCTGGAGATAGATAGCAGCCGAGATGCTCATGCGCTCTCAGTACCAAGGCACTTGAAGCCGCGCCTTCAACTGTGTAAACCTGAAGTAGCCTACGAATTGATGCCCGAAACTACTTCTTCCCTAGTCGTATTGTAAATATCTGGAATGAACTCCCCAACTGTAAATGAAACCACATCAATAGGTACATTCAAGAGAGGAATTGATTAACTCTGTTTTGACAGATATCTGCAGTTGAACACCAACAGCTAACAACCAACCGTTAGTGCATATCGGTTTAAGTTGCGGCTGCGTCAACTTGATTTTTCTTCTAATAAACGAATATGTGATGATGATGATGATGATGATGATGATGATGATGATGATGATGATGATGATGATGATGATGATGATGATGATCTGTAGCTTTTGCTCGAGTTTCTGTTTGCTCTTGTTTTTGTGTGTGTTGTATACATAATGAGTTGTTATCTTGGCATAATATTTGATCGTGTCAGTATTCTCACTGTTTATAAGACAATGGTCTTATAGGTCTAGTTTATTCACTGCACGTAAAATCTAAACTGATTTTAAACTATGGCTAGTTTTTCTGCGGCGTATGTCAGTGTTCATTCTCAACGTGGAATGTACCAGTAACATTTATTTATTTTTTACTGCACAGTATAACATTCCAATAAATCGTCTAATACCGTATGGCACGTGCGGGTGTACATATATTATGTAACCTATCTATGTAATATACTATACTATGTGAGTATGTGTGTGTGTATATATATTCATTCATTTCATTTCATTTCAGATATTTATATAGCGCCCTTTCAAGAGTTCTACTCAGAGGCGCTCCCGACTACAGCGCGGCACTGAATCGGAGTTTCACGCCGAAGCGCATGAGCAATTGCGAGTGAAGGACTTGCCCAGGGTCCCTACGCGCCGGCTTGAGGGTGATTCGAACCCGCAACCCTCCGGCTGCAAGGCACCGAACATACCCCTACACCACCGCGCCCCACATAGGCTTACTATACTATGTATGTATGTGTGTACGTATGTTGCACTATACTATGTATAATATTATTGTATATATGCATGTGTGTATGTATGTACTATACTATGTATGTATGTATGTATGTATGCATGTTATGTATGTATGTATGTATGTATGTATGTATGTATGTATGTAGGCCTACTGCACCATGTATGTATGTGTGTGTGTGTATGTGTATGTACTATACAATGTAGGCTATGTATGTATGTCTGTATGTACTATGCTATGTAGACCCTTATGCGTGTATGAGTGTATGTACACCGATCGAAGGCCTCTAGAAAGACGCTTATTGTACTAGATGTCACTGTCGATCATTCTTCTGCTTTCATCTTGTCTCTGGAAATCAGGCGCTTGGTAGGCCTGCAGACAGTGGCTCCGATTCTATAGGCCTACATCTGAATTATTCCAGTTCGAGCATGATTATAATTATAGACCAATTAGTAGTTGCTGTCTGTGGTACGCAGCTTATGTGACTATGCACAGCTTATGTTTCATTTACTTTGTCCACAGATCAGAGTTCCGACGTTAGAGGGGGAGGGGGCAAGCAGAGGATCTGAGGGACTTCCAGCAGAGTAAAAGGGTGTACACTGTACCTTTCTGGGGTCTAGGAGAAGCCTCAGAAGCTGGATATTTGTTATTTGCAACTGATACTTTTGTGTTAAAAATTCAAAAAGTTCTGAGTTTTCCAATTCCACTAGTGCATGAATGTTTTCAACCTAATAATTATTATGTAGTAGTTTTTCTGGCTGCCGATGTAGGTAAAGGCTTCAACAACCTCCAACGCAATGCCTGCAGCTGTTGGCAGTATTTGGTCAAAATTACTGGATGTTCCGACATGGTTTGGCTCTTGGTTTTCCCCCAATTGATCCTGCTCATAACTCCCAGCGACAGGAGTAAAGCCTTTGCCATTTTCGCCAGGAGTGAAACATCGTCTAAACAATCAGATTTGTGAAGACCTTATTCCCAATTATAGTGACGCCAAACATACCACAATGGACTATAATGGGCTCCGTAATTTCGTTCATTTTTCCTCAAAGAGGTCTGGAGCCATTGGATCGCCCTGTCGTACCCCACTTCCTGTTTTTCCCCGACTGATCTCCAAACCAAAATGCTTGGCATCCTTGTTAATTACTCCCAGCGACAGAAGTTAAACCTTTGCCATTTTTACCAGGAGTGAATCGTCTGCATAATCAGATCTGTGAAGATCTCATTCCAGTGGTGGCGCACACCAAACGTCAGTATTTACTGCCCTTCTCGGCCGGCCCTATCCCAAATGGCGACCCAGGCAAAGCGTACATTTATTTATTGCAAAGAATTATTTGTTGAAGTAATAAAAAGTTTAAAACATAAACTGTTAAAACACACACACTGGCACCCCTAGATTTTGTTGACCCCTAGATTTGGCGCCCCAGGCAACTGCTCAAGTTTTGGTACCTACTTAATTGTACACTGATAAATGTTTCCTTTTTCCATCTTTTTCCACGCTGCTACACTTACTTTGAATGATGTTAATTTCTGCCTAATGTGTACGAAGATGAGTCATCGCTTGCTTATATCAGAGAGACCTATGCCGCCTGTTACAGTAGCTTGGAACACAACGTTCCTTTATTCTGGCGAACAACGCACAATAGAGTGTCTGAGACTCTCACAGGCTTAGATTACTCAAGGACAAAGAATTCTTTTTAGACTTTTTTTTATGACCAAACAGACAAAAATAACCTTTAAAGCACAGTAATATGACAGAATAGTTTATAACTGTAGATTTATTTGGGGTTTGCGTCACAATGACAGCGCTATGATAGAAAAATAAAAACTGTCTTAGCAGTATCTTAAGTAAGTAAGAAAGAAAGCAACTATAGTAAGTGTGTATAAGTATTGCATTGTTAGCAAGCCATAATGTCCACCAGTTGAGTGAGAAGCAGTGGGTGTGGTTCAGTGTGATTCTCGTTAACGATAACGATAACGAAAATGTTCGTTAACGATAACTATAACTATAACTAAAAAATATAATTAACTATAACTATAACGAAAATAACAATAACGAAAATTCATCTTTATTTTCGTTAATATCAAAAAATAGAAAGTGCAATATGGACGACTCGACATAGCCTACATGAGAACGTAAACATATACGCTATAAGTAATAGCCTGTGTTCGCCCCGGATTTTTCATGTGTGAATTAACCCAGTAGTAGTGCGGCATTTTATTATTAACTGTTTTGTAAACGTGTCTATTTCATTGCAAGTGCGACCAAAGTTGACTAGCGCAATATCACAAAATTAGTAGTCATAGTAATCTTGTAGTCAAAATGTCTCTGAAGGTTTTGAGCGGTCGCAAGCGTGGGAATGGAGTGATTGCACGCATTGTATATAATCAGTCATTTATTGCTTTCCTGCTCTCTGTGTATTTGTTAAAACATTAGTAAAATATGAAATTGTCTTCTACACTGATATGACACAGGTATCATCATTATAGTCATCAAGTCCCAGTAACTTAAATTTAGGCCTAATTATTGAGTTTTTATTATGCAATTTGTCAGTAACTTTGGAAAGTCGTGTATTCATGAAGCTGAATGCACCCATGCTTCAAACTTCAAAGGCTTTCAAAGCTTTGAGAAAATTGTGAAACAGCGTGTTAATACGCACAATTTTGCTTATAGCCTTAATTATTGTAACGTAGTAGTAACTAAAATTAACTAAAATAAAAATCCATTAACTATAACTATAACTAAAAAATAATACTAACTATAACTATAACTATAACTAAAATAAAAAATCATTAACTATAACTGTAACTATAACTATAATGATGACTAAAATAAAATCTGTAAGGAGAATCACATTGGTGTGGTTCGGTCACAGAGTTCAGAAAACAAAGCAAGATGGTGTAAATGGGTATATTTCACAACCGGAGGCAAATTAGATAAATTTCCGTCTTCTCCTTTGGGCGGCTTACACAAAGAATAAAATTTTAATGTATAATTTTTAAATACATCATAGGGCATAAGTTAGTTATAAAAAATTATTTATGTTATATTATGTAGATGATTAGTATGAGAAAAAATTATAAAGTCCAATTTTAACCCGAAATTGCATTGTCCTTTCTAATGGTGCGTCAATTCAACGTTTCGTTAGGGTAACAGCTGAAGCGCTGAACTGATGTTTTATCATATTTAGATCATTAACTTACATATATCCATTGCTCCATATGGTTTTTATTAACTTATTAACAAACTAAATAATTAAAAAATAAATAAAACCCTCTGTCTTCAAATATTGCTTACAACTCCGTTACGAATGGGTTTCTGCCAACTGTGGAATAAATTGAAAACTCAATTTTTTTGAATTGACATCTTCGATAGCAGGGAACATTTCTGCATTGATTTTACCAAAAAGAAATCAATATGGATGTTTGCTTCTGTTGACAATTTGCGGAAATTTATCCGGTAATGTTATAGTATAAAAAAGATTTACAACTCCGTGAGGGTAATTATTGCATTTTGCGTGTATATAAAAATTTTTTCTTTCAAAAATAATATTGAAACTGACAGCCTGGCCACTATAAACTAACTATTTTTATATCTTAACTCGCCCGGTAAACGTGGAGACCTAATTATGAATATTTTACAACTCCGTTACTACAACTCCGTTACTTTATTTTTCTATTAAAATGAATTTATTTAATGGTACATGTAGATAATTTATCATCATAATAATTTATTTTGCTGTGTAATAATTTAATGCACACTTAATACTAATTCATCACTAATTATAAATAGTGGCGGTATCTTCTAATGTGTATTTAGTACGTAACGGAGTTGTAAATATTTAGGAATCAAAGTTGTATGTGTTTCACATAGTAAAAACTAAAATGAAAACTTAGGCCAAATCTGTCAAATTTAAGCTCTGCTCAATATTAAGTATGCTTCAGCACTGCTGGTAAAATATTTGTGTAAGACATTTTTTTTATTTTGCATGACTTTATTTTTCCATAATTCTATTTCTGAATTTGCCTCCGGTTGTGAAATATACCCAAATAGGTTTTGAGCCGCTTTACGGATGGGGTCTATGTCCAGCGAGATATGTTGTGAATAGTAAAGTAAACAAGTAGGCCTACATTAGGCCTACTACTGTACGTTCCAAATATGGCTGGTGCAGAATCGCTGATCCCGCATCGGGAGAACTAAAATCGATAGACTCTGTTGTAAGGGACAGATAAACGGTCTAGCATAGCTGATCGAAGCGATCTGCAGATGGCTGGTAGAGCTCTAAGCAAGAAAACAACAATGTCCTCAGCAGGGACTAGAGCTGCGCGCATAGGCCTACAACTTTTGAGGATAGCGCACACAACTGTTAATTCTTATATCAAACTAATTTCGTGAGCATTCGTGTCGTGTCAATGTTAAATTTAGCCAATTGTTACAGCATCTGCGTTGAGAAGGCCAAATTTTCATGCCCCATGTTAAGAAGTCATATGCTATGTGACCTATGTCATATGCTAAGTCATATGCTCAGCTAGTCTGCCGGTTGCCGGTTGTGAAGTGTGCTCAGTGATGGGAAGTATTTAAAATACTAGTATTTTAAATAGAATTTTAAATATAATCTAAGTATTTTGTACTTGTATTTAAAATACTTCTGTGATAAAGTATTTATACTTTTTACTTAAAATCCTTTTTTGGTAGTATTTTGAACTCTAAATTATGATGCTAAAATACTTTTTAAAAATACTTTTATATCTCATTAATAACAATTTACAAAGCATGCAGACATTGGCCTTGACCATTAAAACATCACCTCCACAGTCAGAGACAATGGGTCTAACATCGTTCAAGCATTTTCAGCATATCAGAAGGCAGAACATGAGCCAGACGTGCAAAGTCACCCTACTGCTGGCTGCCCTTCAAGTGTTGATGATGAATTTGACGATAGTGATGATGGAATGGATCAATTAATTCCATTAGACATTAACACAAATTGTCCTCTTCAGATAATACCATTGACATATTCTTGCCATATTGTGCGTGCGTTTATGGCTCCCCAACTGCTCAGCTCTCCCTCATTGCTCGCAGTGATGATCTTTCTCAGGATCTTCACGCATGGATGTCTTCAAACCGGCTTTCCTTAAACCCAACTAAGAGCAAATTGATCTGGTTTGGCACCTACCAGCAACTTGCTAAGATTGACTATTCCCTTTTGGACAAAAGTTTTCCTTCCCATGCTTTTTCAACCTCTGTCCGTAACCTGGGTGTCACTCATCTTGATAGCTCTCTCTCTCTTCTTCTCTGGCCACATTACTAATCTCACCCGCTCCTGCTATTACCATCTCCGACGCCTGCAGGCAATCCGACAATATGTTTCTTCTTTGGTTTTACCTCAATAGTTCATACCTTTATTTGCACTCGCATTGACTATTGTAATTCTCTCTTTGTTGGCCTTCACGAATTACGCTTCTCCCCTCTGCACTCGGTTCTTAATGCAGCTGCCAGACTTTTGCCAGTCTGTCGCGATTCTCCCATATCTCTACATTGATGCTGATAGCCCAGCCCCGTGTCTTTGCCTGCATTGGCCCTTCGCTATGGAATCAACTTCTCCCTTTGTTCGCACCACTATGATACTATCCGGTGGTCCTGCTACATCTTTTCGCTACCTCAGAACTTGTCTTTATTCTCGAGTACTTTCGCATTGGGAGCGCCTCTGGTTGTGTGTACTGTGAGAGGCGCTTTATAAATCGTTAAATACAATGCAATATAATATACAATACAATACAATACTCGTTCTGCAGTACGCTCTTCTGTAGGCAGTCCTCCGGTTTCATAATGCAATGATGACAGTGCTAATGGGTTTACTTTTATATTATTTTATAATCGTTTAACCCTTTCATTACCCATGGGACTTTGCAGTCCCGTTGGTAAAAACCGCAATAAAACAATTGTTTAATTGTTTTTGTAGGGTTGTTTACCATTGGGACTTTAAAGTCTCTTTATAAGGTATCAGGTTTAATCGCTAGATGGGGTAATAATAACAACTTTATTTGATATTTTGCCCCATCAGAACTTTATAACTTAGTGTTCCTTAGAAGTCCCGTGGGTAAACAACCATGTGGCAGCGTGGTGTGTCTATTGAGCGACGTTGTTTGTTGGGTTTCATCTACATATTCGCTTAGGTTTTAGAATGTATACATTATTAAACATCACATGATAAAAATATATACATAGATAAGTTTGTGTGATTGATAACTACAGTATGCCTTAGCCGAATTTCAGTACCGTTGCCTACCAACGGGACTGCAAAGTCCCATTTCGTTATTTAAAAAATATATTGAATTTAATTATATTTTTAGTCTTTCCTGCTCCATTTAAGTTATTTCATTATAGATCTGCTCTGTAGTTGATTATTTTTAATTTTAACCTTATGTGGTAAGCAAAGGGTTAATTGCAAGACCAGATGACACCACAACTGGGTAATGTAATGTTGTGTAATGCAACTAAAAATTTATATAGCGCCCCTTCAAGATATCTACTCAGATGCTCTCTCTGCGCTAGCCTATATGATGTTAAATGTCATTACGAACGAATAATAGTACTTCAGTTAGCAATACAATGCACAGTAAGATGAAAGAGTACCAGTGGCGGCCCACGCAAACACAGTAAAAGGGGATTACAAAGGAACTGCGAATTATCTTTGAAGCGTCATATTCGGCTTAAAGATTGTGGACCAAATTTCACTCATTGTCGATATAGGATTCGGGGAAAAAGTTAGGACATGTGGCCTCTGACGAAGGCTGTAATTGCGGGGGGAACAAACTGCGCAGGACGTGGGTCTCATTAGTCCTTGTCGCACGAAAGTCTGCCTTGTATTGTATTTATAGATTTATAAAGCACCTCTCACAGTGAACACCCATCAGAGGCGCTCCCAGCGCGAGAGACCCCGAGCGGAAAGAGTGGTCTAAGACAGCGAAAGCACGCGCCTTGGCAGCCCTCTCTTCCACGCTGGGCGCCACTTCCGGCAGGTACCCCGTTCGCTGTGGGCGACGCAGCAGTCGCTCCACCCTTAGTTTGTTCTCTGCAGTGGCAAGGCCCCACCAATGCCACCAGGCAGGCATGGCGTACATGAGGCGGATTACAGTGGTGGCCTATGTGACCGTATGCAGAGCCTTTTATACTTATATAATTTTTAGCCTATAGTAGTTTACTTGATTTGATTACAAGTTTTCCCTCTCTAATCAACAGTTTGCGTCTTCGAAGTCGTTTTGCCTCTGCAGTCTCCGGCAATCGATCTTTCCTGGACACTTTGTGACTTTTTCTAGTGGAGTCAGCTGGTTCAAGATGTCTTCTGTGTTCAGTCTGATAATCGCTTATTAAAGACAGAGGTTACGTTAGGAATAAACAAATAGTCAAATACAGTGATGAGCTTATATTTGTCGGAAAGAGTCAATATTGGATGTTTTCTGTTTTTAATAAGGATTCTGAAAAAGCACTATTTTGTCACAATTTGACACCCTCTGCCTATAGGTTATGTTCGTTTTGACAAAAAATTTCGTGTGCACTAAAATCTCAAAACATTCCACCATTAAGAATAGGGTAACTTTATTTGCCGCCATATATTGAGAATGGTTTTACGCAACCGTTTCGGGGTTTCAGTAGTAGGCCTATTGGAAACAAACATAGGTTATGAAACAATTCATGTAGGCCTATAATATTATATTTTGACTGTAGAGTAGGCCTAGGCCATGTAGCCTACAGTCTTAGCCGTCATTTATTCTCCAATTTCAGTCGTGGTGAGAAGTAATCAAGAATAAAGACCGCAGGAAGCCATAAAAGCGGTCGGCTGTCTTCAATTAGTCTCAGACAATGATGGTTTGTTTTAAACGTTCAGACCTACGCGATAGTCGATAAATACATGTACTGAAGCTAAATATATGTAAAACAAGTAGTATGAAATTACAAAGTTAGCTTAATGAAGCGAACAATGGTGTCATTGTAGAAGATATGAACATCGATTCGTTGGTGGTCGTGTCATCAATAGGCCTACTTCCAAACTTGATACGGGCCAAGGGGCCGTCCATAAATGACGTCACGCACCTAGGGGGGGAGGGGGTCGGAAATTTGTGACGATGTGTGACATGGGGGTGGGGGGTCTGAGTAGTGTGACGTCACACCAGGTCTATGTTATTAAATTTAACAATTAACAACAATTTAATTTTAATAATATCAGCACTCATTTTGAGGATTAAATTTTCATTATTTTTAAAATTATTTTAATGTATACGGGTACCATTATTAATAATTTTCTAATTATTTCAATATTTGGTCACCATTAGATTTTAAAATATTCGTGCTTTCGCTATTTGTTCCATGAAGGAGCATTTTGCTTCGCAATGGAAATTGGTTTTAGGGGGGGGGTCAGAGCTTTGTGACGTCATTTTCAGAGGGGGGTCTGACTTTTTGTGACGAAGTGTGACGAGGGGGGGAGGGGGTTAAAATCGGCCAAAATAGCGTGACGTCATTTATGGACGGCCCCCAAGCCAGATAATAGGCAACTCATAGGAAGTGACCAAAAAAGCGCGTCCTCTGTGGAACTTTGACGTCAGTCAATGCCAACGAGGTAATAGAATAGTACGGTCCATGCAGACGACACATGTCAGGCTTTGAAACTTTTGCAACTATACAACCATTCTATTCTATTTATTCTATTCTATTTACGGACTTATAAAGCGCATCTCACAGTACAACCTAATCAGAGGTGCTTCCAGTGCGAAGAAACCCTCGAAAAAAGAAAAGTCTTTTAAGAGAACGGGCAGAAACAGTAGCGCTTCCAGATAAGATCACAGCACGAGTTAGCCTATAGCAGGAAGGTCGTTCCACAGCAGAGGCCCAATAGAGGCATAGACACGATGCTGTGCTGTGGCAGTCCGAGACCAGGGTACTAGGAGGTCATGGAGGTTTAAAGTAGAGAGTGACGCGGGGAGACAATCTCGTCCCCATTCCCGCCCTACAACAAGTAAGTCTCCCCCATCCCACCCCATCCCCGCATGGTTTGTCCCCATCCCCACCTCATCCCGGCCCGCAGAACGACATCACATTCCCCGCAAAAAGTTTACACCAATTCAAATTTTAAAAATAATTTATGTGTAGCCTATTCCTGACTGCATTAGTCTGTTATTATCTTATGGACAGTTTGCATTAACCAAGTCCTGACTATTTATGACCAGTAGGCTTCAGGAAATAATAAAATCTCTAAATCAGTTCTCAAGTTCTTAACATCACCCGGCTCATTCCCCATTACCGCGGTATTACCGCGAGAGTAAACCCCATTACCGCGGTATTACCGTAATTGTTGTCCCCATTACCGCGGTATTACCGCAATTGTTGTCCCCATTACCGCGGGATTTACCGCGGTTTCCCCGCGGGGAAATTCCCCATGTCACTCTCTAGTATAAAGAGCGGAGAGGACGTCCGGAGGTAGCTGCTAAGATCACAGAGGTAATGTGGAGTTGACCCAAAACGTTTTAAAAGTAGCCTAAGAAAGAGAATTTTAAACTGAATCCGAGCAGTTAAGGGAGCAACCGTATACCTTAATTAGAGGAAGGCCATCGAGTGTCCAATTTATTCCTATAAAAAGTCATATTTTTTCACAGATCTAGATGGTTTAGGTACCTTAATTATATCAAAATCATCGGTGAAATATTTGAGGTAAATTAAAGCCCAAAATGTACTCCATTTGGCATCAAATGCTCAAAATTGAGTCGGCTTCTGGGGCTCTGCCCCAGACTCCGATGGGGGAAACTTACGACGCTCCCTCATACCCCTAGTCATTGCGGGCTTCTTGCCTTCGGCAATCGCAGCTTCGCGCCTTCGGCGCTCGCAATTCCCCCCCTCCACTCAGAAATTCTATAGTAGGTCCCCCAACTTCTGGACCGTGGTTGAGCCCCTGCCCGACAGGAACGGTCAACCTGGGTAGAGATAGAGAACAGCCATTTTACATTGAAGTAGATAAGGGCCATTCAATTAGTACGTACACATAGAGGGGGCAACCCAAATGCATCTGATTGCATATGCTTGCGTATGTGTGGGGGGGAACCACGCTAATGTCTATAGTGGCCTTCCTTCAAATGAGTCACAGTTCAGCGATCAGACAATTACTATAGGGGTCGTCCATTAATTAATTCAACAAATTTTAGGCAATTTTTGACCCCCACATTAAGCACTTTATACATTTTTAGCATTTACTTAATGTTTTCGCTACCATTTTGAAGGGTTTGTGTTGTGTGTTGATTCATTGGAAAAAAATTTGTTGACGTCAAATTGTACCGAACCCCCTCCCCTTGTCAACAACTGTCAAACTTTTCCAAACCCCTCCCCCTATTTTGTTGACATAATTAATGGACGACCCCATAGCGCTAAGTAGGGCTGTGGGAAACTATCACAACCTTGTATGCCCATTACCTGTGACTGCTATTAACTGTCTTGCAGCTGTGCGCGAGTCCTGACAGTTTGGCCGCCTGCCCTATTCAGTCAGGATACAGACCATTCTATAGGATTCGGGGGAAGTGTCAAGCGTACGTAAGCAGATGGGGGGGTGGTGCTAACAGTACACAAGCGTATGGAGAGGGGGAGTCGACGCCGTCCCGTGAGCATCCAGGCAGCGGTCGCCATATTTTACCATCCAACTGATAAAGGCCTGTTTGTACACCAAAAACTTCAGAGAATGTGGATAGTAATAATATGGATACTAATAATAAACAATTGTAATACCAATAATAATCTGTCCTAGGGAGCACAACACCTCAGAGTAAAAGCATCAGAGAAATAATAATCAGAATGGTTAATATAACTATTATAAACTCAATAATGTATTGCCAATATATGTATTTCTACATACGCGTATATCAGTGTTGAATGATATTGAAGCATATACCAAAATATTTGACAGATTTTAATAACGCATCAATACATTGCTTTACACACTTTAGAAATGTCCCAGCAGAAGAAAACTTTAAAGACAAAGTCAATCGAAACAAATGAAAATTTACGTGCATCAATGCAACAAGTAAATTATAGTACAAGTTAATCACCAACACCAAACGAATAATTCATCATAATATGTATATACAGTGGAAATCCAAGTATGCACAATGCTTACCTACGTTCACAAACAAGGCTCAAAGACAAATGGAGGCCTATGGTGCTTTGGGATGATACTGAAAGATGCTGAAAGGAACAGTAGTCTATGTTACAGACTGTAATGATGAGCAAATGTGTCTGAAGCATCAAACTCATGTACATGGTACACAGTACAAAATCGGACTTGAATGGAAGCACTTTTCTTTGGAATATCAAGTATATTCACATAACTGTTTGTCAGATACTGGTATATGCATACCATTAGGAGTGTTCATCTATCTATGTAAACATTGCTGACTTCTGTTGTCAATATCATCCCAAAAACTTTACTGGTAGCCATGGAAATGCAACTCTTCCTCAGCATCCCCCTGAAGAGTCGCATTCCATACAGGAATTACTTACTCTCTTAGTTACACAGAAGATTAAATGCAAAAATGCAATACTTTTTCCTGACTACTCATGAATGTTAAAATGGATACTGGCCATATTCCTCTTCCACAGTTCTTCTGTTTTATGCCAGATGCCTTGCTTACACAATGCATACACAAAATTTAAGTAAACAATTAAAAATATAACAGACAGCAGTTCGATCGATCTTCAAACTGGAATGCAAACTTAAATTGCATAAGCATTCTGATGTAACAGCAAGTTGAAGCGCAGAAACCAAACACGAAAAAAAAACCACAACAGAAAACAAACTCCTTTCTACAGATCCCTGCTGCAATAAGCTATAGGTCACAGGGTGCAATGAATCCTTCAGTGTAACAGTGACCTTTGTTCACTTGTTCATCTTCACATGCCTTGATTATGGATCGTCCATGAAAGATGTCCACAAAATGTTACCTACTCTGATTCATTCGAATGCAACATAAATCACAAAAACACTTGAAAACACAAATTCATCGGTCAGTTAATTTCCAGTGTTCTTTGGCTTCACAAGTCTTGTACTTCTAAACAAATACTTAATCCCTGAAACTGACATAAATCCCAGAAGTTAAATAAATCCCAGAAGTTAAATAAATCCCAGAAGTTAAAGTACAATCTTCAATATTAATACCGCTTACAACATAAACAACTTAAAACAGTAGATAAGTCCTGTCGTAAATAATACTTAACTTGTATTCCACTCATCTCCATCTAAAGCTTTCTGTAACTTTAAATGCATAGCTCACACATATTTGTTAGTTTTTTCCAGAAATGATAAGTCACAGCTGAAACCAAACAACTGATATAAGTTTTCTTCAGAAATTTCACCTCCTACTTTGGTTTGCACTTTGCACTGAAACAGCCATCATATTGTGCACTGACACGCCTCCTTTCCACATCTCACCTGCTGTGGGTAGTTGGGTGCAGTTGAGTGATAACCGTTGTAAGGAATCATAGAAACAGTTTCCTACACAAATGCCACCATTGCATTACATCATAAAAGCCAAGTAAAACATTGGCAATATACATCCTTGTGTGTACATATGCATTACGCATCTAGACATTTATGTAGTGTCTTTAAAAATCCAATGAAGGCAGAACTTGAAATCTTGTATATGAAAACAACTCTGTTTTATCTGTAGAACTGCTCAACCTGTAGAACTGCTCACTGAAAGAAAAGTAGTTTTAAATGCTGCACCATATTTATTATTTCAAAACCCAAATGATTACATGCCAACAAATCTCTTCTCACATAGCTTTTTATCATCGTCAGCAAAGCAATACAATTGAATTAAAATCGAACAGAATCTAGTCTATTTACAACTACACAAAGCTTACAACAGAAAATGTGAAATTTGTTTCATAAGGCTAAAAATGCTCTGGTTGCTTAAGTGTCATAAACACCACAATCCACATACATACAGTTTCTAAAGACTACAATAGCGATTTGCAAGTAGTTAAGCCTTAAAAATTGCATACATGCCTTGGAAACAGGCAAGTTTCAAAAGCTCAAGGCTAAACGTTGCATGCGTCATTACGTACAGCAAAAAACATTTCGACACCTCAAAAAAATAATTCATCCGATCAGAATGTTTCAATCTGCAACGTTTAGTAAAAACACTACATAAACCAAAATAACCCAAACATCACTTATTGGACGGATAAATTCAAAAGATGTTAGGAGGAATGAAATCACAAGAAAAACAGGAGACAAGACAGTTTAAACAGAAGGACAGTAGAGTCACTGTTAACAGTGTTCCTTACATGAATTGAGCCTAGAAAACATGCAATTAACCCTTTAACGACGAGCTGCTTATGGTTTCCCATACATTTTAGTACACGCTCGTCGTTAAAGGGTTAAAAAACAACTGAGGCAATACAGAATTAAAGCACTCTAGTTGTCTGTGCAATACCACAAAATAAGTGCAATGACGCCAGGCACAACCAGTCCAACTACGCTATGGTCATTTTGCAAACAGCAAACACCGATTGGACTGGATTATCGTTCAAAAGTTTAATTTTGGCGATAATTCACTGAACTATAGCCCCAACTGTAGCACAAAGGATGGTATGTGGGAAAACACAGTGAATAAATAATATATAAATAAAATAATTATGTTATACTGAAGGTAAAAAATTGTTACATTGGTTTTGAGGGTCATATAATATTTTATAACTTCTCACAGTAAAAAAATTTCTTGGGGAGCCAAAAAATCACCCGATACACTGGGTACATGTGCTGAATCACTGGCAGCATAGGGTTAAAACACTTCCATTTCATTGAAGCTTTCCAATCTAAACTTACTTGCTCACTTTGTTCCTGGGATTTCATCTTAACAAATTGGACTCTGTACTTAATTCAGCCTTTCAAAAATATTAATTTTCTGGTGTGATATCTATGAACACTATGAACATAAAACATTTACTCACATCTAAGCATGTGGAAAATGAGGCATTTGTAAAGACAAGGCAATACTACTCAACCAACTGGGTAACACAATACTCTGACATTACAAAGAACAATAAGTTACATTGTGCATTGTATTACAATGTGGCTGAATGTTTCACAAATAGTCAAAAGACCACCCCAAGAGAATCCTAAAATTATAAAATCCATATACATGTACTAATTACTGCATTTATCATACAGAACTTCAAACCATATTATTTACATATAGGAATGTAAACTCCTTCAAAGTTTACGACACTATTGGATTACGTCAAGAAATTAGCGTGCACACATCTGGACTTAATATAATGAAATTTATTATCAACAAGTCTGTATTGCAGAATAGATTATAAATAACTCTACCACCATCACCACCACCACAGACATACATGTACATGTCAGCTTCTACATTTAAGTAAGCAAAGCTAATAAGCAGATGCTAAGAAACGTCTAAACAACTAATAGAAATGATAAGAACACCATAAAAATTGGTATTCTCGTCATCAGTTCTTGTGCCCATTTGCATCAAACAGTTTAAGACTAACTTTTTCAGTAGCTTCCTTTTGCTATGTATGTTACGGCTCTAAAACCACGCCTTTATAAGCAACACACTCTATCAGAAACTGCTCAGTTGGTCAAATTTTAAAAGCTGTAGTGGCTGTACATCGTGTGTGTACGAAATTGGATCTAATGAAATGAATGCAAAGGGAAAATCATTATCTACAGAACAGCATGAGAGACCCATGGGTAACCAGCCAAAAACCAGTTGTTCAGTCACCTGGCATTGATATGCAATAGAAGAAATCAAATTCTACACATTGAGAAGAATGTAATGGTCACACTTTTACTGCAGCATCCCAAAAACAATTACGTAAGATAATCGCAGACAAAGTTATCCCCCATGTGTACTTAGCAATGCAGTCTTGCACCTTGAACAACCTTTTCTCATCAGTTTTATACAAAAGAACATCAGCCATCAGACAATTTCTTAAACTAATCTCAATACTGGTTGCAGACAATTCAAAAAGTCTCAAAGGAATCTCACGTTCCACGAAGCCATGCAGTATAAATTTGCCATGTCACCTAATTGCATTTATTTACAGCCCTACAGAACATGATCTATTCCAAAGAAACTAAATAGCACCATTATCATAATGCAAGACATCAGTAAATAAAAACTATCACTACATGAAACTATCTTCAATTAGAATCTGCTGAATAGATGAAACACCAGATACCTCTAGTTGTATCAATTCGACTCACAGAAAACGCAACAGAAACAACAGTTATACCAGTTGATTTAACTTAGTTCTCAGACAGACAAAAGAAGACCAGCAGTTTCAATGGATAAAAACAACACTTAGGTCAAAAACAAAGCGATGGTCATTTCAAAAATTGCACACATTCTAAGCAGCGTGCACAAAAATCACCAAAATATAGCAGTCCAAAGGCCATCAAACCAATGTGCCTACAGAAACGTCAAACGCGCCTGAAAATAATGCATGACCGAGATATCAGGGCAAGTGTTCTACACACTAGCCAAACTCATCACTTCAGCTGGTTTAAAAAAGAAACAATGTTCCAGCACCAAACAGCAATGTCTTAATCTACATATTATACGTATAACATATGTGCTGCATCATCGTTATATCTTATATGAATGACTTTTCATGGCATGATTACTATGTGCTTACGATTGTCGAGCTTTAATATTCTAGGCAACAGCTCAGTATAATCAAACTTAACAGCAAGGGTCTGTGTTCCATGTGGTAAAACAGCTTCCAAGTCAGACAAATATTTTTCAAATGAAAACTGACATCTAAACTGGCGTCCACAACACGTTTTCTATACACCAAATTGAGCAAGAAATGATATATTAAGAAACCTAAACAATCTCAACAAACTGAGAGGACAATCATCAAGTGGATTTCTTACAGATTATAAACTTAGTATGAATGAACAGGACAGCTAGTCGTGATTAGGTGAAATCACAATCAAAACATTCCAATCAAGATTTATATTATATAGTCACAAATAGTCCTGTTGAAATATGGGCACAAGACAGCAAGTAAAATCCTGCTCTAACTCTTTAGTACAAGCAATAAATGAAGCCCAAATTTATAAGATACATGTAAATACAAATCATAACTGGTAACAAACAAACTAAACTAAAATAAGGACAAGTAAAATATATTTGTTTGCAATTCAAATTTTGCTTAACAGTCAAGCTCAGACTGTACACCTACAGAAATACTATGATCACATAATCGTGGAAGACAAAGTCAATGCATAGCTTTAAACTTTCAGATGATTAGGCAAAACAAATATGTTCTCACAAAAAATATGGTCACATATGATTGACAAGAGTGTAAAATTGACCAAATCTGATAGACTCTTATCTATAATAAACCTGACAGCATATATGTTACCCAGAGAATCAAAATTAGTCGGATGTCAGCAAATTACATCGCTAGGAAAACTGCTAGGAAAACTGCAAAATATGATCAGAAGTCCTTTTTTGCTCATTTTCAGATATTAATGGAAATGGGTAAAAAATATGATTTTTACATTTCTGATATCTCACATATTGATGAATTCATTGTTTTAATGTGCATATTCAGGATTTTGTAAAGGGTATTGTTTTCATGATTGCATATTAAAATCAATTAAAAATAATTTCCAAAAATTGGACACTTAATCATTCTTAACTTTGTCAAAAAGGTAGAACCAAAATTTGGGAGTCATTTTAAAGCAAAAAATGTGGTCTTTACAAATATGTATAATACTCATATTCTAAAATTTCGATATGTGATTCCTTGGATCGTCACATATGATCAATGACTGTCTAATCTATAAATCTCTAAAATGCTGCTTTGAGGCCTGAAATGTTAAATGGTCTTACCCGATGTCAAGGTTTGAAAGTTAATTAAAATATGTACTAAATTTAACAGTACATCAAAATAATCATGAAATGGTAAAAACTGTCACATTACAAATAACTTTGTTAAACTGCACCATTTCAGCATATTTTTGGGAAACTGACAAACAATCATGACCACTTGAAATTATGAAGCTATTGAAAACCAAGTTCTCTAGTTAGACAACATGTAGTCAAGTCCTTCAAAATCCAACTGGAAATCTTCTTATCTCCCAGTCAATAGAAGTTCGCATCATTAACGTCATCAGCATAAACACAGTAACTGCTGTTTTCTTCTATGTTGTCCTCAGTAGCTATGGCTTAGGCCAAAACAAAATAATGGTGTGTTTCCGGTAACGCGACCGAGTCAATTTTTTGCCGCGACTCGGAAAATTTTGTAAAAAAATTTTTTACGGAAAATTTTGTAAAAAAAATTTTTTTTTTCGGAAAATTTAAAAATTTTTTTTTTTTGCTTCACATACGGTACATTAAGCTCATCCTCGGCCCCTTTGCATGCCGGAGATGCAGAATCGCGACATTATAGGTGCATTCACTAAAGCAGAGACGTTCGGAAACTAGCGGTCTTTCAATGGAAATAATGGTGGCGAAATTTTGGGAAATCACTGCATAAAATTATTTTACCAAAATAAAATTATTTTCCGACCTACCTACCCAGTTTTTTTTAACTCTGTTACCGGAAACACACCATTATTTTTTTTGGCCTTAACTTGAGCTTCAAATTTCCTAACACTATGCAGAAGTCAGAGTTATTATTTCAGACCAGTTTCCAGAATTAAATTTCTAGACTTCTACATAGTGATATAAGACAGGAAATCAACAACCAATAGCTAGAGTAGAAAAAAAATTTCAGTTCATCACAGTTACTATAATGAACTTCAAAATATGACATCATGGTGAAAACAGAAAGATGAGTCCGAAAATATAGTAACTATTTTACAGATACGTGATGGACTGTTGGAAGACTTCTGAACATCAGTGAAATTTAATATACGACGTTGGTACATATCCCACAGTTTTATCGGATCCCTTAACTTGGGTCCATCCATCTCCCTGGTCATGATCCATGACTGTGAACTGCTGACCAACGGCCATGCATAACGAACCATCTCCTGTACCTATAAACATCAGAAAAACGTAAGATCAGAATAGGTTACTATCAGAAACAGATCAATTAAAGTCAATCTGTCTTCTTCACTTCCTCTTAAATTTGTCACAAAGGGCGTTTTCTTGTTCTTCTACTTTAAACTTCCAACATGCTTTGATTGGACACTGGACAGTCACTGCAAACTGAGTTATTATGAAATGCTCAAGTCATTTTCTTGGCCTTCGTTTAATTCAAGACTGAAAGCCACTTTGTTTGGCAGCAGATTTGAGTTGCTGGGTTAAGAACACTGCTGAGTACATTCCTTTTGCTAAACTACTATACACAGCAGATGTACATTACCTAGTTACGCTATCCTCCAGCTTCCACTGTCAAATGTAATATATACCGAATAGAATACAGCATGAATAAAACTAGAAAACCAAAGGGTAACCTGAATATATATATATATAATATATATATATACACACACACACATTTATGTTTTCCGTGACCTACCGTCATATGCATAAAGTGCTGTACACGTTCCTCCGTCAGCAAATTCATCGTCAGAAAATCCGTCGTCTGCGTGAAGTGGCTGAGGTGAAGGAAGAGGGTCTTGATTTCCGGTCACTACAGCAGACTGTCTAGTATTGGCATTTCCATCACTCCTAAATTTAACAAAATGATAAACACTTGATTGAATGACTGACTCACTGATTGGAATGTGTGGCATCAATATCAGTGGAGTAATTCTTACTAGCAAGTTGTTTGCTGAGCAAATCTATGTAAAAACATTTACTATGTGCCACTGAGAATGTTGCTCAAGCTTGTTTTCTGCTCGTCTCTGGCAGGGCTGTCAATATCGCAATACTTGGTATCACCTATACTTTTTCAATATCGCAGTGACTATTGCGACAGTTTTATTTTGTTGGTATCGCATGTGCATCGCCAATACTTTTTTAGCCTTCCAGTGATACTCGATACCAATACTTTTTTCCACTATAGATTATATGGTTTCTCATCGGCTTAAATAAGTCGTGATCAAGAAAAAATGAGAAATAAATCGTTACGCTTCGCAAATTGCCTCTTATGACGTTAAAAATACTTATGCAATACAATAATAATTTAGATCTCAACACGTATTTTATATGAATAAACTTAAACGTATGCATTGCACAGTATTGGAAAAGTATTGGTATTTGTATTGCAATACTTTTAAGAGATAGTGTTGGTATTGCCAATACTTTTATTAGGAAATATTGGTATTGGTATTGAAAATACGTTTTCCAAGTATTGTTAACAGCCCAGGTCTCTGGAGATTGCATTTCAACTGTCTTGATTTGATAGTGTTGGAAATCACATTGAAAACACTGGACGATTTATTAGCATCATTCGATCTCAAACAGCATGTCTTGACTTAACCTGCTTATTGATAATTTATAATCCCGAGATGGCTGGATATGCCTGGGTCAGTGACACAATCAATGTAGCAAGTGCTAATCAACGCCGAACTATTTCCCAAACCAACCAATACAGCAGATACTTTACAAACTGTAACTGTCTACTGTTGTTCTGAGGAAACTGAATAATGTTGCATCTGCTAGTACTTGCTCTAGAATGCATTCCAAGTTAATCACATAACAACTTCCTGCTGACACAAAGGAAGCCAAGCAACACCATCATCGTTTGTAATCTTTATTTTGCTTACTTGTCAAATTGCACACAACTCTACATTGTTCTCTGCCATAGATCCTTCAGTGATCCTTTAGAACGTCACTTCAAATTTGGTTCAGCTTTAATTGACCTTAAATGACTGCCACTTTTGCATCACATTGCATTAAGGATAGGGCTACAGTCAGAATATAAAGTACTCTTTTCATCTAAAAATGCTCCACATGGTTCAAAACTCTCTAGGATTTTCACATGTTCTTCTATGTCATCAAATGGATTTGACTGCTTTCATGAACTTTCACCGACTTCTTGTTAAATGGTGTATTAGGTTTGAAATAACATGCCTTGTCTTTGAGGACCAGAATATAGCCTTCTGTCATAACGTACTACATTGCTGAGTCCATTTTGACCACCGAGTCTGTTCCATTCTTCTTTATACTGGTTTGCTGCTAGAACCTATGTTTTGAATCAAGTGCTTTCAGCTGCCATGCTCCTCATATTTGGAGTTGTCTACCACAAAAGGTTCAACCTGCCAACTCATTACCATTATCAAAATCACTTGTCAAGACTCACTGCTTTACTCTGGCTTTCGCATGATTCCATCTTCGCTCCTGGCGAATGTACATCTCTGCCTCAGATACCGATTTACTAACTTTGCATGCATAACAAGCGCTTTTAAATAAATAAATATTAGTGGTCATCAAAAAACATTAATCCTTACAAGGTCGAGATTGGGTGTATAGAAAGCATACAGAGTTGTTCCTTTAAAAAAATCAGTTTTTGCTAATTGTCTTAAAGTCAATTTTTTTTAAACTCATCCTATAACGCTAACTCTACGATTCTACAGACAAGCAAAAATTAAAGTTTTTATAAATCTGATGGTTTCAACAGGCAAGTCAGTCTGTATATTTAGCACTAATCATATAGTACTGTGTCTTACGTATCCGTTGCTTGAGGGGTGGCCTCCTTTCTGTGAATGTTTGGACTGGCATTTGGTGTATGACCAGACTCCTGGAGGCGAACCTCTGCCTCTGCCAAATAGCTCTACAATAACAAGAAGAGAATAAAAACTCAGAAGCCCTAAATAATTAGATGCCAGTTTAATATGCCACACCAATTTCTTCCCGATGAGGTGGTGAGACCTATTATCTGTTAATTTACAGCCACATCGACATGCATAAATCTTAGCTACTTATGCATCAGTTTCAGCAAATTCTGCTACTGAAGTGCCACAGGGATCAGTCCTCAGCGCTTTATTATTTACAGTCTTTACTTCCCCAATCAGTCGTATAGCTAACCAATTACAACAGTACACTGATGATACTCGGCTCCATATTGCTCTGTCACATACTGATCAGTCTGGTAAACTAAAATATGACGAGTGTCTCTCATCTATGTATGCATGGTCCTATTTCAATGGTTGGCCATAAACCCAGACAAGTCTGCGGCAATGTTGTGCAGTTCACGCCAATGCCTGCATTCTTTCCCTTCGCTTTCTAGAATTGACCTCACAGGCACTGCTGTGCCATTATCAGATACTGTCAAAACACTTGAGGTAACCCTGGACAGTAAGCTCACATTCCGACCGCACATAACAAACCTCTGTAAATCGTGTTTCTATCACATCAGGGAAATACATTATAGCAGGTTGGCTCTATGAATATGTCGCAAACCATAGCCTGTTCCCTGTCTCCTCTCGCCTTGATTATGATAGTTCGGTTTTTGTGGGTCTCTCAGACCTTGAACTCAACAGGCTGCAATGCATCCAGAACTCCTTAGCTCGCATACCGCTGTGTGTTCCACTATGAACAAGCTCCTCAGTACTACTCCATCAACTGCATTGGCTTTCGGTTGAGTTCCGAATCAAATTGAAATTGGCATGTTGGAACAACAAAGACCTCAGCACCAGCACCCCTCCCTACCTTAATATCACTACTAACTCCTTACATCCCTCACCTCGTTGCCTGCGATCATCAAGTATGGGCATTTTAGCTGAGCCATTAAGCAGAACAGTCACGGGCTTGCGTGCATTTCATGCCTCTGCTCCAAAGGAATGGAATCAACTGCCACTCTATCACTTCCTTCCTTCTTAAATTGGCTCAACACTCACTATTTCTCCTTGGCTTTCAAGCACCTGGATATCCAACTGCATCTTCTCCTGGCAGCTGACTATCCATGCCTCAGATTCATATTTCGGTGTGAAAGTGCGCATGTTACAAATTTAATTAATAATCATAATAATTATAATATGTATGAACACAAACATAATCTGGATCCTTAGCAAAAGTTATTTCACTGTGACAAGTATCAACATCATGCAGAAAAAATGAATAAAGTGTCAATTTAAAAATCTACATGAATTGTCAAAACAGAAGCTCTAGGAGGAAAGTCAGACCTCATATTTATTTAATTCCTGTCTCAGGTGGTCCAAGATTTGACCATTTTCTTCCAACTGTTTTGCGATCACAGTTGCATTTCCCATTTTGGCATTAGAACTGATCACATCCTGCATTTTAACCATTCCATCCCTGTAAAACAAAAAAAGGTAAGTCTTCCATCATCATCATTAGTCATTAAAAACTGCCATCATCAGGACCCGCGTGTATGAAAAGGTCGTAACTTTACGCCTGACTAGAGGCTAAGTCCGGCCTTAGTAGTCCGAAAACTTAAGCCATCGGCAAACGGTGTGCATGGGCCTGGGGTAAGAGGCGGCCTAGCAAGCCCCACACCAGAATGGATGTGGTCAAACTAAAATTGGCATGGTAAACCCAGCGGCAATAGTTTATGTGATTATGGCTGATCGCACACACACAAAAGTATTTATAATCAAATTGCGGACTCGTGCAGAATTCGAGCATTGATTAATTATGCGCATTTATATCGTAGATGATCTGTTTAAACCAGGGATGGCCAACCAGCAGCCCGCGGGCCAAATGTGGCCGCGGGCTGCAAATTGGCGGCCCCGCAACTAATTTTTTTCTCATTTTGCACCTACTTACTTGTCCGACTACTACAATACTGCATAATAATGATGTCTAAAACACTAAAAGATTTAGTGTTGTAAGTTCTAGTGACCTGATGTAGTCGTTACTGTTTTTATGCATCTTGTAAAATATGAAATAAACATTTGTATTTCTTTGGAGGCTGTGAGGACAAATATTTCGCGGCCCGCCGCGTGCTTACCAACAATCATAGTGGCTCGTATGCCAAAAAAGGTTGGCAACCTCTGGTTTAAACACAAATGTTTCATCCCAATATTGCTGTCCCGCAAAAAAAACTGATGAAAAGATTAAGGTTGTCTTTCACAAAACACATTCAACTGTTATTTAACTTGCAGCTGAGAAAATTTAATTTTCCACCATGGCAAGCTAAAGGCCTTGTCGTTGTGACATAGATATTTTTAAACAGTATCTTGTGGCTGAATTTGTCACAAATTACTAACAATTCGTGAAAAGTGTCATAAAGTTCATCGTCCAAGAACGATTCGGGTGGATTTCGGCGATTCCTAAACGCTCTTTGGCGTCCTAAATTTCTGTTAAACCGACGAATCGCAACAGCCGCCGTCTTCCTGTTCGTTTACAAAGTCGGCCTAGACAATTTACGCCTGGCTGTTGGCAGGCGTAGCCGAAGTCAGGCATAAGCGGGCTACGACTTCGCGTTGCACACCGATCTAATTGGCTAGGCCAGCTAAAAGCCAAATCTAGTCCGGCCTAGCACTTACGACCATCTTACGTCTGCCTCATACATGCCGCCACAGATGTGTACTGATTCTAAAACAGATACAAGCTTCACATAATACCGTACACACCGTAATTGGTGACAGGATACAAATGGCACATCCAGACAAAAAGACCACAGTCCCACTAATTAGGGTAACCAATGAACAGGTAAATTAAGATATTGATTAATCAAAAACTGCAAGAAGTTATGAAGTCACATTATGGCCACAAGATAAGTCAAAATCAGTGTTCTAGCAGGCTTATTTCAATTGGCTGAATGTTAATTAAGTTAAAAAAAACATTGAAAATAGCCACTGAAAATGGAATGTAACAGTTTGAGCTGAAATGTATGTATGCATGTATATTCATTCATTATCGAATCACACAGGTTGACACACCGCAACCAGGTACATTGAACTGCTTTTGACTAGAAAGAGAATTATAAAGTAAATATAAATTATAGGGGATTAAATAGAAAGTAGGCTTACGGAATGCACTTATATAGAACTTGCAGAATATAATTTCTGTCGTCCTTAACTGGCAAAAGAAAGTGATGCAGTCTTGAGCGAAGCTTGTATTTGCATTTGATGGCAGGTGGGAAGATACCATGGAGCACATGGGATCCATTCCAGATGACGGCCAACAATAAGCGATCCTCAAATGCGCCTACCATCTCCCAGCTCCCAGTGAGTCTATCGGAAGAAAGCCCATTCTCCACGTTCGAGTAAAAACCACTCTAGGCTGGCTCGATCCTCTGTGGAAGCGTAACTGAATCAGGCCAGGGCAGCGCAGAGCCGCCAAGCTACAGTTGTTGCTTCTGCCACTCTGCGCATGCCCCGTCAGCAAGACCGTGAGCCCTGAGCACTTTCAATTCAGAGCATGGAGATAGCCCGAACAGGAACCCAGGACCTCTCAGATGTGGGAGGTAGCACAAAGATCTTCACATAAGATGACTCAAAATCATCATTGAGGCCACCCTCACCATGTCATAAAGTGGCGGTGGAGGGTCAGTACAAGCAAGGCGAACGATCAGCATCCCTCAAGACTTCTTCTGATTAAGCCAAGGCTCTTCTTGGAGGTCCAGAATGACACCCACTCCAGCTCCTCACGACCGTATCACGCTTGGATGCCCCAACAGGTATGTGTTGGTGTACTTCAACATTTTATTGTCAGGGTGAACCGGATGGAGGTTGGAGGCAATGACCAAGAAATCCAACAGACCAACCCCCAACCACGGAACCACGCTAGCATTGATAGATAAAGAATGCCTGGAAAAACTCCTAAAAAGAGCCAAACGCCTAGGTTACCTAGAGCAATCCTTTCCAACAGTCTCTGAACATGCCAATATACCCGAAGCGAAACTCCTTTTCTCCATATTACACAACCCCAAGCATGTACTTCATCAACTCCTACCTCCACTCCGACCCCTCTCCTCTCACCAATTAAGACCTAGGGCACACAACCATATTCTCCCACCCATGGACAACTCTCAATTTATTCCCAGATCATTATATAAAAATATTTACTAGCTTATTCTAAAATCTTCTAAGGAACTTTAATTTTCCATTATCACTCATGTTAGCATTTCTGGGTTTTTGTCAGATTGTTTTTCTCAAAAAACGAATATATATATACGAATATATATATAGATGCATCTGCCAACAACTGATTCTCAAATCATGTTGCATGTTTTTGGTCCTTGAGAAACTCGACCAGCCAATTACAGATATTATTGGGCAAGTCGAGTCTCTACAGCTTGTCCGCCAGGGTGGAGTGTCTGACCGTGTCGAAGGTCTGTGAAAAGTCCAATGAAATGAGGGCTACGTAGCTGTTAGTCGAGAGGAGCGAAGTGACTTGATGAAGCAGTGAGACCAGGGCCATGGTCGTTTACCCTGTAGGCCTAAACGCGTATTGGTCGTCAAGGAGTCTGGACATTGGTGAAGCGACGAAGGTTGGGTATAGGAATCGATGTATTAATTCTCTCTCAATCAATCTGGAGAGAACCGGCGTGACGGAGATAGGTCTACTGCTGAAAAGTCTTTGTCCTGCTGCACGCTTTCTTGGGTCACCAAATAAGTCATATTAAGAACTCACCGTTGTGAAGTCTCTTTGGTAATGCTACTCTTTATTGCATCAATCTTAGCCAACAGATGTTTCTTCTGTTGGTTTGGAGGAAGATGACTGAAATCTTCCTTTGGCTCTTCTCCCTATTAACAACACCAACTCATATGATTCACCAAGAATTCACATATTTCTACTCTACTCGTTTTGCAAACATCCTATAAAATGGTGCTAATCATTGGTTTCTACTCAATGACATTGACCACAGATGTGGAATAGCAAACTACAAAAAATCAAATATATGGAATATTCCGCTGACTGATATTTCTAGCTTAACAAAACGCACAAGCCAGCAAATTGTTAAGCATATATTTAAAATCACTGTATTCAGGTTCACTTAGCTTTTAATGGCTCAATATTTGGTTACAGCTAATAAGTTAACATTCTTATCACCGTTAATTTTTAAGTCTGTTGATGTAGACTGAAAACGAGAATCTACACATAAAACAAAGATGGTTTTCCTGAACCTAGCCTAAAATTTCATCACTTCAAACTCTGCTATTCAGCAAGCTTTACAAGCATAATATGTTACTAAATTAGTACATGTAATTACATCAACATTCTCCATCTTTTATTCAAATAACAGTAACTGTGAAACAATAGACTAATGACTAATATTCACGAACTACACTCACCTTTTGACCTCCACCGAAGATGCCAAGTAGCCCTGCACGTTTCTTTGTTTTTCCTGACACAGTCAGCTTGGTATTGCTGCCACTGTTTGAATTCTTTAGAGGATTAGAAAGATCTTCAAATGGAACGTCAAGAGTCGGAGCAAAACCAGTTTTAAACTTGTCAATCACCATTTGACTATCCTACAAAATATAAACTCAAATATATATTTAATCATCCCTCTGCAGTTCAAACTTAACATCTGGCCATCTCCATTAACACTTTAACGATGAGTTGCATTGTTTCCCAGTCACTTTTAGTACACTCTTGTCATGAAGGGCATTGAAGGCATTAAATACCATTCATGGAAAATAAATGCATACACTTTGCAGTAAACTGCATGGATTCTATAGTATTGATATTGAAATAACTGTAAAGCAATGTAAGAACATATACAACTCTAGTTCTCATCAGTAATGCTTTCAAACTTAACCTAAAAGACAAAAATCAAATAAAAGTCAAGGTGCTCTTGCTGATAATAAACAACAAATCCAGGCACTTACTGTAACTATATTACAGAGAAAATGAAGCTATAGGCCTGAAGCATAATAAAAATCAACAACTTAATGTAATTTACCCTTTCGCTGTCCACAAGACTAGCAGCATCAGCCATTCCTTCAATGCACTTTGTAATGATAGGCAACGTGCGTTTATCACTGTCCGCTGTGCTTCTTATGCACTCTTGGACCTTCATGATTCGTCGCTTATCCATGTCCTGTAATTGCTAGACGAAACAAGAGAAAACAGAAGTTCTGAATCCCACAAACCTTAAAATTTTCGACTTTTGGAATTTCAACCTCCCACCAGCCCAATAGATTCTCCTTAGGAACAAATAATTTTGGCAAAAAAAAAATTACTAAGTTTGGTCAATATTCAGGGTATGCTCAATCAAGTTGCATTTTTCACCTAGAAGTTTTTTCGGGTCTCAATATTAATTTATTAATTCAGTCACGTTAATCGATTTCATGAAACTGTTATCTGATGTATGATAAACAGCGGGAAAACATGAAAAATAGAAAAAAATTATTGTTACTGAAGCACTGCTCCGTAAAACTAATGCTAGTACCACAATCTTAGCCTCTTGAGTTATCAGTCTCAAGGAGAGTTGACTTCTTGCAATCAGGGTAGCGTTTTCGGTGTTCCTTGACTACATGTATAGCATACTGTGTCTGATCTTCATCTGTGGTTAGTGAATTAATGTTGACCCACATTCTGTATCACTGACAACACCCTTGTGAGGTTCTTAAAGGCCTTTTACAACACCCTTGACAACCCTTGCAAGGTTGTTAAAGGTGATTTACAATTCATTCATTCTGAATATTTATATAGCCCCTCTTCATGCCTCTATTGTGGTTACTGATTACACATCTGATGCTGAAGCTGCCAGATGCATAAATACACCCTGATCTTGGACAACATCCTCTGCCTTATGAAGTCAGGATTTGCCAGCCAGGTGTCAGGGTCAACTCCAAGGAAAGATTCTGGAATCAACGAAATCTGGAAGAAATTTCGTGTTCTTTGTCACAAAGTTCCTAAGACCTTTTTCAAGAACATGAGACTGGTCTATGAAAATTCTCTTGGAAGGCTCCATTTCTCCGGCATGAGTGAGTGCTTCTACCATATCCTTTTTCTCTGATGTGTCGACGTCTCTATCAAAAAAGGCCAAGTGCCACCAGATCCTCACTGAATTACCACAGCTGCCCACTAACTTCTTCACTGCACCTGATTCATCTGCTACCAACTTTTTCACCAGCTGCAAATCACTGGCTGGCACTGCCACTGGCAAGCATGACAGGAAACACGGTTTCATGCATGCACTGACACTGAATACAAAGAAATTTCCCAGATCTTGCATTTCTCACTTTGTCGATTTGAAGCCAGCAGCTCTGAAAAAGATTTACAATGCAAACAGTAGTCTTGCCATGAACTGAGCATGGTGGCTGGTACATGGGTTCCTAAAGGACATGCCACAAGGTGGAACTTCCCCAAAAAACAGCAGACTAAGATTGAGAAGTACGTGGTAATCGTCCCGTTGCTATGTCAGTCCAAGTGGATTGTTCAGTCTGTGACATCAACAGAAACACTAGAGAGTGCAGCTGCAAAGGCTGGAACTTCAACTTCAGGCTTGTAATCAGTAACCACAATAGTAGACCAGAATATCTTTAACTGCTTGAACAAAAGAATCTCTGAACCAATTGACGGTCCATAATGGTGCTGAATGCTTCCTCAAGAAGAATTTCATGCATGTGACGCCGGCACTAAAAACACATAACTTTTCTCTCAAGTGACTTCAACCAACACGCACATGTCATTCTTCACTGCTGTATTACTAGAAGTTGTATCAAAACTAAGATCTTTGACACCTCAACCAGATACCGCTTTAATCATCACAAGTGCCATTGCCTGGCTAGTTCCAGAAAGCAACATACAGAAGTTGCTCGATGCCAGTACTGAAAACAATGATTGGTAGTCAATTGGAAATAACTGGCCTCCAGACAGATCTTCCATCAACTTCCTGTCCAAGTGAAGCAGCAATGGTTTGTCCGGGCTGAACTCGGCCTTCAGCTCTGCTGCTTTGATAGCCCGATGCAGTTGATGGTAATGCGAAATAGATGACCAATTAATTCTGTATTCTTCAATGCTTCGCCTGGAAGCTTGAACTATGGGGGTCAATAAGCTGAACTGCATGACAGTCACTGATCTTTGTGCGATCAAGCGATAAAAGGATTATAGGTGCAAAGTGCCAAATGTTCCCGGCAGAATCAGCTGTCTTCAGCACTGGAAAACAATGTACAGGATTCCATAGAAACAACTTGATTCAAACCGGCCATCTCTGCATCTTGTTTTTTCTTCCGCACTCGCACAATCACACATATTTCCTTACATAAAGTTAAAAGTAATTAAAAACTTAAAAGTCACAACTACATTCAACAAAAGTTTATTTTTCCAGTGTAAGAGATGTGATGTTTCTTACTTGAAAGATTTGAGGCAATTTATCTTGGTAATGATCTGCCTGAGTCACCCGCGTTTTCTCAACTTCAGATCCATACTCTTTCTTGCTATCTTCACACTGCTGTTGCCGGGTTATTGAAATATGCTTGAACTGCAAAATAAACAGATAAGAACAAATAAGAAAATGCTAAACACTCAAGTCACAAATTTCATTGTTCATAGTGGCATGAAACTTGTACAAGTTCATAATTTTAAAAAAAATCTGCAAAATACAAGCCATTGCTTTTTAAGACATCTTTTCATATGGTCAAATTACGTCCAAGTTAATATAATATTTATGCTTAATCTATTCCCATATTCTAGATGCAGTACTCTGTCAGTTTTGGAATTAATTCCTTGTGTACCAAAGGCACAAAACTGCAACATTGTGCAGTACATGGGCTTACTAAAACAGATAAAAGCTACAAAACCAGCATTGAGCCTATGTAAACATGTAAACTGTCAATTAGAGCAACAAATAAGTTAAAAAAATTTCCATTAGTAATTTAAACACTTACAGAATAGTTGCGAAAATACTAGACTTGAAACCTGCCGATTTGTTTCCTTTGACTAGCGTTTTTTATAAGTGCTAAGATGATGATAAATTAAAAGAATAGTTGCATATCATCAGCATACAACTGGTAGTCAAGATCACTGTTGGCAGGTAGTGAAGACCAAGTGCAATGGTTATATTAATGTAAACAGTAGTGGCCAGGACGGAATCTCATAGGACAGTACAGTCAAGACAGCGGGGCAGAAGTATGTAGATATATACAAATTGGTCGAGAACAGAGGTGTAGTTAAGATGCAAATCAACTGAGAGTGGGAGCAGATAGATCGAACAATTGTTCAAGGTGGTGAAGGAATATATTATAATCACCGGTGTCAAAAGCAGTAGACAGGTCCTAGTGCATAAAAACAATTACTTTTTTATTCATGGAGCTGATTATGTGATTTTTAATGGTAAGTAGTGAATTTTCAGTGGAATGGTATTCATGGATTGGAAATGAAAGCACAGATTGTGGGACGAGAAGTGATGTGGTTAGCAACTACTTTCTCCGCAATTTTGGATATGAAATCTAGGGAAGATATGGGCGAAAGTTTATGTTTAATAAGTAAACACTCTTTGACAAACTAACAAAGCAACTCTTCTCTTAGTATTAATCAGGATACAAATGTTGTTCCAAACTGCAGAGATGAGCCAATTAGTTTGATCAAACACTAGATGCAATACAGAAAACTGTTTGGAAATTCTGTTCCAACATACTGCACACGATCCACTTTACAGTCCTACTTCAAAGTCCCAGTTGTAAGGATATCGTTTGGTTAACAAACAGAGCTGCAAGATAGCTCTTCAGGTGTAACATAATATAATATATTCGTTTATTGGTATAAAACAGGTAGACACACCGCTATCTGATACATAATAGTAGCCTAATAGAAAAGTTTAGAATGAATATAGTGTTTTTAGTCATACAATGTCAGATTAGCCTATATCACCAAGAGAGCTTCTATATAGGACTCTGGGGACAAACTGTCTATTGTCTTTCGGAGGCAATGTGTAGTTATGTGGACGGGGTCGTAGATGATATTTGATGGGAACAACAGGAGGAAATAATCAGCTAAATATTTTTAGTGTTCATTCCACCAATTCAAAGAGAAATCCATACGAACCAATAAGACAGTAATTTACCTTTTCAACTTCTGCTTTTGATAAGGCAATATCCTGGTCTCCCTTTTTATATGCTTCTTGGGCCTTTTCGGCTTCCCGGAATGCTTTTTCGTATGCTTTCTTTGCCTGCAACATTACCATGTCAGTCAAGAGTGTCAATTCCAGCATTAAGATGCTGACAACAGTGTGCAACAGTGAATTAAAATTAAAAATTGGACAAAAAAGAATGCGAAATTCAACAGCAACACTGCCTTCAGAAAGCAATTCTGAACTTTGTAAGGAAATAATAAAATTTCAGTTAAAATGTGAATAAATATATCTGCAGATCCTGTTTTCATCTGCAGCATCAGACATGGGTCATAAAGCGCACACCGTCATTTGCACCTTGGTCCTCTTGACATGCCTTGATTACTGTAATTCTATCCTTGCAGGCCTACCCATGTTCCAGTTGCACTAGCAACTGGGATGTCAGTAACATCCCAAAATATTTGCAAATGTATGTGTAGAAGAATATGTGAAAAAAAACACTATATTTGGTTTCTGTTATTGTCTCTTTATGCGCTGGACTCTAGGAACAAACTGCCACTGCAAATACATATTGTTTTATTTCACTCCACTTAGCATACAAGTTAAACATGCTCGTATCAGCCAGATTTCCATTTGTGCAGCGCACATGAGGGTCCTTAAAGGAACTGTGGCCAGTGTCTTGATTCATGCAAAATTCGTTGCTATGGCAGCTTCATTTTCAGTAAGTAGATAAAACTAGTACAGCGCATCTGGTCATCCTCACCACATGACCAATTTTTACATATAAAATAATAATCAAGAATACCACATATTTTAAATTAAGTTTATGTATATTGAAGAAAAGTCATGTAATGCAATGCAGCATACCAGAACATTTGATGGGTTACTAAAAAAGTATTACATAACTGTCGAAAAAGGCACTACATAAATGTCTTGAAGCATTCACACAGCGCATGTCAGAAAACAACTAAGAAAATTGTAATACCTTGTCGAGCTGTGATAACTGGGCTTGTACAGCGGCATCCTGCCTAGCAGCATCTTGCAACAACTGGAAATGAAAATCCACATTATGTATATAGCATACAGAAAAATGAACCAAAGATGAATTACATTAACTGCAGTACAATTTAAAAAACTGTTAATATATTTAAAACTGAATCAAACTGAAGCCATTTAACCCATCACCAATGTAATGCAAACAATGTTTATGAAATATACAGATAGTAACATAGGACATACATCAATTACATATAATTATACACCATATAATCATATAACACTTAAATGATTGCATTGTAAAGTGACTTCATAAACCAGTGTTTCTTAACCAGTGTTCGACCGAACCCCGGGGGTTCGGTGAGCCAGTGCCAGGGGTTCGGCAGAAGTCCTCTGAAATACATACATATTCAGGGTCAGTGAGTGTGAGTGAAAAATCATTTGCTATTTTTTTTTTTCGACTTTTATTTAAAAAATAGTTAACTGTTAGTAGTTCGTGTATTGAATGTATTAATATTGTATCACATTTTGGTACAATTTTTTATTTCCTTTTGTTCCCATTAGTTAAAAAATTATTGTTCAAACTTGAGGGGTTCGGTGAGTGGTCATGGATTTCTCTTGGGGTTCGGCTCCCTTGAAAAGGTTAAGAACCACTGTCATAAACTATAAAAATACAGTAATACAATAATAGTCATTATATACTAGTAAGTAAGGAGTCAAACTGTTTAGTTCAATTACATTTACACATTTTGCCTCAAGCTATTCCTTCCTCTGAACTCTTTTGCAGCTATGTTGTTTTTACTTATTTTGACCATTAATTGTTCACATACAATGCAAAAACTTAAAATCTTTAGAAATATACCATGGGAAACATGTTATATATCATTTTGTTGGCATTTTATCCCTCAACAAATACACTGTCTTAAAAATTGACAACTTAATGTATTAGCCTAAATGTCTATAAATACATGAAACATTTTTAAAATAAAAATTAGAAATCCATTAAAAACCTTCCAAAGGTAGCCACTTGTAAGGCACACTTGTAGCAATGGGTGAAGAGCTGAAAAATTTGTGAATTTAGTCCAAAAATTAGTTTATAATTTTTCATCTCCCTAATGATGACATCAGCCCTCATAATGTTTGTAGCAAAAATTTATTTTTCTGGACTTGGCTAATGAATAAAGAACATTGGACTGCAGAGAAGCGGACGGAATCAGCTTCTGTTTTTTCTATGATGAGGTCGGCCCCTGCAATGCTCGTTGTCTTGAAATCCTGAACTTCTCGCTCGTCAAATGTATTTGTTGGGGAGCCTTTACAACATAGGGTGAATGACATAATTAATTTTGTGGGGACTTAGCTAATGAATAAAAAACATTAGACTACAGAGAAGAGGTCAATTCCCAAAAAGGGCCGAGAAGGAGACGTCACTATTTCAATGTAAATGGCTGGATGCAAATGTTTACAAATATCATAGAGTTACATTTCTAACTTCACCAAATCAATGGAAAACACAGGTAAGGGATTTTCGGAATGTACAATGTGTCTTCTATCCGATGGATATACATTAAACGGTAAACATAGCTAATTACAGGCCAAGCAGGTGCATTTTTATTGTGCAGTCCTTATCGACCGCAAACGATGCGAAAGATTTAAGGGTTTCTCGTTTTCTGGACACAGTGTACATAGCATCATAAGTAGACTGACTGGCTGAAAAGTCTCCTTGTAATGCAAAGCAAAAAAACTGGTTTGAGCAGTCAGCTCCACTGACCAAATCATATCATGACACATTGCTCATCAAAGATGATAAATATTTAACCCTTTTACCACCACATATGTAATATCAACATATTATGCACCCTTGCCACAGGTACAACATAAGCAGTGCTCTTGCTCAAGCTGCCAGACATCAAGAAATCAATGTGTATTTATTCTCTGTAATGATCCTACAGTCTTCATTAGATTGATCAATAGTCTACATGGCTGAGAAATGGGCAGCAGCTGAGAAGAATAGATTTTCTGGCTGCATCTGCCAACTTCCCTCACTTTGTCTTCTCTACATTTGTCCGCAATCTTAGAGCTTGTTCTTGATGACGAATTAACCTTTCTTGAACACCTAAATCTTGAAAGTCATCCTTGTATATCTCAGTTGCAGCAATTGTGAGTCATTTAGCTTTTACAGCCAGTGTATATCAGCTGATGCCTTGTGAATTAGACACCAGCATCATAGAAGTTATAAATTACAATAAAAATTACAGCAATTCGTTGAAAATAATCATTTTGCATCTTTGGTTGGGCTTCAGGCTTAAGCATTTGTGGCACAGGTGCCAGCTTTCAAATGGATGCCTAATCCTAGGGGTGCCTCCTGTCAGGCTTATCCAGATGATCTGAAAGTTCATGTTTGTGCCATGCTGGTCCTTCCTGACTATAGTAAGACCATAGCTGTGTTGGAATTTACAGTGAATCTAACTCAATCTTAACTTCTATAGCACCACTGTATTAATGCAATAGGCATCAGACAATGCTGACTTTTAAGAGATACTGATTGGCAAACTACAATCATGATTATACTAGCAATCCATGGTTCATGAAAATGAAAACTGATCTGAAAAAGGTTTTCAGTTCAATTAGAAATGAGGCACTGATACATGTGCACATATACACAAGTCTACAATCACACAGCACAAGGAGAATTTACTGATTGTAACCTTTTTCCGTTCCTGCTTCAGAGTTTGTACTGTATCGAGCAGCTCCTTGCAGACGTTATTTTGCAATGCTTCAGCTATGCTTTCATGTTGCCCAGCTAAATCGTACAGTTCTCTAACCATTGTTTCAAAACCCTTACTCGTAGTAAACCTGAGAATAAACAGAAATGCTTCTAAATTTAACGATTGGCAGCAAGATATCACACAACGGTAAACCAATATTACACAGTAGAGAAACTTAAGCCTGCAATAAACATACATCTAGCAATGAACCATAGCAGAATTTTCACAGTCTATCTGTCATCCTGTGTAGGCTACGAACATCCCACAGAAACAAAGTTTAGAGTTAGAAAACTGTAAAATCATATTAAGTTTATTTAAGCTGAGCAGAATTAGTCTGAATTACTGCACTTCCTCTATTGGATTTCACTCAAAATAGCCTTTACATTTATAAAAACCACTTTATCAAATTTTGAGAAAGGACAGTATGAAGTAATATTACGACAAGCAGAATGCTCCGCTACTGTATAAATGATTGTTTTACACATCGTTCTACACCTCATATTAAAAAGGGGCAAGAAAACACAATTGTCTTTGTATACAGTGCACACTGACCAATGAAAATTGGTTTAAATGCATTAAAACTTTCCCTTGACCTCAGAAATACATTCACACATATTAGCATACATATAAAAATAGTAAAACTTAATTCTACACAGGAGCATCTTTAAAATAAACTGTAACCTCAGAGTTCACATCAAGTCAGCAGATCTCGACATTACCATTTTGAGGATGCCGACTAAGAGGATGTGTGTTTAGGCAAGTTTTTGTTAGATTATTCGCCAAGTTTTTATTAAACCTCAGTCGATAAACTTTTTAAAGTCTTCTGTGACAGGAATAGAATACAGCACTTGTGAGCCTCATATGATTAACAATGTGACAGGTAGGGCCATCAATGGGTACCCAGAATCCAGGTACCTGCTTCAAGGGCTGTGCCAAAACTGTGAAGGCAGTCTGACCCAATACCTGGCCATTTACAGGCATTACTTTTCAGCATGAAGACCAGTGTCAATAGATTAGATTAGCAAGCAACTCACACCATGAGATACCAGCATGCAGCTGTTGTCAACTCAGCCCATGTAGTAGTTGAGCTCATGCTAGAGTCACCACAGACTCGCTAGTATCTGGCTAGGCTAATTACAGCTGTTGTAGGACGACCATCCCTAATTGATCTTAGTTAGTATTACTAGTGATGATATATCTGGTACCTTCATGACATCTGCGGGCATTAATTTTGCAGCCGAGGTCACATATAATGACACATCAGAATATCAAATAGCAAGGCATTAAACAAAACTTGTTGCAAATCTGTAATTTAGAAAGTGCAACTTTTCTATTTAAACTGAATCTTACCACATAAAAACGTATCTACAAAATTTACAGATGATTTTGCCTTTGCTGGCAAATATATTCATTAATGTCACTACCCGAAATTTACATGTTTGAGGGGCGACATTTAACTATTAATTCGTTTAATTGTTTTCCAGTGATGGAGTGACAGGTAGTCAGATACACACTCAGAATGGGTTTGGGTACCAGAATGATATATGTAAGGAATGATGCACAACAACTCAAATTCTGTTATTTCTGTTTGTGTGCTTGTCTGAACAACCAGGACACTTATAAAGTCATATAGAAGAATTGTTTCATTGACACTAACCCATCGTCATCCTTCTTCTTTTGCGAATAACTTTTCACAAGTTTTCTGTTAAATATATAATCACAAATATTTTAAAATACAATTTTAAAGCTAGACTGAACAAACAGGCAAAAGCAGTGTAATGAAGTAATACAATAATGCATTGTGAGATGCATTCAGTAACCAGAAGCTGTCAATAAGTAAGGTAGTATGGTCCATTAAGCTGCTACTTAATACAGTGCTGCTGGCGTTTGCTATATATGACTACAGAAAGGAAGTCAACTTCACTCATTAGAATGATGCTGCCAGAGCCAAAGGTCTCCAAAGACAATTGACTTTGGTGTCAGTAAAGATCATAATCATAAATTTATAACTAGTGCCACTTCAAGAGAAACTCCCAATATGAAAAAGTAAATAGCCTACTATTAAAGTAGGCTATTTAATAGCCTACTTTAATAATAGGCTATTAAATTATTAATAATGAGTCTAGTAAAGCTTTTATTCATGTTCAAGCCAAGCATTGGATAGGAAGAACTACTCAAGGGAAAATTTGCTGTGCATGAATACCTGTGTCCAATTAATGTGGACTATAACCCTGTACTGGTTACCAGTTGTTGCAGCCCTCACATTATCTATAGTAGCAGAACTGTCTAAGCTGCACTGGCCTGTGCTCAAGATGTGGGAGGCTACTTCCTTACAGACTCCTAGGTCAACTCCTTATCCAAGGTCTCTGAGTCAACATCAGACACTTTTGTGCAAGAAAATTCATTACAAAATAGTCATAAAACAATAAAAATTCTGTTAATGAATATGAGAACCTGATACGCCAGCTGACAAACAGAACTATGAATTATAACCATAAATCAATAGAATACACAATCATTCATGTGGCCACGTATAGGTGTACACAAATGGAAGCAAACTGCATCAGGCCACATGCAGTAAATTACAATGGGAACAGATAAGGTCTAGACAGCAACTGATGAGTAATTATTTTATCTATTAACTTATATTTGCATGGCACCATCCGTAAATGAACAGCCTTAAAGGGGTGCTATATAAATTGCTGTAATGAATTTAATCTGGGGTGAGCAAAATGCACGCATATCTAGGAAGATTGCAAAATATCAGCATACTAAGTAAGTAAGTATATTCTTTATTGAACCAGCTGCAATACGCATTCCGGTGCACATACATCATATATAATAAGCAATCAATAATCAATATGAATAAAGCATTCCGACTATAAAAGTTTTTTCATATTATGGTCAGCTAATGGTAAAACACAGTCGCGTGACCAGGGTCGAAGGGAATAGGCCAACTGCTTTTTGGAGGGAGAAACCCATGGAGAACATGACAGAGGGTTTCCCAGGCCCGCTGAAAACAGGCAGGTGTCGGCTTTAAGGCATAGTTGTTCAAAGGTTGGGCTATCACCTGGGAGGTATCGCTGACGGATCAATCCTTTCATTACAGACTGTCCTCGTGGATCAATCCTTTCATAACAGACTGTCACATATCCATCAATGTCTACCTAAGTACATCTTACAAGGAATGTATCACTCTCCAACAGACCTCTATTGGTCATACTGCAGTATATCTTGGGGCTGTAATTATATTCTTGTCTCTAGTCCTTGAAATTTCTTCAGAAACATGCACTGCGCATTGTTCATATGCTACCATGGTTTCCCAGCACAAAGCCTGTATTAAATGCATATAATATATTATGCCTAGAGAACATCACCAGGTATCAAATTGGTTTATTCGTGTACTGTTACTACTATAAACTACTACCAATAAGTTTGATAACTACGGTACTTCTGTCGAGGTATATCGGTACACATCTACAGCACAACGTCTCCCTGGCATTATAAAAGTCATACAGCTCGTACGAATGTCATGCAATTTTCAATAAAATGCTCCAGTCCAATGCTTTGGAATACTCTTACACAGGATCTCATTCAAGCTCCTATCCTTGGTCTCTTAAATAAATTACACATGAAACACGACCTACTGTCCTCACAGATTCAACTGTTTCTATGGTTTGTTACTGTTCACCTTGCACTACCCCATTTAGGGTTTTTCATATGATTTGAAATAATTTGCCAAATGATTATCAAGTTGTATGTCATGCTATGTTGAACTAGCCGCCTGTAAACTACCTATGTTAGAGGGCAATCCAAATTTTTTTAAAGACCACATTTTTTGCTTTAAATCACACCCAAATCTTAGTTAGTTCTACCTTACTTTTTGACAAAGTTACGAATGATTTTGTGTCCAATTTTTAAAATTATTCTAAATTGATTTCAATATGCAATCACAAAAAACTAAAACTATACCCTTTACAAATCCTGAAAATACACATTAAAACGATGAATTTCATCAAATGTGAGATATCGGAAATGTAAAAAACATATTTTTAATTGAGCAAAAATGACTTCTGATCGTATTTTGCTGTTTTCCTCGCACTGCAATTTGACGACATCCAACTCATTTGATTCCCTGGGTCACATCAGACCCTTTCGGATTGCCATTTTGACACCGACATATGGAATGCTTTAGGTGAAACTGTCATAATTTGATATGTCCATTTGTTTGGTGTTTCAATAAATGGTTTTCACTTCAATCAGATTGCTGTGGTTGTGTTAGCATCTTAGATAAAATATGCTTTGACCTCAGGATTATGTTTCTGAAATATCATCTTTACCTTTTTACCAAGATCATTTACCCATAAAGCAGTGAGTATTGTGCACAGGAATTTTGTAAACTAGCCATACACTGTAATACTATAGGGGTGTTAAAATGTTAGTGAAGTAATGCCTGGTACCCAAGCCCATTCTAAGCGGCTATGACTATACATCATCACCCTGTCATACAGCATACATTTTAAAGTAAACTATGAAACAGTTGCATGCTTACTGAATATTATGCACTGCATGTACTATAGTCAGAAGTGAGAACAGCTGTGTGCTGGTATTCTGCGCCATCACCTTCTGGCTCACGACACTTAAAAATAATTTTCAAGTATTTGGGATTTGATTCATGGCCCTTGAACCCACCTTCACATGGATACCTGGGTGACAGCCCTACTGTCGTGTCTATATTGTATTGCAGGCTGTCTGCTCTGTTAGTAGTTAAGATTTATGTCTTCTGTCATTTGTGTTCTTGTGAATTGTTTCAATTGCATAATTGTACACTGTAACCGGTTGCGGTGTGTCAACCGGATTGTCTGAATAAACGAAAATATTATTATTATTATTATATGAGATAAATGGTAATCACTCAGGCTAGAACCTTGAAACTTACATTGTCACCAAATTATCATGCCACATCATTAGTGGTTATTTATGAGACCTGTGTTGCCACCTCTGGTGTTCAAATACAAGATACATTAGGGCCTTGCCTTGCACTATGCAAATCTGTCCTGAGGCAATTTCATAAAATACTTTCATCTGAGACACAAACACCACCTTGTCTATCAGCTTGTTTAATAACACCACAAATACAAGTTGCTGATCATTTTCAAGTCATAGCTGACATCCTACAGCAGTGATGGGCAACTTCTTTTAACAGAGGGTTGCCCTAAGATTTTAAGCGCAGCTCTGGATCCGAATGCCAATAACGGGCTAATTTTTTTTAGATTCATTTGCCCCAGAAAATAAGATAATATTAATTTTATTCAAACTAAATATTGCAGAATAACCATTACAGTAAATGAAGATAATTTTTATGGTGATAACCTAATTTTTCTAATACCTACATTACAATAAAAAACAAAATAATATATGCTCTAAGTTTATTCAGTTTTAAAATACATAAAATGGATAAAAGGTTCCCAAGTGCCAGTTACAATGCTAATATAAAAGAAATGTCAAGGGTCGGTTCAAAGGTCCCCAGGGGCCGGAACCGGGCCTGCGGGTCATATATTGCCCACCCCTGGCCTAGAGTCACAAACACAACACAAGATTGTTCTTCCTACATATATGCAGGCTTTGTTTTCCTTCCTTGTTGAAAACAGCAAGAATGCTGGTAATAGGTCATCGATTGATCATGGCCACAGCTGGGACTAAAGTCTTAACCACTGAACCAAATGCACGCAAGTGATAGCATGCCATCCATGATCAATGCAAATGAAAGGATAAACACACAAGACAATACCTGTGTAATACATAATTTTCCAAATCTTTCTGTCTGTCAAAGTCTTCAGTTTAGATTGCAAACTTGATCTTCCGCATCTCACTTCACATTATATCCTGGCTTTACACGCTTTCAAGTGGTTAACTGTACAGTTGATCTTTGAACTGAATGGGGTTGTGAATCAGTTGGGTTCTCAATCAAGTGGAGTTCTCAATCAGTTTCAGTTCAGAATCAGAAGAAATTCAGATCCATTAGCTTTTACGTCAACCCAGAATGCTCGCAACTATGTGAATGGACAGATTAGCTTGTTTAATTAGCTTGTGAAATTATTAAACTATTCCAATCTACATTTAATCTAGGCGATTCTAATAACCTCCACAGTCCGACTGCAAAAATATGCTGTGTTCTGGTCAATATTCTGTAAATGTAATGCAAAGTAATCTCCAAAGTAAACCCGAGTTATGTATGGACCAGCCCATTGGAAATCCAGAAGAGCAACCACTGGAACACAGAAACATTATATGGGGATAAAGTCAAAACAGACACAAACATGTATGACATGTGCAGGAAGTGACCCCTTCAAAACCCCTTCGGGCAAATGGAGGAAGTGACCCCTTCAGAACACCTTCTGCAAGCAGTGCTATAGGCTCTGCAGGTAAATATTTGGGTCTTATTCCACAGGTAATCCCAATTATTCTTAATTAACATAGATTGACATAAAATCTTATAATATAAGTCTTAGTCTGTTTACGTTGTCCTTCCTTATGTTTGTTTGTCTGTTATCTAAAGGCTCCGAAACGGAACGCTTTAGCGATTTGAAAAATCGCACGAAACGTTATTACGCCACGTCTATTTCAACGCGACTATTTTCAGCTCGCAATTTTATTTAAACGCTGACATATAGACATTTTAACTTCAAAATTATGAGCCTACCTTAATACCAATAACGGAGGCCATTAATATGCATATTTTAACCTTGCTTGAACGGCGTGACGTAAGAGAAATGTTGTCTTACGTCACGCGAGGATTAATTAGGCGTAATCGAAATAAAACACGGGCTCAGTTCCGAAAAATTACGAGCGCTGTAATGGAACACGATCGAGCTTCGTCTACTATTATATTATTTAGCCCAGGGAACAAATAATAGGCCTATATAAGGTAGAGATAACCTGTGCGGTGCTATAATTTTCAACTCATTATTTACTTTAAATTCCGATATAGCCTACGGAAATGTTTATTTTCACCTCTAAATATCGTTGCCATTCAGATATGTGGACATTTCAAATATTTGAAGCCTTCAGCATATATAGTAAGTAAGTAAGTAGACTTTAGTTGCAGCCTTTAAAAATTACGCATGGGGAAAACCCGGGCAAAGCCGGGTAAAAAATGCTAGTAACACATAAATTAACACATAAATCACTTCTCTGAACTGTCAGACAGTTTAGGTTTCAACCACCTTCTTTAAAAACAGCCCATGCAGCAAAACTCAACAGTTTATTTTGATGCAGAGCCGAAGGTGTGGCAATTTCGCCCCTATATGTTAGGGCCTCAGAGTCAGGACTTATTGTAGGCCTAAATTCGGCCAAGTTCTACAATATACTTCCATATATGTAAATATGTGTATATATATATATATATATATATATATATATATATATGTTCCATTCTGCTGATTCAGTGTTCTGGCTTTCTTATTGCAACTTTCAACTTACCTGCTTCAGTAATGGTCACAGGACCAAATAATTTCTTGGACATCAGTCTCTTTGGGACTGATGCCCTGGAATCAAATAGATACACTGACAAGCATTGGCTCTCTGTCAGCTGATGATCTGTGCATAATTAATATTTAGGGGATATAGACATTGTTCAATTAGATCAGTGAGATAATATTAGTGAAATACAAGAGATGACTTGGACCAGATGAACTACGTGAGACTTAAAGTTTCATTACATCATAAGATAAGAGATAGTGACAATATACTGCTTAGAACTTTGTCCACCAATCAAAGACATACTTACTTAAGTTTTCCTGCATAATCATTCTCAATGGAACTTCTTTCCTTTAGAAAATGTGAGAATTTCTCACAGAAATCGATTCCCTTTTGAGTGTATCCTGATACATTATCAAACTGGTCCTGAAAAAAGGAAGATCAACATTTCTGAATAAACCTGTTTCAAAATCCCATCTTAAATAAAAGCATCAACATCTGTGCTGTAATTGTAATTTCGTCACTCCTAACACACTGCCTTCGTACAGCATCAAAATGGTTCTGCAAAAAGAAAAATCGCTAAGTTTACCCAATCTGAGATCCAGTTGCAGCTCTGGGCATTTTAAATCTGGAGCTCGACATTATCCAGATATGAACCAGTAGACCTACATGTTTTAGGTCAATCAATTCGAAATGGTGGTAGGACTCTATTGATAAGCAAAAATACCTCAAATCCAAAGCTGGCTTAAGAGATAAACTTGATACAGACTCAGACACAGTGTAACAGTCCAAACATATCATCTGAGGAAGAAACGTTTCTTATATGCTAAATTTATGGGGCAAATTCAGCATATGACAAACTAATCTACGTCAAGCTAACAAAATGCAGAAACAATCTTGGATATCTAGCAAGCTTTTACTTAGCGCATGCTAATGAAGACACAAAACAGAGGTAAATAAGACTAAATTAGTTTCACGATAATTTAATTTGACATATGGGAAACAGAAGGGTAAGAAATAAAGCTACATTGAAATTTCCTCACATCACTAAACTCAACAGCACATCATATCAGTAGGCTGAAAACACAGGTAAAAATTTCAAAGACCTGCCTCTAGTTTTTACTCTAGTGTCTAAGGCTGGCTAAGGTCATTTGGCCTGCTTCTGAGCACCAGCCTCAGTAAACAATTAAAATAATAAAATACCAATGTTCAGCATCCAGAAGAATGGAAATTTCCATTAAAAGTCACATAATCTGAAGTGCATGTAATGAAATACTGTAATGAATCACAGAGTATGCATATTCATTACCTGAAAGAATGCAAATTATGACTTATGTCATAACAACTCAAACAATTACATTAATAAAAGTAAAATGTTTCCAAACAATTTTAAGTTTCCTTTTCACTAATTTCAGCATCAAAAGCTAATGATGAAAAACAGTGCTTAACAATATCTTGGGATTATGACCATCATTCATTCATTTGATAATTAGTACTCATTTATGCATGAGTAGGTCAGTCCGATACTTTTCAAGCATAGCATTTCCACAGTCTATTGTGTTTCATGCTTGAATTTCTTTAACAACACTAAGGCTTGTTTTACAACTACAACAGAGTTTCTTTGGCACTAGTGCACAAGAAGGATTAAGGCTGTTTCTGGTTCACAGAGGCTTAATAATGCTCATCAAAAGCACATAAAATGTGAGCAGTAATGATAAGCAAATGGAGCACAAAATAAAGGCTGCTTCAATGAGGTACTTACTTAGCAGGTGTCATGAAATAGAGTATCCCCATAGAATGGTTTATCCCCCCCGGATAATCTAAACCGGTTTATTCCATCCAGGGGATAAATTCATAAACCCCCCGGATAGTCTTAGGACGGATACTCTATTTCGTGATACCGGCAGTCCCTGAAGGCTGGCTAAGTTGTGTAAATGGTCTTCATTAACACAAATCATTTCATTCACTAACCTATATACACTCAAATTGGATTTCCAAATCAAAGACCTCTTAATGTTGCAATTTTTTTAATGTTCCATATCCCAATACAGTAACTATTTCCAATACAAGACAGAGTACAAGATAGATAGCAAATAATAAGTGAAGGAAATCTTTTGCACAGTGCAGTAGTGGTCCAAGATGTGTGAACAGAATTGTTCTCTCCCTCATCTGGAAGAGAAAGAGCCACAAAATATTCTAAAGATTGTATCATTTTTGAAGAGACCTCTTCAGAGAAAACTAGAGATCACAAAAACATATCCACACTTCTGGCTCCAATGGTGACCTAGATACTTACCAGGCTGTGTGCAATTTACCAGTTTGCAGTGTGTTAAGCAATCAACAACAGTGGCAGTCTTATCTGAATTCACTTAAATCCACAACAGAACTGATCAACCTTTAGAAGAGGTGGAGATAAGGCAAACTACCTACTCAAGCCATGCATCCACACACCACAGCTCATATATTAGCACACACAGATAAGCACATACAGATTCAAACAAGATAAGCCTTTATCTTCCCTTCCTCAAGTGATCACACCCTTAGGTATGAAACCCATGCATAAAAACGAATTGTCCTAAAAACTTTAATACTAACACAACAGAAAAACTTGCAACTTGTAACTGCAACAAATGGGTTTAAACAAGCCAACATGAAGCTTTTAAAAACTAAATAAATATCCAAATAACAAAGAAATGGCTAAAAAGTAACCCATTATGCATGTAACAGATGGACAGAGAGACAGATACACTGGCAGTGAGACATAAGGACAAACTCACAGAAATAAATCAAGAAAGGAAACATAGAGGGGGTAAATCTACATTCTGATCTGCATAATTAGTAAGTCTAATTCTCTCAAAGTCCAATTCGCACAAAAACATTGATGCAAATGTGGTTCTATTAAGCAGTTGTGGTCTTTGGTTTGCAACACATTGTATATTGGTCTTATTTTCATATTTACCATATAGTGTCACTTGCCCATAGCCAAGGAACCCTTCACTCTGCAACACAAGCTGTTCTGCTAGTCCCTTCATTACATCCTTCTGCAAAGGAATATGGTAGCTCTTCCACAAACAGCTCTTCACTCTGGAACAGACCCCCATGCACCCTGATAAGACATGAGCCGTGCTCATGGCCGACCTTTTGTCTATTTCTTTTGACCAGTTCTGCCAGCGCCTGAAAACGCCTCTCTTTACCAGTGAAGACACTGGCCCGGGTCGGGAGTGCCTCTGATCTTGAGTTGCGCTATATAAATACTCGATTACGATGAGCTTCTTGCCCTTTCTCTGCCTCTATTTCACCAGCAACTGACGACCATTCTAGTTTATTGTGATCTTAAGTTATCGGGTTGGGAGCAACTCTAAGTTGTATTTTGCATATAAATGTGCAAATATGATCATGATTTAGTGTTTTGTCAGCAGGCTTGATCACACACTATTGAAAATGTTCCTTCTGCACACAAGAGCAATTAAAATCAAGGTTAATGACAGGAGAACTTATTAAATATAGCACTAAGCTGACATGTTGCTGTTCAGTTCCTAGGCTCGTCTGCTCATACGTGCAATACAATGAAAGATCAGTCAATACCAAGGATCATGCTTGTAAACATAAAGCAAATTGAAAACACATACAACATAGTGTATGCGCTTACCTTACACTACAGCAGTCATAAGGACTCATCCAAAAATGACAGGTAGAATACTCTATCAATCTAAATCAATACTTCAGGTCATAAGGGGTTTGGAGATAGCCATCTAGTCATAGTTCAAATGTCACTGATTTTGGTTCAAAGTGTACGTTTAATCTCCAGCATCAATTCGAATGCAGAGCGAAATGGGAACAAAGGTTGTTTACTTTCTTAATACATACTGATACACGATTAATATTTACGTGATTAGTACGTAAGTTTGATCACAACTGCATGCACATATCTGACATATGCCTAAGTTCCCAGCCCACCACTGAACTCATTCATCTGGTTTATAAGGGTAGGGACAGTTCCAACAGTTGAAAATTCTAGTTTCTCGCCTAACACTGTTCAGGTGCAAGTTTTTCAACTGCGCCTGTGTTTTGGTTTAGCCCATGACTAAAAGCTTATTTATTCACCTCTCCTCCTGTGCACAGCTGCTCTGCTGAACCTGTTTTCAATTTCAGAACATGACTAAAAAAAGCCAAGCTGCTTCAGAAAACATTTCCCCATAGGGTGTTGTAGTTTCTCCTCTAAATTCTGGCTATCTGATCCTAGCTTAAGTTTGCTACGTATCATTTTCACATGTAACAGTCACAATCCATAGATCAATTGAAGCATAGTGCAGCATTATTGAAGTGACATTTTAGACTTCTGTTAGATTTTCCACATCAAATTTCTTCTGTAGGCCATCTCCAGTTCCTCTGAATTGCCCTGCTGGATTCTGGATCAGATTCATTCATTCATTTATACTTGAATTTGTATAGCGCCTCTTCAAGTGAACCACTCAGAGGCTCTCCCAACCCCAGCACGGCCAAATAGGACCATTTTAAGTTAAGAGAGGAATGCCTGAGAAGGGGTTCTAGGAAGGGATTGGAGTGTTAGGGGAAGGCCATTCCACGTCGAGGGGCCAATCACAGAGAAGGCACGGCTCTGCCTGGTGGAGGTGCGAGCAAACGGGACAGAGAGAAGATTGTGGTTTCAAAATTATGCCCTTATACATTGATGCCTAGCATATCACTACAGCAGACATTAAACATGTTCTTAGGTCAGGCTTGAAGATAGAGCAACAGAAAGCTGAAACATTTGCTCTGACATGGATTTGTACACATTTCTAGTTTTGGAATGACAAATCAATGTTAATAATAATAATGATAATAAAGAGAACATTTCTATACAGCGCTGTAGCACGGTCGAGGCTGAAAAAATGGTTTCTACTTTAGAAGTAAAACTAATCCACTCAATAATTCCAGTGACGTGATGAATGATGACCAGTTGGCCACCCTGTTCTGAGGTGTATGACACTTCTATCAAGTAAAGCTGGCAGTTCATTGTCAAGTCATACAAACTGTAGGGAGTCTGGTACAGCATAGCCAAATGTCACTCTTACATAACATCATAACATATCTTTCTTTCATCGTTGGTTCCTGACGCAAGTCATCTGGCAGTGATGGGTACGAAAAAATTATCTCCATTGTCATGATCATTTGTCAAGTCCACTGCTCCCCTTAGTGTTAGTCCAAGTGAAGTGATGTCATCACTTACATTATCTATCCAGCATACTCTTGGTCTGCCTTTGTTTCTTTTTCCTTTGAATCTTGCATGTAGCTCATTGTGTGGGATTCAGTCGACTGGTATTCTCTCTACATGTCCAAACCACGCAGTCTTCGCTCTAACTCTGTCTAAGTGTGTTGCTTGAATGCCTAACAACTGTCTTATGTCATCATTTCTTATTTTCTGTAGTCTTGAAATCCTTGTGATCTTCTGCAGCCAACTAATTTCTGCTGTATTAATTCTTCTCTCATCTTTCTTTTGCACTGACCAACACTCCAACCCAAATAGGAAAATCGGTGTACCATCGTCTCGTATATATTTATCTTGGTTTCTTTGTTAATTCTCTGCTTCTCCAAAAATGCTTGTGAAGTGCATCCAATTCTACTTTGTGTGTTTTTTCTTTGCTGCCATCTGCGTTTATTAGCCCTTCCAGAAAGACAAATTGTTCTGCTTGTTCAATCAGTTCTCCTTGGATGTTGATAGTTATTGGTGACCCAGTCGTCTTTTCAATCAACATTGTTTTGCTTTTCTCTGCATTGATCAATAGGTCGAATCTTTTACTGGTTTCGTCAATCTGTGTCGTAATATCCTGTAGTTTTGGCCCGCTTCTAGTGAGGAGGCCACTGTCGTCGTCAAACAGGAGATAATTTACCAGCCCTCCATTTAACTTGATTCCTGCCTCAGTGTTGTTAAGGCTGAGTGACATTACTGCTTCTAATACTAAGTTAAATAGGTAGATCAGATACATCCTTGTTGTACTCCCGTTTTCATACATGTGAAAGTATTCTGTGATCTCTTTATCTATTTTTATGGCACTTGATGACTCTCAATATATCTATTGTACACGTTTGGTCTATTGTTCTTGTATTCCTGCATTTTGCTTCGCTCTCCACATTCCATCACGCCATATGTTGTCAAATGCTTGTTTGAAGTCTATGAAGTTGATGAAGACTTTCTAAGCTTTTTCAAGTATCTGTCTCATTGTGAATAGTTGATCAATTGTGCTTCTTCCTGGTCTGAAGCCAGCATGTTCTCCAAGTGCTTTCTCAACATCCTGCTTATTCTGTTTTGTATCATTATGGTGAAAATTTTTCCTGGAATGCTCTGTAGGTTAATGCTTCTGTCATTTTTGCAGTCTTGTGGATCTACTTTTCTTTGCATGTAGGGATGATTGTCGATTTTGCCCAGTCTTCTGGCATTTCTTCGTCTTGTTGAATCTTTGTAACAAGGGCTTTAGCAACTGTTTCTCAACCTCCTTCCTACAGATATTTTGGCATCTGTTCTTCTGTGTTGTTAATGCTCAACTCTGTAAGAACCGTTGGGTCATCATGTGTGTCGACATTTAGTAGTTGTTCGAAGTGTTCTTTCTATCATTTCTGCATGCTTGCATCGTCTACTAGTACTTTCCCATTTGTGTCTTTGAATGATGCAACTTTGAGCTCAGATTTTCCACTAAGTAGTTTTCTCTTATCATATATGTCATGCATTCTATTTATTTTGAAAGCTTCCTCATTTTCTTTGCAGTTATTCCATCCAGTTGTTTTTGTCTCGTTGCAGTTTCCTCCAGATTTCTCTAGTGAGCCAGTTGAATTGTTTCCATTGGAAACTTTCCAGTCTGCAGCGCAAGCTTGTTGTTTGGCTATGTTTCTTCTTTTTTCCATGAGTTCCAATACTTCGTCTGATATCCATTGGTCTTTCGGTTTCTTGCAAGCTCTTCTGACTATGTTGTTGGCGGCTGTTTGTATTCCTTTTTGTATTTCTGACCACCCAGCTTCTGTGCTGTCCTGATTGTTGATCTGTCTCTATCTCAACTTCGTACTAATGCTGGATGTCATTATCTGTCAGTTTCTTGGTTTCATAGTTGATGCTCTCTGATGGTTGGATTCCGCTTCTTAATCTCATTTTCAAGACTTTTGCTGTTACTAGCTTGTGATCGGATACGATTTGTGCATCGAATGATCTGCAGTTTGTCACATAATTTGAGCTCCATAATTTATTTGTTATGATATAGTCGACCAGGTTATGTCTTTCCATCAGGAGATATCCATGTCCATTTCCATATCCTTCTTTGCCACTGAGTTAAACAGGTAGGTAACAAAATACATGCAAACGCCTTCCCTTCGATTATAATTATCTCCCTTACAATATCACACAGCAGAAACTTCAGTCATAAAGATGTCTGAGCTCGAAAAGTGAGTCTTCAAAGGATAAACTGACCAGACCTATGCACATTATTAAACTGATGCCCTATAACAAAAAGAAAAAAACACTATCCCCCACATTCCGTGAGATAGTGGGGTCATTACAATTTGTGAAATAATCACCAACCAGAAATCATACAAGACAAAACTTTATTTAAATGTAGGGAATCTCCTTTCCTACCCTCCTAATGCCACAACTGTACTTTGATATGGTAGTCCAGTCAAAAGCTGAGCCTATCATTCCACATGCATAGGTAAGCATTACAGGTTGCATGCCTTTACTTAAGCAGCTCTAAATTGCATATCCTCGTACCGCAAGTAACAAACCGTTCTAACAAATGCCATGACATTGGAGACACTTCTAAAGTTGGGGTCAAGACCTTTACACCATGGAACAGTGTATGGTTGCAAAGTAGTCTGCAAACATTTAGTAACGGAGTGCGTACGTTTATGTAGTGGTTGAAGTATTCTCGTGCGCTGTCATTGGTTCCCGTAAAATATACGGCAGAAACTTCACGGTCATAAAGATGTCTGAGCTCGAAAAGTAAGTTTTTCAAAGGGCAAACTCCCATAAAATATACACAAGCTATATATTCATAAAAGTCAGTGTAGAATGATGGGCGATAACGAAACCACATCCTGTTTTGAAGCATACATAAAACAGCCGATCTTTTAGCCACGTCATTGCGTAAGTTTACTTACTTACTTACTTAAGTCGAATAGAGTCAGGTTAGGCATCGTGACAGTCAGTTAGGGCAAGGTTAGGCGCCGTGAGGGTCGGTTACGGTCAGGTTACGGTTAATGTCATCATTAGAAAACATGGTACCTTCCGATACTACATGTTTGCCCAATTTTTATTATGTCTCCCAGTTACAATAGATCTGTCAATGTTCATCTGCTACTCCATTTAGGGATGTTAAACGATAATCGGAAATCCGATTATCGGTTTCGAAACCGATAATCGGTTTTCAATATTGACAAAACGATTATCGAATTCTGCCTCTTATATATAAAACGAAGTTTTCCAAAGTCAACGAGGTAATAGTAGAACCCCCAAAGCGACGTATATTGCCTCTTATATATAAAGCGGAGCTTCCACAGCCAACGAGGTAATAGTAAAACCCCCACAGGGACGTATTATTGCCTCTCATATGTAAAGCGGAGTCTTCCACAGCCAACAAGTTAATAGTAGAACCCCACATGGATGCATTATTGCCTCGTATATAAAGCAGTCTTCCACAGCCAACGAGGTAATAGTAGAACCCCACAGGGACCTATTATTGCCACTCATATATAAAGCGTAGACTTCCACAGCCAACAAGGTAATAGAACCCCACAGGGACGTATTATTGCCTCGTATATAAAGTATATAAAGCAGTCTTCCACAGCCAACGAGGTAATAGTAGAACCCGGACGTGTATGTACGTTACCGTATGTAGCGATTATCGGATTTCGGTAACTTGCATTATATGATAATATATCAAATTTTCTATGATGGCCCATAAAAAACCGATAATCGGTTTAAAATCGGATTTCTAAAACCGATAATCGGTTTGTCAAAAAAAACGATATTAACAACCCTAACTCCATTTAAATCAAAATTAGAAACTCATCTATTCTCATTACACTATGGCTAAGAAGACAGCGCAATGTGCTGTCGTGCACACTAGCAATAGGCAACCTATGATGGATGTGACCATCTCCGAATTATAATCAACATTGTCATTACATTCCATCTCAGCATCAGAATTATCTAGTAAACTAATATAATTTTGGCAAGCTTATAGTACTGAGGGCTGAACTCTTCCTATTATACACAACGATTCGTGTTCTACACAGCATATTTAGGCATGTTGCCATTGGCCGCAACTAAACAGGCTAGTTGTGAGATTGGTTGACCTAAAATAAACGCGGGCTATATATATAGGTAGAGAGGACTGTTTCATGTGACGTATTATGTTGTGGCTTTTGTCTTCTAATGACCACACTAATGCTAACCTTCGTCGTGTTTATCTGTATTGCAATGACAACCCTAACCTTAACGACGTAAAGTTCCCTAACCCTTGTCGCATTTATCTGTCTTCTAATGATGACACTAATCCTATCCCTGACCCTAACCGACCCTCGGTTAGGGTCACAATTAGGGTTATGTTACCCATGTTTTCTAGTGACAAAACTGTCATTGGTTGACCTGGAATATAGGCTACATGAAGGTACTGTAGAAAGCAGTGGCGTAACTAGGGGTTCGTGCGCCCGGGGGCAAGAATTTCCTGAAAAATTTTTCTCACTTCCGCCAAAATTTCTGATGACTTTTTTTTTTTTTTTTTTTTTGCTTTTCCCTGTTTTCAACAAGAAACTTGTCAAATATCATTTTGCCCCCCCTGACCCGTGCGCCCCCACACTCACGTACAAAAACTTTATTTATTTTACTATTTTCTATTTTTACCTGATTTCTTTAACAAAAACACATTTTCAGACCTAATTTTGCGCCCCCGTCCTGCGCCCGGGGGCAGCTGCCCCCCTGACCCCCTCGTTACGCCACTGGTAGAAAGCTCCGTTTATCTTCGGAGATGTCGTTAATTTTAAAAGATTCATCTTGTACAATCGATGAGAATGTCTAGGATTTCGTGGTAACCTATACTCCATGTCCCATTTAAGTCGGCCAATGAGGGCACAGCGTGCCTGTTTTGTTGTGGCCAATGACAACATGCCTAAATATAATGTGTATACGAATCGTTGCGGCCAATAGGCTGTGCATAATAAGAAGAGTTCAGCCCTCATTACTGTAAGCTTGCCCTAATTTCCTCTTTGCTTTTTAAAATGTGCTGTTTCTTGCCTTCACGAGACTAAACCATTACATTGTCACCAAACTTCTACTGTCTTGATTCCTCTAATTACTCATCTTAATTTATCAGCACTTCCACACCCAAGTAATTTCTTAATGTTATCCATTTTAATAGACATCATAATCTATTACCCATTATCTAACATAGATCACTTATTGCTAAGTACTTCGTTATTTTAGTCATCACCAATAACGAATACAGCAGCTAATACAATTATACTCGAAGAAATTCTCACCTCACATGACAGCACATTTTTTGCACTTGTGGCTTTCACATGCCTAGCTATCAGCAAGCAAGAAAATGCAACAGCGGAAAACTAAACAGAAGAACACGTGCTAAAACTGAATATAGCGTTGAAGGCCAGCAACTGCAATAGCATCCGGTACCAGTAGGCGAACATTCCGGGATCGACTTAGGGTCACAGTATTGAGTACTGAATTGATAACAAGCCGATAAACATCAGTTGTTACATTTCTAACTAATTCATAAGCAACTTATACCTTCTACTGTATTTTAGGTACTTACCCAAAGCTCAGTTCCCCAACTCATGGTGATTCCGCGACTATAACGCTAGAAACTAGACGACATAAATACCATTGACAGTCTTAGAAAATTATCTCAAATTAACGTATATCACGAACCACAAGTAATGTTATTTTAGTAATGCAAGGGAACCTATGTGGGCGGGGAGGTAAAGCCTAAAGGTTGCATATCCGGTTGTTTTCTACTAACAGATGTCGCCCCGCTTCAAAGTTATTGTTTCGTCTCCGTAGGCTCTGGTTTATTGTGGAAACATAATTATATGATTACTCTTCAAGTTTTCTTCATAACATAATAAACTCCTTTCACTTGTTGTGCAAACAAAGTGTGATGCTTTCCTGTCCGAATAAAGGGCCACGCTTAAACTAGTCATATGACTGATCAGTCATGTATGCGCAAGCCTCTGAGCATGGTTTGAGTTTCCATTTGCCAAGTGACGCATTTATCGCACTTTCAATATCATCACGTTCCTAGCGGTGAATAATTAAAGCGTATCGCACTCGCACACTCGTGATTTCTATAGCGCCTATACAGAAGTCACGGGTATTAGCTTATCTGCATGCGCTCTTTTACTAGCTACAAGATTCTGCTAATTCTAATTCTAACAAATTAGCAAATTTCAGCAGCTGATTCTAATTCTAATCGATTAGCATTAATTTTAGCACCCATCTACAATACAGTACAATACAACTGATCTTTGATATCGCCCTTCTTACTAAGGTTGACCCAAGCTCAGAAGTGCCACACGCCTCGGCGGCGCAGAAGCAATTATATTGCAGAGCAATTGTGCGCGTAGGACTTGCTCAGGGTCCCTACGCGGACGGCCTGCGGTGGATTCGAACCTGCAACCCTCCGGCTGCAAGGCACCGAACATACCCCTACACCACCGCGCTCCACATCTCTGGACTATAATAATTGTAATCGTAATCGTAATCGTAATCAAGCATTTATATAGCGCCACTCAAAACAGAGGCGCTCCCGACCCGAGCCAATCTCGTGATATTGTAATAGTGGATGGTGCTTAGAATTATTGGAGCAGCAATTAAGAAAGATAAGAGGAATATAGGAGTTAATCAGAATAGGTTTTTGTGAACAGAATTTTTCTGTTTTAATTTTCATATGATAGAAAATCACGGCCATCAGCTAAAATTTAGAGGCAAGTAGATAGCATAAAGAAGGCTATTAGATGAAGTCGTTGATCGCTACAGTATATTTTACCCGTGACTGTTGATGCTGCTGCAAGCTATTTTAGAATGTCGCCGCTTTAATTGGTTGTATAAGCCACATTGCGATGTTTAAATTTAACCAACTGAAGCAAGTTGGTATTAATTACCTTTCCTCGTAGAATAATCGGTGGCACATTATTGAAGCGCCATTAAAACTGAAATTTCATTTAACGAAAGTTGCCAGCCGCGAGGTTTCCGTTGTCATTGTAAACAATAGAAATGTTTCTAGCAAATGTGTACTGTTTAAACTCGATTTTTTTAAAATAGCAGTTAACTAGCTTAGACAAATTGGCACACATCAGGTATGCTACTTTGCCCGGTATTTTCAGTTTCTTTTAAACTGCAAAATTAGCAATTACGGATGGCGGATGGGGAACGCAACTCAAGACTTCGGCCATGGCCCGATAGCGCATTGGATAACACACTGGCATAGAGAGCGAGAGGTACCGAGTTCGAGCTCCGTAGGGCGGACATGCTTTGTAGGCTGCTATTAGCGCCGTGTATTGCAGGCTGTCTGTTCTGTTAGTAGTTAAGATTTATGTCTTCTGTCATTTGTGTTCTTGTGAATTGTTTCAATTGCATAATTGTACACTGTAACCAGTTGCGGTTTGTCAACCGGATTATTTCAATAAACGAAAATATTAATGTATAGCGCAATTTTGCATCTGTATACTTTTATTTGAAGCTTTAGAACTGGCGCACAATATACACCCAGAGAAAAGAAAACACAGGAACGCAAATTTTTTAAATATAATTATGTTACATATAATATAACATTTCACAATTGTAGATCTTGAGCAGAATTTGTCACTTTCAGGATGCCTGTAGTGTTGACAGTTTCTAAGGAGGTGCTTTTGCATTTGTGCATGTAGAGATATTGATAGCATGATTTAAAATTTTCAGCAGGTTAAAGAAAGATAAGAGATGTGACGGAGCCCAGTAGTGGAGAATGGGTAGTTGGTGGTTAATGTATAGTAAATCAATGATTGCTTACCAGCGTGCTCATGAACATTTGATGTGGTTCTCATTGATTTGATAGATCATGTCGCAGATGAGAATTCATAGTGCAGGTCGATGTGAAGCAGAAAGGGCCAATTGGGCTCTGCGGGACTCGGTGCTGCGGCTTGAGGAAGAGCTTACCTTCACAAAGTCACAGCTGTCGAAAGTTACAAATGAATTTGATACATTGGTTTTGCTTGTTAAAAGGTTTGCTATGCTTTATGTATTTTATGGTACATCATAACTAATTGACTGAATGCTAATTTCATATTTTGTAGAGTTTCCTTTTAATACAATTTAACTTAAACTTAAGTTTTTCATTTTGTGGGTTCTGAGCCATAGGTGCAAATTATTTAATTTACAGATGAAACTGTCAACAATTCCCGAGTCTGGCTGAGTAGGTAGCTCAAACAAGCGTTGATTTGTGTGGTCATGTGTGCTTCCAGTTTTCAATAATAGATTCTGTTAAACAATTACTCATTGTTCAACTACTCAACCTAAAGTATTGACAGCCACAAGTAAGATGAGATGTTTATTTGCCAATTCATGTTGCTGCAGCTGAAGCATGTTTTGTCCAACATAACAACAGCAAGAGAACCAAGTGAACTAGCTGTTGTGAGTGCGTGCTGCAGAGCATCTGGACTTAGCCATTCATCAGCAACTTCACCGTAGTTGTATGGCTGTTCAATTAGTCTAATCTAATATATTGACATCCCGTATAGTACTCAGTCAATTGTCAGTTATAAGGATAATCTGGGTGTACTGTTGGAAGCTAATGACAACTAACTGCATGCTTAAAATCAACTATTACAAGGTCATAAGGTCTAGTATGATAGCTGGTTAATTTAGAACTGTTTAAGAAACCTATCAACCATTACTTTAAAAAAATATGGGTACTTTATGCTTTATGTCCACTGTTTAGTGTAATGTCTTAAAAGTACTGATGCTAGTGTAACTACAACACTCATAACTGGAGAAGTAGATAAACTTTGTACTTTATGATTCATTGGCTTAAATCAGACTGAAAACTGTCTTGTTAATGCCAGCAGCACTTTTAAAACAAATTCAAATGCTCATCTATCTTAACAGTTTCACAGCACCATACATGTTTGCTTATGTCAAACTGATATAGCTGAAATGAAATAATCAGTGCAAACACTTTGACGGATGACACAGCCAATCAATACACTGGTGATGTTCCCATCATAATTACTGTTTTACAATGACACCTTTCCTGTGTCACAGTGTCACCAGTTTTGTTTTTTACTACCAAAGGAATAAGGTGGCTCCTACATCTGGGCTTGTTTGTTGATGAAAGAATGTGGAGATGACAAAAGACAATGATATGAGAGCTTTAGTGCAAATGAATGTTTATAGCTGTAAATGCAGGACGTCTACCAGGCTTGAAAGACTCAGCCTTGTCAACTTTGCAATATGCTGGACAAACTAAGAGCTGCTCACTGGAGAATATAAGCTATACAATGTCAGTACTGGTGTTTTGTCTTCATCTTAAAGACATGACATACAGTACTTAGCTGAATGAGTATGACCAGCAATGGAGAAAGCTACCACAAAATATAATCATAACCATTGTTTCTTTATTACATGAGAAAGAGTGTTTCATGTTAAACGTAACACATGCTCTATTATGGTCAACTGAGTAAGGTAATAATTGAGTGAGCTTCTACTCTGGATTGATACAGGCAATTTAGTGTTAGTAAGTAAGGTGATGATTTTGCAAAACGAAAATAGTGTTTAACGTACAGCTAAAGGTGATTGATCGGATATATCCTATTACTGTTAGGTTGTAAGTTATAGTTGGAAGCAATAGAAAAAGACTTGTATTTGTTCAGCTGTAGATATTTATTGTATTTCTGTTTTCAGAGCCTGGAGTGGAGACAACATGGCCAGCATGCAAGTGGCTAAACTTGTAGGTGAGCAAATCTGAGCCGACATTAGGAAGGCATTCACTGTGAATTGACTTAGCTTGCTTTGCATTTCTTCAAATATAAGTTTCTTTATTTCACCTTGTCTTGCCATATGTTTTAATAAAATACAGCCCGTAAAAACAAAGTTTTTACTATATCCATCTAGTATCCTATAACGTGTACTCTGAAAATAATCCGCGTTCATTTTACGACATAGCGTGCGTTTAATGAGGCAGCGCGCCCGTTTTTGTTGCGGCCAATGGCAACGCTGGCCAATGGCAACGCTGCGTATCGGAAAAGGGGATTCCCGATTCGAAAAGTTGAGTCCCCGATTCTATAAGCTAGCCTTTTTGGGGAGCTGAAATTTTTATAGAATGAAGTGTCTGCGAGGGCGAGTCTATCTGCCAAGTTTCATGACGATTGAATGATTGTAAGTGATCGAATTAGTCGTCGCAAGATTTGACTTTTTAGCCTGTGGCTCAAGCAAGCAAGCAAGCAAGATTTCCGCAAGTTAAACTAGATGGATAAAAACAGGTTGATAGCTGGCTTCTAGGTCTTTGTTTAATTGCACACTGTAGATGTTTGAGTGTTATGAATTTAACAGTGCCATTGCATTGAAGTATATATAGCTTGTATCTTTATAGATCTGTATCTGTATATATCTGTATCTTTATATGTCTGTATCTGTATATATTTTTTGGAAGTTTTTCTGCTACTTCTTATGTGAAATGGGTGGTTGTAATGGTCTTGCAATGGCTGAATGCTAAATTGAATCACAAATACACAGAAAAACAGGCAAACTGACAGGCTGGCAAACAGGCAATAAGTCCAAGGGCAAACACTGGTTTAGACTCTAAATCAATTTGTGATAATTACTTGTTATATTCAGGCATACATTCACAGATAATTACCAAAGTCAATAAAAAGCTATAATGTTAATTATGTAAATATTGCAAATACATATACATGTACATGTATACCAGTATGATTGGGATCATATATGTACCCAAACATATATATCTCAAATATACATGTATGCCCATTTGTATTGGTATACATTGTATATACCGGTACGGCGGTATCCATTCATGGGAGTACCGGGTATATACGTAACCACAGATTTTGGTATATATTCTTATATTATGTAGCCTATGCATCAGTACTTCCTCTTAAACACTTAAGCAGCATTATATTGGCCCCTATCTTCAATTCTTGTACTGAAATATCTTTAATTTGTGATTTATTTATTTATTCATCAAGTACGTGTCTTTTAGCTGAGCCAGGATATGGAGTGCATTCCATGCCTCTGCCCTGAGGAATGGAATCGATTTCCACTCTCTTCATAGCTCAAATTCACTTCCTTCCTTCAAAAAGTGGCTCAAACTCACTATTTCTCATCGGCTTTCAAGCACTTGGACATCTAAGTTCATCTTCTCCTGGTGGCTGACTATCCGTGCCTCAGATGCACATTTTGGTGTGACCATGCACGCGTTACAAATTTAATTAAGTAATTAATTATTATTATTATAATATATTTGAGTTTTACAACAAATATCATTGATTTTGTTTTTATAACTCAACTCTGGCCAAAACTCTTCCATCATTCATTAAATATCTATACCAGCGGTAATCTGATAGCCTGCCTATTAATAGTGACTGTTACCAAACAACCACCAAAATTACAGTGTACAGTGTGGTGTCATTTACTTATGTAGTCGTGAGGAAAAGTCACTTCTACCGCATGTGAGCCAACCGTGTGTTCAGATGGTCATAGGGAAATGCAGCTGCGCAGTGCGCATGCTTCATATGAGCCTTCATTTAATACCATACAATATTTCTTTCTGGCTACATTAACATCTACTGTTAGGTCCTGAGTCTAGTTTCAAGTCTGAGGTGCCTGCTTTGGACTGCCCAACTTGCACAGCTGCTGAGCTTTTGTGAATGTTAGCTAGGGCAGCTATGGCAGTCAAGGGCACAAGTACTAGAATTGATCTCAGTTACAGCTGTTCCTGGATGTGGGGAGTGGCAATATGTGCAGCACTATAAGTTCACCTGCTTTAGATCTGTACTGCCCATGGGCTTAAAGCTAGCTGCAACCAGTGACTTGCCTTCACTAGGCAACTGTGTTTAGCTAATACAGGCTGTGTAGAATTATGACAGTGAGTCTGAATGTAGTCCTATTTACTGATTTTATGCTACCATGTAGTGCTAAACAACAAGTTCCTCTATTCCATGTTCAAGCATCTTGCATGTTATATAGATAGACGGCATAGGGAGGCATGGTGGAAACTCGCGCTAAGCTGATTCATGCATAAACTAGTCATGTGTAAACGGGATTGCACTGTATGTTGAAACCCCATCTGTTGCCGAAAGTGCCTGGTAGAGCAACCAACATTATTTTATTTGTTATTATTGATACTGATACTATTCTTGTTATTAATTTTTTGCTGGAGGTGATTGTTAGCCATGAGGAGAAAAACATTTCTGGAGACTATTATAGACATTGGTGGAGCTGGTATTATTATTGCTATTATTACAAGTGTTATTATTTTTTCATTTTAAAGCAAAGAATCATATTACTGAGTTTTAAGATAAAATAAGTATGAAAGTAGAGAGATTAGTTTGATATGGAATGACTAGTTTTTACTGATTCTTGCACGATGAGGATGTCTTAGAAAGCAATTGTGTTGAAGTGCATTTTGTTAACATGGAAAGACTGGGAACAGTTTTAGTGAAATGTTTCCTGCTAATGAAGGTGAGACTTTCCTGATATATGGTATCAAAAGTGGCCAAGGAATGATATTTTAATCTGATACAATGCGATTCACAGCCAACTATCACTGAGCGGCATTTTCAGCAACAGCATCCAGTGATTTGGTGGCTATGAAGTGGTGTAATGTGCAATGGTGTCATAGTGTCGTAAACTACACTCGCATCCGCTGTTTGAGACCTTTACCCATAGCCAAGGAATGAGTACCAGTAATAATGCTCCATTGGATGCTGACTTTCAGATCTGACCAACCCAAATAGTGGTTTTATTATTTTATTATTATGATTATATTTTGCCACTATTTAACTACAGAGCATAATTTGTTGGTACTAAGAAATTGTATGGGGTAAAGACTTGCTCCAGACTCCTAAACAACTACCTTGTTGGGGCATGTGCTGACTTGTTATGAGGGGAATGCTGAACTAATGAGTCACCATGTTGTGCGAACCAGTGAGTCACCATGTCAACTGATTATATTTTTCAGGTGTAGCTTCGCCTGAATATCAGATACAAAGCTCATCTGGGCAAATGGTTGTTAAAGTGAAGCCAAAGGTATGTACTATTATATATCAAATGCTTGATATTAGTCTATCAAATATTCATACAAGAATTGTGATTGTGACAGTAAATTTAAAATCGTATTAAAATATGAATGAAATGCCATTCTTTACAGTAGCATATAGCATGTCACACAGTTTTAAGCTGCGTGATTTTGTCATTAACATATGGTTTTTGTTTTATATCACATTATGTAGGCTAATAATAGAAGTTACTGATAACTTTATAACTTGAATACTGATTCTGATAACTTGATTACTGATTCTGATTACTGATTATTTTCAGTTTGTAAGTACATAAAATTTATGAAAATGTATTCATTATTTGGTTGTTACTTGATGGTATGAACTTGATTGGTAGTGAATCAATGATTATCAGTTGTTCATGATCAATAATTTCTTGCATAAATATCGAAGTCAATGCAAATGCAATATATAGAATGATTTCTAGTTAGAAAATAACTTTCCAGTACGTCCATTAAGTTTTTAATGTTCGTGTAAATAAATAATTATCACAGAAGTATTTGTTTATTAACTGAATTTAGTCTTTTACCATTTTATTCATTCCAGTATCAGTTTTTATATATTTGCTTAATTTTTTGTATACTTTTTGTTTTTTGCAGTCACGTTCCCTTAACAATTGGCTGAAACTGACCATTGGCCTGCTCAGTAATGTTTCCAAGAGCGAAAAAGCAGAGCATTCTGAGAGTCAGTCACTGTATTTGAGTCAGCGTCAAACTTACCTAGCGGAGGAGCAAATGGCAACTGATCAGATTGCTAAGCGACCAGCCTTTCTCCGGTCGCGATCCAGTTCAGTCTCGGACCTGAGTGGTCAAGCGCGGTCAACAAAACTTCAATCAATGACTGGAAACGTAATGGGTTTTATACTACATGTAGCAGTTGAATGAATGCATTTTGCTTATATCAGAAAAATAATTAAATAATGTTAAAAAGAAATTCAAGTACTTTGCTTATTGTGAACTGTTTTGTATGATTTTAATTTAGAGAAAACTTCTATCACAGAAGTCTGATTAATTGAAACTAACAAACCTGTTGTACTGGATATGACGATATAAGATTTTATTATTTTGACTGCATTTGGTTTAGGGTTTTTTGTTTTAAAAAGGATAAGAGCGTAGACTGTCCACTGTGTCCAGTCCGCTTTTATCTGTCCTAGTAATCTCAACTTAGAACAAAGTTTGGTCAGTGCTTTTAAGATGTCGTAAAAGGCTTTGTATGACTGTAAAGTTCTGTGTGTATCAATGTGACCTATGCTTGCAAAACAGCCTAAGTAATACATTGCTTTGAGATATTAATATAAGTGTTATGCAAGGAATTCCTTTTAACATTAGTCATTGCTCGCTGAGACAGTCCCACTGGATAATCAGATTTGACAAATGTACGTGATTTGATAGAATTTGTGAAATAAGAGATTAAATTAAATTTTGCACAGGACACGAGTCTGGCCTAAGCAACTAAGACTTATATTCAACTTACAACATTGAAGTTCAGTACACTTGTATTTCTATACGTTTTTAATGTTCGTAGAAAGTTTCAATTTAAAACTCTAAATGTCAAAAAGGTTGTAGCAGAAAGCATGTTGAGAAAGTAATGCTAGCTCATGCTTTTGCAATAGCCATGTAGATAAACATTCTGAGCTTAACATGCTTTGGTCTATAAGCTGACAAATGAAGGCAATGAAATTGTAAGATTTGACAAATGAAGCTTTAAGACTTAATCTTACGACTGGCTGTATCGTGAATTCCTGATAAGTATTTCCGTTTGTTTCACCACGATTTAATTTTATCTCTCAGAAAAATACATTTATTTTGTCTAGGATTTTTTCTGTTATGTGAGAGCTTCTGTTGTGTCACTACACTATAGCAATATGCAAAGTATCGATCGGGGTCACTTATAAATAAAATTGATGCATGTGCCGAAATCTGGGGTCGAGTCCAGAAAACCAGAGGGCTTTCCACAAAGACTGGGGCAGCTGTGGCTGAAATGTGTTGGAGAAAATGAGTTTTCAGTCATTACTCTGCAATGCAAACATGCACTGGAGTTTGGAGCCTGCTCAAAACCTCAGAGTCAATCATGTTAACCCTTTAACGATGATCGTGTACTAAAATGTATGGCAAACCATAAGCAGCTAGTAGTTAAAGGGTTAAACAATAATTCACTGTACTCTACTTTATTAATTTCATTTCTCACCACCCAGAATTCTTTTTTAGCTTGTCAACCTGATTTATATTAAACAAATATATATGTATAGTTTGGGTTAGTGGCAGGTAGGATTGGCCCACCAATCTCCATTTGGTCAGGGTAAGAACCAATGAATATGGTTCATTTAGTTATTTTTCACTTTGCTTTTGTGGGCAATGGAGACAAAATGCAGAATTTGTTATTAGGATTGTAACTGATGCCTCAGAAGATGGAAAATGGCCTCCATTGTTAAATTGTCCATTCTATTGTGAATATGTCAAACTAGATCTTTGGTTGGCTGACCTAAAGCTGACTGCTGAGAATTGCCAGGCAATGAAGCAGACATTCTAAGAAAGCCCATCAGCTGGTGGCAGTTTAGTGCCAGTGATTGCCCAGGATGGAAATTCCTTCATATTCTCAAGCAAATTAAATTATTTGCTACAGATACCAGATCACAAAGCCACATAACAGCCCATATCTATTATATATCTGCAAGTTAAATCATAATGGCACAGAATTTGTTTCAGCAGTAGCATTAATATTGAAAATTGTTTTAGACAGAGAAATCTTTTACGAGACGTCCATCCTGTGACCACCTTTATCGTCCGACTTCCCACAAGCCAAATCAAAAAGAAGATGATCAGATCTATTCGGAACTTTCCTCTCTAAATCGAGTAAGTTGCTGACTAACTAACTTTTATTTATTTTTAATAAACATAACTTTGAAGGACATCATATTGAAATAATCCTGATGAATTTGTTGCCCAAATCAAATGAGCATTTCACGAACTGACCTTGCACCAAATGCATTTCAATCAATCAATCAAAATGTTTATTTTGCAACCAATTAAACAAAATCATCAGGTTTACAACTTTACATATAATTTCAATATGGCTACAAAATAGAAGGCCTTAAAGGGATAAAGAATCCTGCTAAGTAGGGACACAAAATTACAGATTACATTAGGTAATTAATGGTGGCCTTTAAAGAAAGATTATCATTGCAAACATGCTTGCAGTGACCAAGGGAACAGTGAAAGTTTAAGCAAAAATCAGAACAGAAACTTCTTCTTCTTATTTTTCTTCCATCAGTTTCCCGACGATGAAGCCCTTATAAAGCCTCTCCAGTGTTCTCTATTCCGTACTATGTTGCCGATCTTCGTTATGTCTGTACCCCTCTTCTGTAGGTCTTCTTGGATGTTGTCCATCCAGGTCTTCCGTTGCCTTCCCCTGCTCCTCTCTCCCTCCACGTGACCGTGTAGCGCCTGTCTCCCGCCATCCGTCTCACGTGTCCGTACCATCCAAGTCTTCGTCTCCCAATTTTCTCTATCACCGTCTCCTCCGCTCCGAGGTCTATTCTTGTTTGATCATTCCTTATTTTGTCTCTCCTGCTTCTACCCATGATTCTCCTCAACCACCCCATTTCTGTCACCAGTAGTCTTCTCTCATCCTCTTTCCTCAGGCACCAGCACTCCGATCCATACAGTAATACTGGTTCCACCAGGGTATAGTAGAGTTTCATCTTGGTCCTGATTGAGAGGCTTTTCGCTTTCCACATTTTGTTGAGTCCTCCAAAGGCCGCACAAGCCAGCCCGATTCTTCATTATTTTGATGTCCTCTTCGCACCGACCATCCTCCGTCATCATGCCTCCCAGATATACAAACTTTGTGACCTGTTCCAGTGTCTCTCCCCTATTGTCACTCTTAGATCCTCGTGTTGTTTCCCGATGATCATCGTTTTTGTTTTCGCCACGTTGATCTTGAGTCCCATTCTCCTGCTAGTTCTGTCCACTCTGTTCATCAGGTCCTGTAGTTCCTCCCGGGTATTGGCCAGCAGATCGATGTCGTCAGCAAATCTCAGATTGTTCAGCGGTCTTCCATTAAGGCTGACTCCTGTCTCATTCCTTCCCTCGCCAGCCTCATCACTATTTCCAGTAATAGGTTGAACAGGTCCGGTGACATTCCGCAGCCTTGTCTCACTCCCACCGTAATTCCAAACCATTCTGTCAGTTCTCCATCCACCCTGACCGCGCTCCTTGATTGTTTGTAGAACAGAAACTAAATGAATCCAAAACAGGAAAACAAGGAAAGGAAAGCATTAGATAACCACAGTCTTTGTGAGGTTCTATAAAAGGTGCTATATTAGTATTTATGCTAGTATGAAGCTGCTTCCTATAGAGCATTTTTGAAGTTCCTCTTACAAAGGTGCTGAATGTATGATTGTTTAATGGATGTAAATAAGTGTGTTTTAAGACAGTTTTAAAATGTTTGCTGAGCAGAGCCATGTGCAACAGTTCCTAGAGTAGGCCTATGGTCCAAGACATGAGAGGACCCGATTAGCGCAAGTTGATATACGAAAGTACCTGCATATCTAGCAGTAGAGTGTAGGCTACTTATAAAATTTACATACTGTACATGTTCACTAATTTAGTGAAACACAAGCTCAAAATGCTTCTGACTAAAAAAGAACTATATTTTCACAGAAGAGCTTTTGCTTTTAGCTATTTGCCAAAATTTAAAAAGCTTATATATTATTTATGAACAACTTGTAAGATCACAAAGTTATAATGTCTCTTAGATTAACTTTTGTTCTACAGTTTTTTAGTTACAGGTAGTTATATTTGCAATGAAAGGGTGTGCAATATTGTTAAATGGCTTAATTTCTTAGCTGTTTCATATTGGTTTGGAATGAGGAATGCCTTGGGCTATTTGTGTCCCACTTCAGGTTTGGGCGGGCGACTGTAGAAATCTTCTTGTCACTGCTCGGTGTAAATTAGTTGTAATTGTTCCTTTTTCCTGCACCTCAACGATGGAGTATACATTTTCAGTGGTTGGACCATTCACCTGGAATGTCCTGCCTTTGGATCTGTGTTGTGTCTTAGCTAAAGATTCTGCATGCACTTTCTACAAACACTTTTAAAAAACTGCTCTTTTTGTTAAGGTTAGGCAGGAGTGCATCTGAAGAGTTGTTTTGGAGAATCACTATAAATCCAATGAATGAATGAATGAGTTAATGAATGAGGATGTTATGTTTTCATGTTGCGTGTTTCTGTGTAACATTTGTGTCCATCTTTTGGTCTAACAACAATTAACCAATAAAGAAATAAATCGAAATGACAGAAGAGCTTTGGTATGCCGATGATGCTTAGAAAACAAAGACTGCAGGTGATTTGTAACGTTATGCCACATGTGACCTTGGTTTGTGTTGTCCGTGTTGCTTAACAGTGGCGGCGCCAGCATGGGGCTAGGGTGGGCTGAAGCCCCCCTCCCCTATCGGCGGCTCAGCCCCCCAAACAAAAGTGGGAAATCACTGCCAATGCCAGAGAGGAGGGGAGAAAGGGAAGGAATTGGGGTTTTAGCCCCCAAACCTGAAATCCTGGCGACACTACTGTTGCTTAACCTTTGCAATCTTTCTTATACAATTCTTATACAATTTCTGAAAACCTGTGCAATCTTGTTTCTTTTACACTTTAAAAATAGGATCTGCTCAGTGAAATTTCTAGGACTGCGTGAATCAACTCAAAAACTGCATTTGAAGAGATGAAATTTAAAATACAATTATAAAAGAAGCATTTAAAAGTCTGTTTTTACGTAAACATCAACAATTTTAAGAAATTTGCTGTTAGAGCTGCTGTAAGAGTCCTAGAGGATTACATTAGGCTACCCAGAGCAGTAATTTTTGTAAACAAATCTTCTGTGTTTACATTTACAATGTAATAGAATCTTGAAATCAGTATGTAAGTAAGCAAGAGCAGTACCATACTGAAGATATCTAAAAGAAACTGAAGAGAGTTTAAGAATTCAGCCAAGCCCTACTATTGGAGCAAAGTCTGATCTGCGTCTTATTTATTGTCAAACATAGCATTTTGGCAACGGGGAAGAGGAGCATAACATGTTTGGATAGATGCAGACATTTCTTTGTGCAACATTAAAATCCTCACAGTACACAACAAAAGCTTCATGTTTGACAAAATGTGTCAAACTGGATGAATGGGTCATTGTTGTTGGCCATCTCTTGTGTCTATAAGCGCCTACTACTGGAGTAATGCGCTGTGAAAATGGCTTTACTGATTGAAACTTTTTGAATTTGAACCTTACAGAACACACATTATACTATTTTGTTAGTGTCATTGTTTTAGTAAGTTTCAGTAATTTTAATTTACATATTGCAGCCTTAAAACCACAACTGCATTGAGGGTATGTGGGTCAAATCTGAAAAAGAAATGTCGGTTGCATTGTTTTGTATTAAATTGATTGATTGTGTATTGTCTCAGCTTCTGTTGATAATCTCTTGTACTGTCGGCCTGTTTCTGTAGACAATTGCAATATTTACAGTTCAATTATGCTGCACTTAATGCCGTAATTAACTCTTTAACTCTCCTGATGAGTTATATCAATACAGCTGAAAACAAACATGGAAATCTAAAGTGCTTTTGCAAGAAATGCCCAAACAACCTCTTACATATATTTGTACAGTGCTGCTTGATGAATGAATCAACTTTTATTACCTTCTAAACTCACGATCTGGCCATTTACATTTGTTTGTATGTGGAAATGAAGTTTTCTTGTTTTATGTAGGCTGGTCTGTTTGAATTGACTGACCTTCTGGCCGCTGCTGACCCAAGACAGAGACCACCCAGTGGCTTCAGGCAGAGGGGTGTCGGTAGCTTCCAAGATAAACCAAGAAGCGCTGGTTTGTTTTTCTTACATTTTTTCCATTCAGTCATTCAACAATTTATATAGCGCCCCTTCAAAGTGACTGCTCAGAAGCACTTCCAACCCCAGCCTGTGCTAAGAGGTAAGATTTTAAATGGCCATAAAACATAATTATCGGTGCACAACCTAGGGAACAGGCGTAGCTCCCGAGGGAGGCCATTCGAAACCCTAGAGCCTACCACAGAGAATGCTCGGTTTTGCATAACTACTGTGTGGTGAAACGGGACCACCAGAACCGCCCCCCAGCTGAGTGAAAGAGCGACTACCCCGGGCCCACCCCGATACTGGCTGACTGAGGTCTATTAGCCTTGGTCTTGTCTGGTGCAAGGCCAAGTTGGCATCACCAGACCAGAGACAACTCTGTATTCAATGTGCTGTTGGACAGGTAGCCAATGCAGAACCTCCAACATATATATCTGTTGACATGATCATATTATGAATACAGTACAAACATTTCTCTGTACCGTATTGATATCTTCAATTGCAGATCTCCTCTACATGTAGATCAACAGCTTGTTCACTGGGTCCATAGCTGGCTCACTTTGTACCACTTGTGGCAAGTGGCAACCAGTGACCACTTATTAACCTTTGGTGGGTCCAACGAATGTGGCTTTCAGGGAAATCGCTGCAGTGCTTATCTTTCTGTAATCGGTTGTTTATATATGAATTGTTGCCTGCCTTAATCTATGCAAATCAAAAGAAAAGGCTGGTAAGGTGTTGTTTGTGTCTACACTTGAGCCAATGAAATCAAACGACCTCCGAGCACGACATTGAATACTGTAGCTAGTGAAGGATTGCATTAAATGGACTACTATAACACCTCTATTTGCTTTGCCTAACCTTGCTTTTATCTGTATGTACATTACCTCTCTGCTTAACATGCTCAGATTACTTTTGTTTCTTTACCTCATCGTACTTTACATTAGAATACAGATTTGACTGTACCTTGGATATTTGATATAATTTATTTGATATAATTTAATTTATTTGATATTATTTTCTGGGTTCTTTGTTATTTTTTTCCCGCAGTTTATGCAAGAGGTGAAAGGCCTCTAAAATATGAGACAACACGGCCAGTTTCGACTCACCGGGTCAAAGACAAACCAAGAGCACAGAGTGCAAAAGTTTCAAGGGTGAAGCTCCGAGAACTGCTGAGACATACTGTCTTTGATGATGACGTTGGAGCTGATGGGTTGGAAGGAACGGCCGAAAAGAAGAGAAACATCTCTCCAATCAGCGCTGGCTCCGATGAAGAAGAGGGAACTCTGACGAAGACAGAGAATCCAGAAATGGCAAAAATCAGAAGCAGAATCGAGAAACTGGACAGCGTAATAGAACTTGATAAAGAACTGAATAACATGGCGAGGATGGAAGATGACTTTCGAAGAAAGGCAGTTGAGCTTCAGAAAAGACTTGGCATTGATATAAGTGGCATGGTCTTATAGCAGTATTTATGAGTTACTTTACATCAGTGCTTCCCAAACTTTTCAGTGTCAGGGACCGGAAAGAATTAACTATTAAGTGTCACGGACCGGCAGGAATTTTCCAACTGCAGGAGGACCCATGCCTAATTTGTTAATTATTTCCCTTTTTCGATCACCAAAAATAAATTCCTCAAATATGTATAAAAATTGATTTAAATGCAGGTTAGCCAATTCTATGACTCTATTGCCCTTTAAATGCTGGCCTAATAAGTGTTTTTGTTATGACTTTTAAAAATACAAGAGCCATTTCTTGATTCTGAGACAATCTGACCAGTTGCTTGACTCACTTTGCGGACCGGCAAATGAGCGGCACTGGTCTGCGGACCACCACTTTGGGAAGCGCTGCTTTACAGTACTTGAGCTTCCAGCTGTTCCACATACTAGAACAGCTATGGTTCAGTCCTGGTCCTTACCTCAATTGGTCCCTCTGTTTGGAATGCACTGTCTCCATCTACTCGCTCGCAAATTCTAGCTGGTAACCCCTCTTCCACCTTTGCTTTTCTCAAAAACCTAGTTCTTTTCACTTGGCCTTGCGCACTGGGAGAGCCTCTGAACGGTTCACCCTACTAGAGGCACTGTATAAATGTTTGAATACAATACAATACATTGGGATTCACAAGGAGTACGAATGTCACTGGTTGTTTTGGCAATATAATATGAAGTTTGATATTAAGTTGTGTCGTAGTTAGGTCACACATCAAGTCTTGTCCCTGGCTAAATTAAATAAGCATTCATGATAATTATTATGAACTAGATGTTTGCCCGTCCCAAAAGGGTTGAAGAGAATTAGAAAAGTCATCCCGTTGGCAGGACAGCACGGCAATAGACTTGCCCGAACTTCGATTACACAGAAATTTTAATCTACGCGACGGTTTGCGCGTAGTGCGATAGCAGCACCACCTACTGAAATGAAATGAGTCAATATCCATGGGTGGCCATGTACTTAACGTTTATAGTGCAATAACAGCGCCACCTACCGAAATGAAATGAGTCCAGTTTATCACGACCTTCATAACATATAGGATTTTAGCAGTGCCACCTACCGTAAGGAAATGAATCTTTAGCGTAACAGGAAAGTTCACTGCCACTTCATGACATTTCTGTTCTATTGTCTTTTTTCTTTATTAGGCTTTGTGGTGTTTATGTACATTTCCTGTATGATACTTTCATTTCATCTTTGTTTCTCTAAATTCTTTCGCAGAATGGCACTAAATAATTATGCTCAAAAAGTTATTACGGTACTATGAATTTTCCCATAATAAAATTTGCTTATAATACAAAATAGATCTTCTTATATTATGTATATTTGTTACTCTATTTTTATTGATACCAAGTACTAAATTTAAAATGTAAATGTTCACGTTTCTACAGCGACCGTACAGCCTCAGCTCTGCTAATATTTTAATGAATTGGTTGGGTGAGGTTACCGCAATACCGCTGCCCCTGTTAATGGACCATGCTAGCCCAAAATTTAAATATCTGAAGTAATCCATCATTCTAAGCGACTTGGTAGCCACATTCTTTTGCCTGAACGTTGTGTCCTTCAAAAAAGACCTGTCAATTTGTTGACCAGATTCATCTTTAATTCGTGTGTGTGAATTCGATTACAGGAGTTGAAGCCTCTTCACGTCTACTTGAGTAGGCCTACTTGCACTATTTCATTTTGTGCAAATCTCGTTCACTTGCTTTATATGAAGTACGTGTATTGGGTTATATACACTGTGTCTTTCATCTCAAAATTTATGTGCTGAAGTTGTATGACTTCTTATGCAGATGAGTTTGAAATACCACCCAATACCATCTGCCATGATAAAATTTATGGGGGAGGGGTGGAGTTGGTTTGATCCCCGCCCCCAACGACCTCTTCATCAGTGAAGTTAACCCATTAATTATCCTAATGTTCCGACTCTAGAGTGATTGTAGTGGTGCTTGGCTATAATATAAGATCTGGATGTCATCGGCTGATGTGAGAACATCGCTGACGTTTTCTCAGGAGTTTGTTTTCTTTCGTTGAGCTCAGTATTCAGTGGCAAAACGACGCTGTGATCAGTTTGCGGTCCTCTAAGCAAGGGAGAATCCGAGGTATGTATGTATGTGTGTATGTCTGTTTGTATGTATATATGTATATATCTGTTGACTTCTATAGCGTCGTTATCATGATGCATAAGGCATCCGTGAATGGTTGTTTCAATGAAATCGTAAACAAAGTCGTAATCCAAATGTAGGCACTATAAATTATGAATGTACGTATGTATGCATTTGTGTATGCATGCTGCATGACGCTATATAACAACTCTAGATCGCTTTTATACATGCATTTGTGCATGCATAGACACAATAATATAGCGCCTTTTGAGTACCCCACAGAAGCGCGGCACACACGACTAACTGATTTGAGCAAATGCGTTTTATGGCTCTTTGAATATAATTGTTGAACAGTCGAGTGCATAGGTCTGTGTATATATTAGATATAACGGAAGATTTCAGAGCGATGATCCAACGCAGGAGCAGGCAGGCTGAGCTCAAAGCCTTGAACTTAAGCTCCGCACCTGCATAACTCCACTGGTAGTAGAACGCAACAATCGCCGACCGAGTTCCTTTATTGGAACAAACTCCCTAAAGACCAGCGTCTCTTCTTCATTTTCATGTGTAAATGTGAGCTTTCTTTCACTTGCCGTCTCTTCTGCAGCGTTTCACTTCAGACTGAAACCCGAATAGACACCTATTTAGCATATCGAACTATGTCGTATCCTGCACTAAATCCTGGACCCTATTACGACCACCGTTGTTCATCATCACCGCTTTCCAGCTTAGCATCACGCTGTCAACCCTGCGGTTTGATTCCCTATTGTGACCTGGCACCAAAACCGACCCAACAATTAAACGTCGCTCTTAAGGATTTGATTTTACATAGGCTATAGCCTATAGTGCCTTTGCTTAGGCCTACCGGGTGTCTGACAGCTTTTCTGTGGCGCTGAGAAATTTCGGAGATATAATCTTATGTGACTCGCGACTGGAACGCTGCACAGTTCCACGATATAGGCTACGTACGTGTGGCCACAAACGAGGTCTGCCTCAGGAGAGGACTGTAATAGCGTCCCGTTCATTACTGGTTAGCTTAATGATTATGTCAGTTCAGTTCAGTTCAGTTTATTGCTCCCAAATGAATGGTAGCCTACATGAGATACATGAATAGTTTTTTTAGCAACAAGTAATATATACATTAGAAATAGTTAATAGTAGGCATTTCTTGGAGTCAATGGGTGCCCTGAAGGGAAAGAAGAATCCCGCTAGGTAGGGTCCCTAAATACAAGATAATTAATAAAGATGGAGGGAGATTGAGAAGTAATTGTTGGAAGTATAGGAAGTGGGAGATCAAGAAGTAATTGTTGGAAGTATAAGAAGACAGGCATAATGTTGGCCATTGTGATCAGAAACAACTGTGACGGCTGTAACCCCTCCCCTGCAACCTTCAGTCGTTTAAGAACAATTTACCATTTACAATAATAAGTCGAATAGAGATTTCCCTACTTTACTGTTGGCCATCATTTGCGGAAATATCTGTCGGCAGTGGAAGCGCCAAAAGCCGAAGTTCTGGAGCTAAGCCGATATCTCAGCAGTCAACAGACTATAGATAAGTGTTGGGTCTGCCGCCTTGTGTGACCCATGCAGTTGTGGGTTGGAGCCGACTCGGCTGTCTTGTGAAACCAAAGTAAATTTAGCTGAACACTGATGGACTTAAACATCATAATAATGTTGCTAATCAGCCGGAAGAAAGCGATTTGCAGTAGGAACTGTTTGCAGATATTTCGAGGGCTGAGAATTATAAGGCTCTATGTCCACTATATAGCATTTTTGAGTTATTGGTAGCTGTGGAAAGATCTTTTTTCAGAGCTCTATGTCCACCGAGACACTAGTTTGTAGCTTGTTTAGAAGTTGAGATATTTTGAAAGTTATAAAGCTCTATGTCACACATTTCCATCTTTTTGAGAATTATTAAGCTCTATGTCCTACAGCAAATAAGATCGCTGCATTCAAGCCACGTGATGTGAATCTATTCAGTATTAGGCCTATTAGGCTCTATGTCAACAAAGTGGCGGCTCGTTCACATCGGGTATCACGGAAAAATTTACTGATTTAGAATTTCTAGCTATCTCACAGGATGAAGGGGGATAAGATAATAATTTTACATAATTATAGTTTAATTCAAGAGTTCTTCACTGTATAAAATTATACGTGGTATTTCTATAGTTTTGAATGATTTGTAGAGTGCACTGCTCATTATATAGGCTAAGTCAAGCCGTACCTTTAACACATCGAATAGACGTCGATGCAGTAACACTCATTCGTTAACTCTTCTGTAGATGTAACCGTAGCATTAACTAACTATGCACTGCAAATTACTCAAATCTGTGCTCGTTAATTATGTATAATCGGTGCCTTAGTCAAGAAGACTTGCAAAATAAGGTCCGACTAAATATGGACCAACAAACAGTTACAGTCACTCGTACCAACAGACGAAACATTTCACTTTGAAGGAGACACATGTACTGTAAATTTTAGTCTGTAAAAGATTTCATGTTATGCGAGACATGCGGTCAATTCCAGGAATGTTCGTGCGAAACTAGAATGTCTGGTGAAGCAAATGAGTATTAATAAGAAAGGAAAACCAGCCAGCATCATCAGAAGCCAAACAGGATGACAATAACAAAAATAGGAAAGGAAAACAGTCAGTAGCAACTTTGGTCAAGCAGATAACAGAAATATTAGCAAGAAAGGAAAGCATTCATAAGCCAAGCAGGATGACACTAACAAAAATAGGAAAGGAAAACAGTCAGTAGCAACTTTGGTCAAGCAGATAACAGAAATATTAGCATGAAAGGAAAGCATTCATAAGCCAAGCAGGATGACACTAACAAAAATAGGAAAGGAAAACAGTCAGTAGCAACTTTGGTCAAGCAGATAACAGAAATATTAGCAAGAAAGGAAAGCATTCATAAGCCAAGCAGGATGACAATAACAAAAATAGGAAAGGAAAACAGTCAGTAGCAACTTTGGTCAAGTAGATAACAGAAATATTAGCAAGAAAGGAAAGCATTCATAAGCCAAGCAGGATGACACTAACAAAAATAGGAAAGGAAAACAGTCAGTAGCAACTTTGGTCAAGCAGATAACAGAAATATTAGCAAGAAAGGAAAGCATTCATAAGCCAAGCAGGATGACACTAACAAAAATAGGAAAGGAAAACAATCAGTAGCAACTTTGGTCAACAAGATAACAGAAATATTAGCATGAAAGGAAAGCATTCAGCAGCATCAAAAGCTACACAGGATAACATTAACAAAATCGGAAAAGAAAACAGCCAATAGCAACATCTTTCAAACTTTAACAGTACTGTGAAAGAACAGTGTAATAACATTCGCATGATAATTTCTCCTCAATTGCTCCAAAACATTCTATAAATGTAATGTCACTACGAGCTGCTGCTATTAAGAGCATCACAATAAATTAACAACAGACAAATCTAGATCAGTTAGGTCCTATTACAAAGTTGCATTAACAACATTGAGAATTATTTTACTCTTATATCCAAAAGTGGCTCAAAAAAGCTAAAATCAAGCCAATGATTTATATTTATTATCTGAATGTCTGCTAAAATCATGGATCCACAAGATGCTTTAACCGCAAAACACATTGAGAATAAGAAATCTGTTTGTTTCATGCTCCCACGCTAATTCAACCTTTAAAACTGTTATGTTTGTTCGGTGTTTAATGGATTATAACTTATAATTCTCAGCCCTCACATTCTGTACATTGAGTGTTATATGGCTCTATGTCCATTTTATGCATGGGGCATTCTTTACAAAAATTCATAAAAAATGTTGCGCATTTTGTTTGCAGCCTTTTCCTCTGTACAATGTTACTGTATTAATAAAAGAACAAAATCAGTCAGTTACATTTGTAATATTTTCAATATTCTTTTTGTGTTTGTATGCTGAACTTTCAAATTCGAATATCTCGGAATTGTACTTTTTGGACATAGAGCCTTATAATTCTCAGCCCTCGATTTAACTGTAGGCCTACATGGGCCTATCTATAGACTAGGCTATAGGTTCGTTATTAGTAGCGCAACCAGGTCTATGACCTTGTAAGAGTCGTAACTGCGTATATTCTATTAGAGTATACGTGCGGGACACAATTAAGATGACAAAGGTGGGGCCCGATAAGACCTTTATAAAGTAGGCTACAAACATGTCTCAGAGGGTCAAGTTGAGTAGTCTAATCTGCGGAGAGTTGAAATTTGAAGTTGCGTCACTGTTAATTTCCTACATCTTAGGCCTACATTTAATTTCGAGTATGTAGGCCTAGGCCCATGTATATATCTGAACACTAATTACTCTAGGCTATATAGCACCTTAATTTTAAGTAGCGGATCACGTGAACTTCCTTTGCAGGTCCTGCTTCTATCAGCTGCACAGATATAGGCCTATAGGCCTAGGCCTGTATGTCATAGGCCTATATATCACAGGTCATACGGCGCATTCTGTTATTCAGCGCTGCAGTAGATGATTTATCTGAAAACGTCTGGATTATTGCAATTCAATGCTTGTGGGCCTGCCAATTAGGTTTCGTTCACATCAGCTCCAATTCGTGCTCAGCTGTGCCGCCCAACATGTAGCTAACATGTATCGCGAGGCTACACGCCACTTCATTTAAGGTCCCGTATGTAGCTAACTGGTCCAATTAAACTAGAGGATCCGTGGGACTGTAAGCGAAGTTCCGGGGCAGAACCTTTTGTGGAGGTTATGGAATGAAGCCCTTGAAGCTGAAGATTTTCTGCATTTGTATATATAGCTAATACATTTGTGTTACAATTCAACAAATTCTTATCAAATTTCCCCCAGTTTCACTAGTAGTCCTAAATAAATATATTGTAAGCTATTGCCACCTCTTATGATTTCATATAGGCCTAGTGTACATTGCCGTAGAAACCTCTTGTATAGTTTCGTAGCAACCTCTTAGTAATTGCATTGTGATTTTCTAAGGAAATTTACTTTACTTCCGTAGCAACTTCTTGTATAGATTAATCGTAATTTCACAGAGGACATATTATTGCCATAGCAACCTCTTGTAACCTCTGGGAATAATTCCATTGTGACTTCACAGAAGATATTTTACCGTAGCAACCTTTTGTAATAATAGCCTGTGGTGTCACAGAGGATTATTTCCATAGGAACATCGTTTAGTACATGTAATTGCTTTGTGATTTCACAGAGGATATTAAATTGCTACCGCTGGCAATAAGTGCATTGTGATCTCATAGAGGATATATTGCCTTAGCAACCTCTTTTAATAATGGCATTGTGATTTCATAGAAGACATGTTGCCGTAGCAACCTCTTATGATAATTGCGTTGTGATTTCATAAAAGACATGTTGCCGTAGCAACCTCTAATAATAATTGCATTGTGATTTCATAGAAGACATGTTGCCGTAGCAACCTCTTATAATAATTGCATTGTGATTTCATAGAAGACACGTTGCCGTAGCGACCTCTTATAATGATTGCAGTGTGATTTCATAAAAGACACGTTGCCGTAGCAACCTCTTGTAATAACTGCATTATGATTTCATAGAAGATATGTTGCCGTAGCAGCCTCTAATAATAATTGCATTGTGATTTCATAGAAGACATGTTGCCGTAGCAACCTCTTGTAATAACTGCATTATGATTTCATAGAAGATATGTTGCCGTAGCAACCTCGTCTAACCAGTGGCGTATACTATATCTATCCTTCCGAGGGCCATTTGTGCAAACTCATGAATGCGATGTGCCCAACCCAACCTCACCCTGGTCACCCATCATCCTCCTAGTGTCTGACTTCTCTAAATTTTCGTCGTATACTGCCATAAGTTAAGGTAGAGCGGTAAGTGGAAACTATTTTAAAGAGCCTACTTAGGCTACTTCAAACATGTATTGGCGATCGATTGCATAACTTCATGACAGTTATTATACTGTAAATAATCACAGTCATTATTCACAATCACATATGTTTCACTCAGTCACTTATAATTAAGCCTATTACACGCTAAGTTGCGCGCTGAGAATGTCTACAAAACTGCTTTCGTTAACATACCAAAGTAGGCCTACAAGGTGCTCAAAATTGTATTGAATAAGTAAGAAAAATGAACTTTTACTAAAGACCCATTAGATGACGTGATGCTAGCCTGACACGCTTTGCAACCTCAGTGACTGCATGGCCCCCAAGGGGCAGTGCCAACATTTGCTTTCAGCAACTGCCTCGTGGGCCCTTGTGCTTTGCGAAACCTGCACAATCTATTGCTAAGCCCCAGCGTCTAACATCTGGGAAAAATTGCATTGTGATTTCATAGAAGATATATATATATATATTGCCTTGGCAACCTCTTGTACTAAATGCATTGTGATTTCATAGAAGATATTATATTGCCTTAGCACCCTCTTCTGACCTCTGGGAATAATTGCATTGTGATTTCATAGGATGTGTTGCCGTAGCAACGTCTTGTAATAATTGCATTGTGATTTAATAGAATGTGTTACCGTAGCAACGTCTTGTAATAATTGCACTGTGATTTCATAGAAACTACATGTATGCTGTCTTAGCAACTTCTTTTTACCTCTTGTAATAAGCAATAAGAATGTTCAGAGGAAGGAGAAATCGGAAGAGGAGTAAGACAAGGATGTCCTCTATCACCACTCCTCTTTAACATATATATGGAGGAGCTAATACAGGAGGCAATGGAGGAGGTAGAAGAAGGAGTAAAAGTAGGAGGAAGACTTATAAAAGCATTAAGATTTGCTGACGACCAAGCAATGCTGGCGACGACACAGGCAGGTGTACAGAAGATGATGGACAAACTAAATCTGACCTCAAAGGAATACAACATGAAAATAAACATTGGAAAGACAAAGAGTATGAGGATAAGCAGAGAGGAAGGGGAGGTAACAGAGAAAATAAAAATCAACGGTGAGGAGGTGGAACAGGTCAAGAGCTTTTGTTACTTGGGAAGCATGATAACAACAGATGCAAGGTGTCAAAATGAGGTGAAGCGAAGAATAGCACTGGGAAAAGATGCATTCACGAGAAGAGGAGAATTGTTGAGAGGAGGGCTAAATAAAAGCCTAAAGAAACGACTGGTTAATTAAAACACTGGTATGGAGTGTGGCACTGTATGGGTCAGAGACCTGGACCATCAGGAAAGAAGATATTAAGAAATTAGAAGCTTTTGAGATGTGGATTTGGAGAAGGATGGAGAAGGTGAGCTGGACTGAGCATATAACGAATGAAGAGGTGTTACAAATGGTTGATGAAAAGCGATCGCTGATAACAACAATAAGAGAAAGACAGAAGAACTGGGTGGGGCACGTATTAAGAGGAGACTCCCTCCTGAAGGAAATCATAGAAGGGAGAATGGAAGCGAAAAGAGGGAGAGGAAGACCGAGGCAGATGATGCTGGGATGGATGGCCGACGGATACAGCGAATTAAAGGAAAGAGCACAGCAAAGAGAAAATTGGCGTCATTGGAAGTTGGAACCTGCCGAAGGGCAGAGAACTTAAAGAAGAATAAGCAAATTGTGATTTCACATAAGTTTCTCTAGCAAACTATTGTAATAATATTATTGCATTGTGATTTCATATAAGATATATTGATATTGCCTTAGCAACCACTTCTAACCTCTGGGAATAATTTCATTGTGATTTCACAGAGGACGTGTTGCCGTAGCAACTTCTTGTAATAATCGCATTGTGATTTCATAGAGGATATATTTCCGTAGCAACCTCCTATAATAATGCCTGATGATGTCACAGAGGATATACAATATTTTTAACCTAATATGTAGGGTCTTTCTACTACGCATCTTAAGAAGTTTTTCCTGCGGTTGGTCCATCCTTCTGGAATAAATTGAATATTTATATAGCGCCCCTTAAAGATATATACTCAGAGGCGCTCTCTGCGCTATCCTATATGATGTTAAACGTCATTACCAACGAATATATTACATCAGCAAAACAATCAAATCAGAATCAGAAGGAGCCACTGTGTTGACTGACTGAGGAGGACGAGGAGGCTCGCGCTCCCTCCGCTCCGACGAACATGGTCTTCTCTCTGTCCCTTTTGCTCGCACCTTCACCAGGCAGAGCCGTGCCTTCTCTGTGGTTGGCCCCTCGACCTGGAATGGCCTCCCCTAGCATGCCATGCAATCCCTTCCAAGAACCCATTCTCAGGCATTCCTCTCTCTCTCTCAACTTAAAATAGTCCTATTTGGCCGCGCTGAGGTTGGGAGCGTCTCTGAGTAGTTCCCTTGAAGAGGCGCTATACAAATTCAAGTAATGAATTAATGAATGAATGAACGAGACGCCTGTGGACGTTAATTGCTGCTGCTGCTACCGTTGATGCGGACTCCAATGCATTGGATCTCACATTAATGAGAACGTACACACGCAATTCACAAGAGAATAAGGGGCAAAGGTTAAGAGTCTTGCATGCGCGCTCTAGGATAATACAGGCATTTGCGAGCCAATGACCTCTGTACATATATACAAGTCACATTATTTTATCTGCATGCTAAGACTGTAGGCAAGTTGTACCTGTATATACATTTATTCATAGGGCTATATTTACATGTATTTGCATATGTAGGCCTACAATTGTATATGCGTATGACCTATATATAGGCCTTCAGCCGCATACATGTATTTATACAATGTAAGCTTATAATATGTACCGTTGCACAGAGCCTTAGATGCATAATCAGGGCAGATCCAGAGGAGATCCTGTGAAACCCAGTGTTTAGTTGTCGGGGGAGGGCTGTTGGGATCATTCAGCCTTACAGCTCTTCTTCTAGCCCCTCACCTAAGTAACTGAAAAGATGTTGTGAGGGTCATGTCTTGACATAGTTCAAAAATGATTTCTGTAAGCTAAAGTGTAAGAGTTTTGTAAATTATGTTTTATGTTATTTTTGCACACACATATATCTACATGTAGATGTGTGATCATTTTAATTCACGAGTACTCAGTTATTTCGTGTACAACGTATTAAGAGTTTGACCTGAGTTCGTGTACTCTTGGTAATCTGTAAAATTGTCTCCCCAGCTCTTTTTCGACGACTAAAACACTGGCCAAACCCCATTTAATTGAAAATGCCACTCCACTGAGGTGACCACCAACTAAACCGGTTTGAGTAAGCCTCAGTAAGGGGTTTGTCCACAGAGTCCGTATGAAAAGAATGATCACGATATCAAACTGCGAAATGAAATCAAGTTGAAACACAGGAAACATAAAGAGAAAGGATTTGGGATGTGTGTCAAAATGAAGAAAGGACAGAGAACCGAGAAATGAAGAGAAACTAGAGTCAAGCAACAGAGCCAGGAAATCCTATGGGAAGGCGGAAAGGCATATGACTAAATAGGTCATCGGGAATTTATAATAGCGACGTAAAAACCGGTTTAAAAATCTCTACGGCTATAAGCTTACAGATTCTTCTTAGAACTGTTCGAGTAATCTTGGATCTTTCAAAGTCGCAATGACTAAAAATGTTGAAACACAGGAAACATAAAGAGAAAGAATTGCGGAAGTGGGTTTTCAGATCCAGCAACACATGGAATAATTTACCTCCTTGTCAACTTCAACATGTAGATCGACCGTACATGCATAATATACCATTATCTGAGACTGTGCTCTGTATATGTATTAGCTGCAACATCTCAGTCACGTTGGACTTTATTTCTTCTGTCAACATCAGATCAGCCTCTCTAGGTCAACAACGTCTTGTGGGCCTGCAGTGCTGTAGCCCACGTGACCCAGTCTAAATGCCGGACTACAGTGGACAGCAGCAGTAGGTCTAAAGGACTGCAGCATTGCTTATTGCCATGCAGAGCCTTGATCCGCCTGTCTGCATATATACCAGTGAGAAGAGCCCTTGTTAAGATCTATTGTCGATTCGAGAGTCCTGATCTTCAAGCTTTACGCCTCCAGCGGTAGTCAGCTGACCGGTGTTTCGATTATTGTCGACTATTCATGCCAAGTCGTGTTGTGTTTGTTCAACAATTCTCGGAAGAAGGCTTAACGAAAGCTTTCGTTGGCTCACGTGGCGCCCTGATAAGCAATTAAATTAGAAAGGACATTTTTGTGTTTTTGATGAGTGATTACAATGTGTTGGATCGGCGTGCACTTGTTAAATCATAATGGCGTCGATTAAAAAAGACGATTAATTTCGAAGCGCTTATACAAGGTAGGTTATTTTCATGTATTTTATATTGATTCATGCTTCTGATAAACTGCCTTTCACACTTAATAGACTAGAATATGCTACAGCTAACGAGGCCGAGACCAAGAGTCCAAGACTAAGGCGTACTAACCCAGGTCAAGCTTCACAGATGAGACACGAAACAACAACTAAGGCGAAGACAACAACAGCAAAAAACGACAACAGCAACAATGAAGAGCAATATAGGCCTAATAATAATAATAATAATAATAATAATAATAATAATAATAATAATAATAATAATAATAATAATAATAATAATAATAATAATAATAATAATAATAATAATAATAATAATAATAATAATAATAATAATAATAATAATAATAATAATAATAATAATAATAATAATATTAATAATAATAATAATAATAATAATAATAATAATAATAATAATAATTATAATAATAATAATAATAATAATAATAATAATAATAATAATAATAATAATAACAATAACAATAACAATAACAATAATAATAATAATAATAATAACAATAATAATAATAATAATAATAATAAAATAATAATAACAGTGATAATATATACAATAACATTAACAATAATAACTGCCAGTGAAGATCTCTACGTGTACAGACAATTTAAAGCTTTTAGAAATCCACAAAAGGGCTCGGATACTGAGATACATACATACATACATACATACATATACATGCGTGCGTATACATGTACGTACTGTACATGTATACGCACGCATAATTATATATGATATATTATGAGGAAATACCGATGTATTGATGCAAAAGATTCCTCGAGTTGTCTTATCCAGAATGCTAGACTTAAGGGGTGGGGTGGAGAACAGAAGAAGTTGAACATTTCCAACATTTCTGTCCGTCTGATCTTCGTGGCTATAAAGATTTATTGAATCACCTCTCTCCTGGATGACCTTTATGCTTGGTCCGAATGCAGCTCTCTATACGGTGGCCGATTGGTTAGAGCGCTCGGCTCGTAACGCGGAGGGTACGGGTTCGAGCCTCGCCCGAGGCAGTTACTGTGTAGGGACCTTGAGCAAGTCCTTCGCTCACAATATAGGCCTAATTGTATCTGCGACATCATCATGGGTGCACGTTCGAACTTTGGAAAGAGGGCAATATCAAAGTACAGTTGTATTGTATACAGAAAGTCAGCTGGGTCACATGCCTGTCTTACTCATTGTGTGAAAACGTCATCAGCTTTCATGGTTTCGCACAATGGTCTTCCAGCCAAGACTTTCCAAGAGTATATCACACAGTGCAATGAAATAACAGCAGATGCAATATAGGCCTATACATTCATTCATTCATTTAATTCATTTCAGATATTTACATAGCGCCCCTTCAAGATTTCTACTCGAGGCGCTCCCGACTACAGCGCGGACACTGAATCGGAGTTTCACGCCGAAGCGCATGAGCAATTGCGAGTGAAGGACTTGCCCAGGGTCCCTACGCGGCGGCTTGAGGTGGATTCAAACCCGCAACCCTCCGGCTGCAAGGCACCGAACATACCACTACACCACCGCGCCCCACGATCTAATATAATGTAGTCCTGCACGTGTTTCCATAGCGACCGAATCGCCTCAACCTTACTTATTTTAAAATCATTTTTATCGGGTGAGATCCTTCACCATCGCTGCCGGTTGAACGGGTGCAACGCCTCTAAAGGTCATCGTGTACAGAACGTGAAAGTTCGCGAATCAACTCAGTATCAAGTTCTAACAGGTTTCACTTCTATTAGGTCTGCAATACGCAAAGTCACAAGATGCTTGAAAGGTAATTCAAAACGACGATAGCTCTCGCTTATTGAAACCAATTACTCGTAATCGTAATTCCAAATTTCTAAGACGTTACTCTAAAGCCAAGAGCAGGGCACTAGCTTATTCACGAGCGCTACCTCGTGTCAGATGGTTTATAAAGAGATGTCCAGAGAAGATCCGGGTTGGCTATGATTATGAACTCTGGAACTCTGGAATTGCTCATTCATTCATTCATTCATTCCGAGAATATATATATCGCCCCTTCAAGGAACCTACTCAGAGGCGCTTCGAGCCCAGCCACGGCTAAACAGAGAAGACTCATCGTGATCATAGGCGTAGCTGCATTGAGGCACGAGAAGGCAGTTGCCTCCTCTTGCTTTTTTACATACTGGAACTTCGATTGACTAATGACCCCAATGACCTGGATTTTGCCAATGGTCTGTGAAGTTGCCTAATCTTGAATTTAAGTATCGCATGTATCATGATCGCAGTGTCGAGAGTTCCACATGGCCCAAAGAAAGCTAATTAACTGGTGCTTAATCAAGTTAAAATTTAGTTACGGCCATAGATGGTTCCAGGTCAAAATCCATGGATCACTCTGGTAGAAATGACACGGCTACAGTCGATGATATTTAGAAATAGAGCAGTGAGAAACGAGAAGAGAAGAGGAAGAATCAGAATAGAATTTGTGGCAGAGGATTGGTTTCATTTCTGAATGAATGAAGCACCTGTGCAAGGATTGCAAGAAGTGAAGTGCTGGTGAGTTCGAGTGATGGTTGGTCAGATAATAGCATGGTGGTTATGAACTGCTCAGAAATGTTCAAGAGGCCAATAGGCCGACACTTGCCCTGGACAATGTAGGCCTAAGAAGAATGGCGGGCCAATGACCGTGGTTGTTCTGTTTGCTTCATCGCCTGTGTGTAAGGGGATGAAGAATCTAAGATGGATCCTAACGACACATTCTGAGTCGTTTGTCCATAAGTGCGTTGAAGATATACGATAGTCACTGTCATCCATCCATCCATCCATCCATCCATCCATCCATCCATCCATCCATCCATCCATCCATCCATCCATCCATCCATCCATCCATCCATCCATCCATCCATCCATCCATCCATCCATCCATCCATCCATCCATCCATCCATCCATCCATCCATCCATCCATCCATCCATCCACCCACCCACCCACCCACCCATCCATCCATCCATCCATCCATCCATCCATCCATCCATCCATCCATCCATCCATCCATCCATCCATCCATCCATCCATCCATCCATCCATCCATCCATCCATCCATCCATCCATCCATCCATCCACCCATCCACCCATCCACCCATCCACCCATCCACCCATCCACCCATTCATCCATCCATCCATCCATCCATCCATCCATATACGTGACGCATGGCGGCTGGTTGACTTGTACGGGAGGTGTGACCGATTAATCGTATTTTCGTCGTTTTTGTTGCCGTTTTACGTTTAATTATCAGCTAAGCCGAGCAAAGTTCTAACAGCAATTACCATTATTCATTCGAGCAGCTCCGAACTAGAAAATTTAACGTGGAAATCATGTCTAAGAAATCTCTTAAAGTCGAAGACATACTGGACTTGGTTACGGATGACCGTGTCGTTGATGTACTAGCTGCACGTCTAGCGTCAGATGATCGTGTAATTGATTCACTGGCTATACGGCTGACGACTATCTTCTCGCCGATAATGGAAGCTCTGTTCAACAAACTTGCCGACAACTTTCTGGCCAAACTGGAGGTTATGGTGGAAAAGGTTTCGAAAGAATTCCTAACTAAGTCCTGTGAACCACTGTACCAGAGAATGTCTTCTCTTGAAGATGAAAAAACACGTTTGAAGGCTCAACTGGAGGAGAACGAGAGGAACACGCGTCTCAACAATCTGGTAGTCCACGGGCTTCCAGAGGCGCCATGGACGGGCGAATCGACGGGTGAATCAAACTCTAAGCCCACCTACTTCCAGCTTCGCCATGCTGCCATTCAGGAGTCATTGGATTTCTTTACCACTCGCCTCCAGATGCCAGTAACTGAAGCTGACATCTCATTCGCATTTCGAATCCCTAACAAAGTCAAAGGTGCACCTCGCCCATTGGTTGTTGGATTCGTTGGCAGACGGATACGGGATTCAATCTTTGCTTCTCGAGGGTCCTTAAAGAGCCCGCATGGATCCAAGTCCTCTGCCATTTATATCAACGACCATCTAACAAGAACGAATTCTCTCATCTTTGCCAAAACCAGAGGACTACTGAGGGACCAGAAGATCCACTCTACCTGGACATCCGGAGGGATCATCCTAATCAGACGGTCGGACTCCTCAACCGAGAAGCCGATCAAAATAACCTCACTCCAGCAGTTAGAAGATCTCCTGCCATCATCCACAGCCATGGCCTCATTCTCAGCCTCTGATCCGGTAGAGTAACTCCTATCCTTCTTTCTCTCTCTATACTACAAATGAAGAGATATTAATAGGAAGATACTATCATTTAGAAGATACTTTGAGAAGTCGAAGCTGCTGATGAGCTGAAGTGATCCCTCAGGTTCCTTTATTGCGCTTTGTGAACTCGAGGCTGCTAATGAGTCGAGTGATCTCTAAGAAGAAGCATTTTCTCTGATGATAATTATGCCTTTATTTTTCTCCAGTTATTGCATTATATTGCATTATACGAAAATTAATCAAGAAGATTATGTTCTCGTCATTCTGTTTTTTGTATCTTGAGCTGATGAGATTACCGATGAATTGATGTAATCTATAGGAAGAAAAATACTCTCCTACGATGGTCTTATGTTGAGTATATGTTGTATTCTGTCTGATACGAATGTAGATACTTGACTCGTGAAGTTTCATTAAGATTATGTTCTCTCCAATACACTTATAATTGCTTATTGAGTTAATGTAGCTACCGATGTATGGATGGGATACTTAAGGTGATATATATCCTAAGACTGAATCTCTGCATTATTGTTTTGTTTTGCATTTATTGCGTGATTTACTCTCTGTCTAATAGTTGCACTACGTGAACATTTAATCAAGAAGTCTATGTGCTCGTCATTACCTTTACTGCACTTTGAGCTGAAGAGATTACTGTTTTTTTGGTGCAGAGATGAACTGATTTATCGCTCTTTGTGAAGTCGTTGATGCAGAGATGAATTGATATAGAATTTACGGAGATGAATGAATCCTCTATTCTCCTCTTCTGTTACTGCTGATATTTGCATCATGAATATGTCGAACATAGGCTTCTCGAAATCAATATGAATGATGTGAATGATATGAATTAGGAATCGGGAACTGAAATCTGTATGTAGATAACAACTGTATGATTGTAGATCAGTATGTTTTGACTGAGCTTAGTTGAATTGCATTATATTTATGAATTCAACCTAGCAACCCTTCATGTTTAACGGTCATTCACCGTACCTTCCCAAGGCTATAAGCGACCTGTCTACCTGTCATTTGTGCACACACCCAATTACGAATCCTGTTAGTCATGCTTGCTGTTCTAAGTGCGGCAAGGTGTTTCACCCTCACTGTTGTAAACTTGATCTAAGACTTATTGTAGCGCGGCCCATATGGGTTTGTCCCCTATGTATTAATGAGGAACTGCCCTTTAACAATACCGAAAGTGATGAAATGATCCCTAACTATACAGATGTCGATACAACACCTCCTAGTGCGTTCCCTAAGCCTTGTATAGACCGTCCTCAACGTCATTTAGCCGACTTGAGGCTTGAGCTATTAACCGATGAATCGGGTAACCGCTCCCTGCTGAATAGTGTAGATACTGACCCTGACTACAATTATTTCTCAAATGTGACCTGCAATAACCTTTACCTCTCTCCCCACACTTTGGGCTCTAAACTCGCATCATTGCCTACTTCCCTATCGATTATTCACATCAATTGCCGTAGTCTATTACCTAAGCTAGCCGAAATCAGGGACTTACTAGATATACTACCTGTTTCCATTCTTGCACTGACTGAAACCTGGATAGACAAAAACACTGAAGACTTGATAAACATTCCTGGATACCAATTTGTGCACAGACCGAGGGGGCATGGCCATGGGGGAGGAGTTGGATTTCTTATTAGAAAAGAGCTCACATTCCTACCATATGATCCTGTGAAATGTAATAATGTAACCACCTTTGAGGGATTGTTCCTACGAGTCCCATTTAAGTCAGGTGCTATACTAGTGGGAGCTATATACAGGCCACCTGGCCAAGAGTTGGATAGATTCTCTGAAGAAATTGAATGTCTACTATCTGAAATCTCTAATAGAAATAAAGAAGTAGTACTATTGGGAGACTTCAACATCGACCTTCTAAAGGTAGATACGCATAAGCAAACTACCAACTTCTATAATTGTATGCTTGCCCATCATTTTCTCCCTATCATTACTAGACCCACAAGAATAACTGATCACTCTGCTACTCTCATTGATAATATCTTTACTAATGCTTGGCCACGTGCAACTACTTCCTCAATAATTGCTTCTGATATATCCGACCACCTACCAATATTCGCCCATTTCAATTATGAAGCCCAGACGACTGTAAAACCTCCTGCTGAGAATTATAGAAAAATCACTAATGATGGAATCAACGTCTTCCAGGAGGCCCTATCTTCTACTGATTGGACTTTAGTTACAAAGGCCTGCGCCAATAACGATCCGAACGAGGCCTACGATCTATTCATGGTGTCTTACAAAATAGCTTACGATAATGTCTTTCCACCTGCTGTTAAAAATGGTCGGCGGGGGCCACTTCTAAAGAAACCGTGGATGTCCCGGGACCTGTTAAAATCTTGCAAAACAAAAAACCGGCTTTACTTAAAATATCTAAAAAATCCAAATGAGTCAAATAAAACTAAATTCATCACTTATAGAAATAAATTTAAATCCACTCGAAAACAAGCTGAAAAAAACTATTACGCTGACGAGTTTTGTAAAAACAGTGGTAACTTGAAGAGAACGTGGAGTCTTATTCGCTCATTAATTGGAGTAGAGAATTATGACTCGTCGATTACCTTTTTAAATTCTGACGGGGTCAAGATTGAAGACCCGGAAGCAATTGCCAATAAATTCAACTGTTATTTTACGGGAATCGCTCAAACACTAGCTAATAAAATCCCCGATCCGACGACTTGCTTTGAAGATTACTTGAGACCTCCTATTGCTAACTCTTTTGGTCTCGAGGAAACAACTCCGGATGAAATCATAAAATTGGGTCGTACAATCCGTTTATCTCATAGTAAGGGAATTGATGACATTGACCCTTTTGTTGCTTCCCCGTCACTAATCAATGTCGCTAGACCACTGGCTGAAATAATCAACTGTTCATTTTGCTCTGGTATATTCCCTAACGCATTGAAAATCGCTAAGGTTGTTCCTATCTTCAAAAGGGGTGAAAAGGGGGAAGTGGCTAACTACAGACCCATCTCCGTTCTGCCGTTCTTTGCTAAAATATTTGAAAAATTAATGTACGAAAGACTAAGCAACTTTCTAGAAAAAGCTAATATTATATTTCCATCTCAGCATGGTTTTCAAGCTGGTCGCTCCCCGTCTATGCCATTGCTGAGTATCCAAGACAAAATATCAGAAGCAATAGAAAATAATGAATACTCCCTTGGAGTCTTTTTCGACTTGGCCAAAGCATTTGATACGGTGAACCACAACATTCTACTTAAAAAGCTAAATAACTATGGCATAAGAGGAACCCAACTCAATTGGTTTGCCAGTTATCTAGAGAACCGCTCACAAGTAGTGCACTGCAACGGAGCCACTTCTACGATGCGTGCAATTAATTTTGGGGTTCCTCAAGGTTCGAATCTAGGACCACTATTGTTCCTTATCTATATTAATGACCTTCCAAACGCCTCACCTCTTATGTATTTCATTCTCTTTGCTGATGATACTAATATCTTCTTTTCCCACAACTCCTTGGACATTTTATATCAAAAAGTGAATGCTGAACTTGCTCTGATTGCCAACTGGTTTCGTGCCAATAAATTATCTCTCAATCTTGATAAGACCAATTATATATTATTTAGGTCTCATAAAAAAATTGTCCCTCTGACTCAAAAACACTATGTATCGATGGTAACCCAATCACTCAGGTGACATCATCCAAATTTCTAGGAGTAATATTGGACCAGCATCTGTCATGGAAAGAACATATCAAGACAGTCTCCTCCAAAATAGCAAAGAACATGGGAATCCTAAATCGTGCCTCCTATCTTCTGCCACCCAAGGTTCGGTTAACGCTCTATTACTCGCTGATATATCCCTACCTTGGTTATTGTAACTTAATCTGGGCCTCTACGTACAAGTCAAACCTGCAAAGGCTGACCATCCTCCAAAAGCGAGCTGTCCGATTCATTGCTGGCACTCCCTACGGATCTCATACCAATAAGTCGTTTCTTGAATTCAAACTATTAACTGTGGAACAAATTAGGATAGCGCAGGTAGGCGAATTCATGTATCGGTACGAGCACAATCTATTACCAGCTATTTATCATAAACTCTTCCTCCTTACCTCTGAAATTCATTCCTATCCTACTAGAAGCACTAAGTTGTATCGACAGCCCTTTGCCCACACAAATACTCGACTGTTTTCTATTAGATTCGCTGGGGCTAAGTTATGGAACAATATTCCCCTATGGATCCGACAATTGACTGGTTTAAAAATATTTAAGAATAAATTACGCCACTATCTGATACATCTAGACATTTGAATAAATGCTATTTACTGTTATGGGTGTTTAGTTAAGTTCAATTAGTTAAGTTATCCTAATTTTTTGTTTTAATTCCTGTCTCCGAAAGCAAGCTTGCTGTCATGTGTTATCGGAACTTTTTATTTCATTATCTGGGTGGCCCTATTTAGCGGGATCGTCAATCCCTTCAGGGTCCTCCACTTGGTAACCGGAACGTCATTGAATGCACACTGCCATAATTGTAAATCTGATGTCGGTTACAGGAAAATAAATTGAATTGAATTGAATTGAATCCATCCATCCATCCATCCATCCATCCATCCATCCATCCATCCATCCATCCATCCATCCATCCATCCATCCATCCATCCATCCATCCATCCATCCATACATCCATCCATCCATCCATCCATCCATCCATCCAGCCATCCATCCATCCATCCATCCATCCATCCAGCCTTCTTATGCCTACATAACAACATATATGTCTGTTCGTCTGTGTTTCTGTACGGCTACGTGCTTCTCTAGCCGTCTATGAATGTTTCAAACTGCTTGATTCGTGATGTTCATTACCATAATGATAACAATAACAATAATAATAACTGTCGTATTATAATAGCAATAATAGATATAGCAATTAAGACAATAACACGGCGTATTTTATGAGTTAAGTCAAGTGAAAGTCTGCATTTGGCTTCTCGTAAATGTGCCTCGTAATTTACGCAGTAAATTGCTTTACGACTACAGATATCACTTAATTACCCCCACTTAGAAACTGCAGTCAAAATCCCTTTGGAAAAGTCAAGTGAGGCGTTCATAGTCCAGCTTCAAGTCGAAAGTTTAACACTTTGTAACAGAGCAGCATGTGTTATATATACCCTTACTTGTTATATATATCCTTACTTGTTATATATATATGTCAGACCACTTATATATATATATATATATCAGAGCATTTGTATAGCGCCCTTTAGGTGACTCACAGCGAGCTGCATTGGTTTCCCAGTCGCGTCTAGTACATAGTCGTCGTTAACTTGTTAACTGACGCCAACCTACTCCTCTACCGGCTCCTTAAAAATGCGAAAGCTGTGGATGAATGCATAAGTTGATAGCATAAGTCAACTTATGCTATCAAACATAGCCTTCGCATTTTTTAGGAGCGGGTCACTTGTCTTTTAGCTACAACATCATGTAGCCTACTTAGCGTTCATTTTGTTAATGACTTAGAATTAGAAATATCAGTGTAGACCCTCCACTATGCCTAACAAACAATAACTTTGAAGGTTGTGTCCAATTTAGAGCCTATATAAAATGTATCAGGCCTTGCGTTATATAAACCTTTTAGGCTACTTCTCCATGGCCACTGTATGCACATGTATGTATGTATGTATGTATGTATGTATGTATGTATGTATGTATGTATGTATGTATGTATGTATGTATGTATGTATGTATGTATGTATGTATGTATGTATGTATGTATGTATGTATGTATGTATGTATGTATGTATGTATGTATGTATGTATGTATGTATGTATGTATGTATGTATGTATGTATGTATGTATGTATGTATGTATGTATGTATGTATGCATACAAGTATATGTATGTATGTATGTATGTATGTATGTATGTATGTATGCATGTATATACGTGCGCGTATGAAATAGCGCTAGCTATTATAAGCCTTTTACACGCATTGTATTTCTTGTACTAATGTATGAATGTCTGGATATTTATAGACGCATTTTAAGAAGATTTGAACGGTGCTAAAGGTGCAGATCGAGAAAGGAGCTGCTTAATAGGGATTCAAAATGATCTTTAGAAGCTTCTGTCGAAAACGTAGCCTAACGTTTTTACAGTGGAAGACTGTTAGGCTATCATCGCAAATAGCAGACATCCATAACAAGGATTATAATTGTAAAAGCGAAACTTTAACGAGACAATAAACTTCTTTAATGAAATTTTATAAAGCGGAAAATGTAATTTAATTAGGCCTATGGCTATATTTTTCATCCGCCGTTCATACAGTTAAACCCTTCTGCGGTTAATCATAACAGTACAACCCATCCAACTTCATCATCTGTCCAGATATGTTTTGCTGACTGTCTTGAAAGTGTGCTGCTTTTCGTCATTTGACACTGTCTTTGTTCAGCGTCGTTTAGAAACCAGTAATTTTATTTTAGTGTCATAGCCGCAGGAAGAGAATTGCGTTAGATGCAAAGAGGATATATATAGGCTATACATACATATATATATACATAGACTAACTTAATTAGCATATATTTACAAGTAAGTTTACTCATGAACAATTTATGAACAAAACTAATCCGAACATGCCACCTGTTGATAGGTTCCATTATACAGGGATGCCTTGTATATTGAATTGCCGATTTAATTAACTGGATTAGGACATTCTAACAACAACGATGATAATGAAGATGACAAAAAAAAGAATCTCTTAAGCAAACCCCGGGAGGCAATCACAGGTGCCCAAAGTTAATGACTTCATTTTACTTGATCTCAGCATATAATTTTCCACTGACAGTTTACTGTTCTGTTAGTGTACACTGTACACTCATTATAGCCGAGCTGACAAGAGGGCTCCTCAAGTGGAACTGAATCTTGAAACAAATTTCTGCTTTGGCCGGTATTTTAATCCACAATCTTTCAAATGACACAACAGCACTCTAGGCAGTAGACCGAGCACCCCATGACAAAACAAGATATAAATTTGTTTAAAGTTCAAACTCTTAGTTGTGAGAGCTCCGTCTCAAACAAAAAGATATCGAATAATCTAGACTTATGAAATATTAACTTATTTGTTAATTGTACAAAACGAAAAACTTTCTTAGTTGACTTTCTCGTTTTCATCGATACACCGTGCATGAAAAGTGTCACATGTTAGCATACATCCAGCGAAGAAGTACTCTGCTAGAGAATGCTTATGGAAAGCATCCTGCAGAATGCATCTCTTACCAAAGTGTGCATAGGTCGATGATGCTTCAGATCAACGTCACCAGTGAAAACGATTCAATCAGTTGTAACAACACGTTCACAGAAACAGTCCTTGTTTGCTTCGTGACGATGATCTGCAAAGTTGAAGCATCTGCCAAGACGTTAAGTGACGCTTGAAAGATAAAGTTTGATACTTGTGCATCAATCAACAAGTTATGTCTGGACGATGATCTAGAGCCTCTTAGAATCCTCCGGGCAATAACAGGCGACTTTTTACGACTCTCTATGTACATATGTATATCGTTTAAATTGACTTTTAAAGCAGGCTCTGCATGTGTAGTCTTTGTGGACTTACGCATAACAATAGTAATTATAATTGGTGTATTTCAGCATGATATTAAATCATGTAGATCTAGTGCAAATTGGCCTACATAACAGTTATTCTAATGCACAGTTGCCTATGCGTGGGTATGTGGGCTAAACGAGTACCATTAGACCTACATATTAAGAGCCTGATTCCTATAAGAACTGAATCGTAAGAAAGTAGTGGCGACATTTGCGGCTGGATCGCAATTCGTGGGGTTTATCTGAACACTACAGCAGCGATCGATCTTTCTGTGTAATCTGCGGCAAGCTGTGAACCTGCTCGTGCCCAGTCTTCAGAATAACGACAAGAAAAAGTTGATTGAGCTTGTCTTATAGAGGTATTGATTGATCGATCGATTGATTGATTGATTGATTGATCGATTGATCGATGGCAGGTATCAATGCACTCATAAAGCAATGTCTATATTGACTGCAAATGATAAGATACTTTGACTATCTATGAAGTACAGTTATACATGATCGAAAACTTATTTTCACATAATAAATTTAGCCATTATGCGTTTAGAACGGAACTCTTACTTAGGAATCCTTATCCAGTTTGCAACTGTAACTCTGATGCTCTACTGTATAGAGGAGTTAAAAGGCCAAGTAACTTGGATGTTGTGCTCAAAGATTTAATCATGTAGCGGCATAATTACTTCATCAGTTGAACCATGGACATTTAGAATATTGCGACTTAGTTGATTCTCTTTCTTTAATATGCTGAACGCAATTTCTGTTCGGTTCTGCTCCTGTACCATCTTTTGACCAACATCACCAACAATTGTAACCGAATCGTAATGCTGTCTCCTCGTATTGACCCCCTCCCTTCATTCTGCTCTGGCACGGAAACTGACCAAGCAACCTGGCTTTTGCGGACTTCAGTTGATATTGCGCGGTTGAATAAGCTGGTCTCCCTGACGCTTCTTTCGTGTGACGCTTAGAAATTTCTTAGACTTACAACTACAACCCTAAATTGCATTGTTTGATAATTTGTTTGTGTTTGTTGTCTGTAGTTGTTTTCGCCGTCAGAGTTAGATCCTCAGTTGCTTAGCTCCTGTTTTCGTACACCACTTGAGCGAATCTAGAAGACGACAGGATGGCGACATCATCTGATCCGACATTGGAACCGCTTCTGTCTCCACCCAGCTCCCCCGTTTCCTCTACACCCTTTATCTTCCCCGCCATACAATCGCAGACGACAGCGCTTGAACTTCCCTCTTTTCCATCTGCTCCCGTCTACCAAGACCACCAGGACATTCCTACCGATAAGCCAGAAACTACGCGAGTCCTCGTCAGAAACCTTTCTAAAAGAAGTAAATATTTCTATAACATATTAATCTGTTATGGAGTGAAACTAATGCAAGCATGGCATAAACTGTTGCCGAAATTGATACTATTATTTTAACTGTAGGACTACCAAGATCGAGGTCACGATGCGACAAACTGAACGTTTCGATTTAGAAAATGGTTAAATACTAAATAAATTACCTGATGTCAAATCACTGCCATCAATTGACGAATTTTGACGAATAATGGTGATTATTATAGGATACAGTAGGTTTCAGGCTAGAGAGTCAAATTTTCAACTAGTAGACATGCAGCCTTAATGATAATGATGTCTGCGTAATACATGCAGACGCTTTTGTCGATTGAATATGAAGATCAATTTTCTGGAAAATTATAAGCAATTGCATTTGATTATATAGCTTGAAAAACTGCGAAAGCAAATGTATCTGCACGCTAGATAGGTGTCTAGAACGCTCTTGGTTGTCTAAGAACGCTTTAGTTGTCTAATGACGACTAAAAAGAACAATAGATTTTGCTGACAGGCCATAGCCATCCTTTTCTGCTAATCGGACAACCGAGTCCGGCTAAGTATACGAGGCGCCTCTGGTGTGTTTCTCTTGTAGTGACGCTATAGAAGTTTCCGATTACAGCCACAATAATTATTATTGCCTACTTAGGCATTATAGAACACGACTTACAATACCTAACGGGATAACAATTCCGTCATCAGTTATCACAATGTTCGAAGCGTAATAGAAAAGAGGGCTTAGGCTAAGTTATTTCTTCGTAGACTGAGATAAGTTAATCAGAAGCCTCTGAAGAGATTCCCCTTTAACTTTATTGATTGCGATGACTTGGTTTGCTTTCACAATTCCAAAGGTTTCATTCACAACTTTGGTCTAGATATGTAATCTCTACGATAGACATAACAGGCCTACTGTATATATATATATATATATATATATATATATATATATATATACCATTGGCGTATTTACAAAAATTCTAGGTATACAGTTATCCAAAACAAGTGATTAGCTTTCTACTAATTAGGAATAGTCTATGTAGGCCTAATATCACAAATTAATTATTCATATAATCTACGTCCGACAAACTTGATATAGGCCTAATCAAATCACGAAAGCGACCAAAACCACTGCTCTAGGCTACAAGCCTATAAGTATAGTGTACAAACTCATCACCTGTAATGCATTATAATAATTACAATAATGGGAATGCACATGCATTATACTGTATGCGTTTTACAAACTCAGTAAAGTCATTTGCAAGTAGTCAAAATACTTGTTTGAGTTAGAAACGATAGCAGCTCAATTGAACGACTGGATTCAATTAAGATTAGAAATCTGAGAAAATTAGGTTCTGCAAGTAGAGTATAATAATCATTAGTTATAATTATATATACTACGTGTGCCTTACAAATAAAAACAATTACAATTATTGTGTTGTATTGTATTTGATCATTTATAAAGCGCTTCTCATAGCATAAGCCTTTCAGAAGCGCTCCCAGTGCGAGGTACTCAGAGAGAAAAGGAGGGTTTTAAGGTGAGAGAAAGAGGTATGGATGCATGCTACCAGAGAGGATTGTAGAGCGTAGAGCGTTTATACATGCTGCCAGTTAAATAGGTTAGAAATAAAACAGACTGCAGTCCAAAATTCAAAACTACAACTTAAACTAAATATGCCGTGTAAATGAAATCAGTTAAAACCATGCTAAATTAACTCTTCAAATAGAATCAGTTAAGATCTATTTCATTTTCATTATACATTTTTAGTTATATTTAGTTGTGTTTGCGGTCGATTCTAATTTTTCACGTTGTACCCGATCTAATTGTAGACTATTTACCTCTGTCAAATCCATTTAAACGCTACTTACTATAGGCTACTGGCCCACAAACTACTATTCTGTAAACTTAATGTAAAGTCCATTTCATTCAGACCAAATTTAAGCTCGCTATCCGAACAATTTCACCAAATGCAGGCTATCCTTGAAAATGTTTACCTAGAATTAGCAATTATTAAAAGCGCTATAATGGATGGCAACTTAGTTTAAAATTTTATGCCACATGTCAGTTGGTAGATCACAGAAGAAATGTCTGTTGTTAATTTTATGCTACCATCTACAGGAATAAAGTGACGACTATTGTTAAGCCCGGTTATATATAGACAAATATAAGTTTTAATTCTAATCGAAGCAGTAAGTAGCCTACCACATTATTACGTTGTGTAACTTGTTATTGCAAATCTTTATACCAGATTCTCTGAAGAACAAGGGAGCTCTTCCGACGTTTACGGTCACCAAAGTGACGAAAATCGACGATGCGAATCATTCTTCACCTGCCCTCAGTCGTAAGTTGTCGCAGAGGAGGAGGTCATCAGGCGTCGTCGATGTTCCACCGGGGCTCAGCACTCGACGCCCAAGCATCGGAACGACCCTAACCGTATCTGTCGAATGCGCCAATGAAGCGGAACAGGACACTCCTCCTCTGCCTTCTCCGCCTTCTCCGCCTTCTCCGCCTTCTCCGCCTTCTCCGATTTCTCCTACTCCTTCTGAATCTGCTTCTCCTCCTCTTTCTTCTCTTAATCTTGATTCTCCTTCAGATTCTGCTCCCATTCTTCGCCACCTTCCTCTTCGCAGGCAGGGATACCCTTATTCTTCCAGGTACTCTCATTTCCACTCGGGTCTGAAACGCATCCGGCAGAGCGTCGAGGAGCAGATGCTCAACGGAAAGGTCCAGCGTCAGAGCGACGAAAGTGGTTCGCCGGAAGTCTTCACGCCCGACGGATCAGCACCGGAGACGCTGGGCGGATCTAAAGCGTCCATTAAAGCGTCTCAGTCGGACGTCTTCAGTCTTTGTCAGAAGGATCCGTGTGTCATCAGTAGGACTCAGCTGAAAGAGGTCGCCAAAAGAGGCCGCCTCTTCGCCAAACGGAAGACGTTCCGCCTCGTCCATCAGACCGGAGAATGCAACATTCAGTACGTGAACGTCGACAAGCGAGGAGCGCGATTCCTTCTAGACATCTTCACGACTCTCGTCGCTCTACCTTGGCGCTATAACATCATCGTCTATCTCGTCTCCTTCCTATTCACCTGGCTTTCGTTTGCGCTCGTCTGGTGGGCGCTGCACAACGTCTACGGCCTCGACGAGGAGGGCAACCCCTGCGTCCAGGGAGTACATAGCTTCACCACGGCCTTCCTCTACTCCATTGAGACACAGCACACCATCGGATACGGAAGCAGGTACACTTCTGGAATTTACTTATTAAATGCAGGATAGTCATTACTAAGAACTAGGCTCATTGTCTGTCATGGTACTCGTGAAAACGAACTTGTCAGAAGTTATACTATATATTATGGATCACTTAAGAGTAAATTCCAAAAGTGATTACATGCGGGATGTCTTGCATTGGCTCCCTTTCCCGCAGCGGATCACTTACCCGATCTCTGCCTTGGTCTGGCGCTGCCTCACGGGTGTGGTCCCTGTTTACTTATACATGTAGAAGATCTGCTGCTCCACCTTGAGCGTCCAGCGCCATGGCTCTCTCCGCTCCTCTAAGCAGGCTGAACTTCTTGTTCCCGGTCGTGGACATCTATTATGCCGCGCCGTGCCTTCTCTGTTGCTGGGCAACTTTCTTCTCTAACCCCAAGACTGTTCTCTTTAGCAGAGGTTGGGTCGGGAGCGCTCCTGAGTAGATAATCTTGAAGGGGCGCTATATAAATCTCTTAAATGAATGAATGAATAAAGAGTTAATTTCTTCCTCATCGCCATCAACAATTTGCGTATAATATTAGGTTGTATCATATCGTGTCCTGTCTTATTGTTGATATATCTCAACAAATAAAATCTGTAGAGCCAATGACCGATCCGCAATAAACGCCAAGCACCTGTAAGTATATCTATTCTTGTGTATGATACTTTACTGGTAATATAATTATTGTAACAGGTACATAACGGACCGTTGTCCTCCTGCCGTCTGCATGCTCATCCTTCAGTCGGTCTTTGGAGCAGTCATGCAGTGCGTCGTCACTGGAATCGTATTCGCCAAACTCGCTCGACCGAATCGTCGAGCGGAGACGATCATGTTTTCGAAGAAGGCGGTCATCCGTCGCGACCCAGACGACACGCTCAGCCTGGTGTTCCGCGTCGGTGACATGCGCAGCTCACAGCTGATCGGAGTCAACATCCACACGGTCCTCGTCCACAAGAGACTGAACAGCGCCAAGAGCACGATCCACCTGGAACAGGAGTGCCTTCGGACGACGACCGAGGCCAACCGACATCACCATGACGATGACGACGACTCCGCCGGATTCTACTTCCTCGCCTGGCCGATCAAGATCATTCACCGCATCGACGAAAGAAGTCCGCTCTGGAACCTCTCGCCAAACGACCTTCTCGTCGCCAGCTTCGAAATCGTCGTCGTGCTCGAGGCCACCTGCGAAGCGACGGGGGCGACGATCCAGGTGAGGACGTCGTACTTGCCGAGCGAGATCCTCTGGGGACACAGCCTCGTGTCCCTCGTCACCTGCCAGAAGGACAATGGAACGTTCAAGGTCGACTACTCGCAGTTTCACGAGGTGGCGCCAGTCTACACGCCGGAAGTGAGCGCCTGCGAACTCTCATACAATAAGTATCTTTACAAACAACCGACGGATTCTGTTGAGATACTCGATGAAACGACAACAACATTCAATACGGCACAACGACCAAACAATTACAACAACAACAACAACAACAACGACAACAGCGTCAGCTGTAAACCACTCAAGCCGAATTCTTCTTCTCCTGTCTAGGATGCAGAAATCGCGAACATTCACCGCACACATATCATGCTTGTCGTCGGCGTACGTGTAGCCTAGGCCATAACATTGACATTGTTTACCTATATATAGTGGACATTATCAATTTAGTATAAGTTATCCCGTTGACAACGGATGTGATATGCGACTATATGTGGTCTCTTTCAATTAAGCTTAGTCGTACTTAAACGAGCTTCTTGCGCATCAAAAGTGTGCAGAGAAAACAATATGGTAGAGTCATGCCAATCGCAATATGTCAAGTATCAAACTTGCCAAGCTTGCTTGAGCTGTATACCTGCAGTAAAGTTGTAAAGTTGTGGATATCAACTTTTTTTCAGATGTATTTTAATCGTTATTTTTCCCTCGAAGCTAATTCTTGAACAGAAGGTTACAATTTCTTCAGTGTTCTATGTAGACTCTATGTAGAGATGTCCAATTAAGGTAGTCTGCGGTTCATCAGTAGGCTAATTATAATAGTTAAACTTTCCTAAAGAAGCTCACAAACAACATTAGCCTGACTGTTGTCATAATTCACTCCGTTTACAAGCGACTACGTAGAGACTTCATTGATACAACATCATACACGAAAAAAACAAAATGAAACGATTTTTATTGGGCTAAACTGATATTTCATGTTGAACTAGCCTAACCCGATGATAAAATGATGTTTTTCAATGAAATGCAGTGTAACCGAACATTTTACAATCTCTTGAATGTGCACTTTCTACCTCAGTACTACACAAGCAATACTCTAAGGTACACTCAGGCATATTCTAAGGGACACTCGGTCATATTGAGAGGGACACTCAGGCATGCTCTAAGGGATAATCAGGCACAATAATTTATGGTCTTTGCGTTAGGCCTGCTATATACGCAACAAGATGCAATTGAACATCAGAGATGAATGGACTGAATCGACGGTCGTTTAGGATGTTATTGAAATCGTATCAATCAGTCGTACATTTCCATGATCAAAATATTTAGCCTAGAATCCTAGATCAAGAGGTATATCGTAGGAATAAAGTACTTGATTAAATTCAAGTGTTTATTTGATCCAGACGTTACGTTTATAAATCACTGGTCATTCGTCACAGAACAATGAACACACTTGAGTCAGACTGTGGGAGTTAGGCTCCTGTTGTTCGATTGCTGAACTGTTGAAAACAGCTTTTAAATTACTTGATGTGTATTATGCGTTCAAAGTGGGACACGAGCTCGTCTTATACAAGATTAACAAAGGGCAGACAACGCTTAAGATCCCTCCACTGTAAACCCCAAATCTCTGTCACATTGGTGTTCACCCTTGTCAGTCTTCTTACATGATCTGCTCCTTTTCAAATATTCAGTCCTATTCCTTCTTCCTTTCATATCTCGTACTCAGGAAGCTTCAACTGTTGAATTCTGTAACTATTCCGTAGTCTATTCTATGGATTAAACACGCAAAGGTCTTCCCACAGTTCGCTTATACTCCACCTATCAGAGTTTTGGGGCCCTTGTCAATTTCTTCTTGGACTTCTCAACCAAAACTTAAAACTGAACTTTGAAACTATCCGGGTTCCCTTCTTTACTATCATTCCAACATGTCAGCAGAAATATATTTAATCCTTTCACCTCACAGTTTGACCTGTTCTGGATTTACAATCTACAATATAACTGTAACTGATAATGACTTCCAATACGAAGTTCAGAAGTGTACATTGAAACCGAGCAACAGAAAATATTAAGAACCATAAACAGCCTGGAGGAGGTCTGTTTCCCGTTTAGAGCGAATAAAAGTCTCAGTTGCGAACATGAGGAAGTAGAAGTGATAGGACCACCAACTGCGAATGAATGCCGGTAAAAGACGACAAGACGTATAGCTATAAATTGACCATGTCACTGAAACCGAGCGAGTAGTCCGGCTCTTGTTTGCACTGCACTCATGCGAAAAAGATTGGTCTCTCTGTGGGCGAATGGCATTGCATCATACTGCTAACATGCTATCTATGTATACTTCCTACATATATACAAAAGTTATTATTCGTAGATATCATATACAAGCATAATACAACGCCTATAATTTATTTATACATAAACTTACATCTACGGTACAGTCGGTACTGTATGTCTATTATATTAGATCCCACATTTTATGTTGATTACGGTGGTACATCAGTAGCTTACCTGTACACAATGCCTATATTTCTTTGCATACACGTAGTAGACCTATAAAGAAGATATTGTTATAACTCGGCGCAGGAAATGAACTAAAAACTATGCACGACTTCATATCATCAAATAATGTGTAGACCGAAAATAAGTGGCCTAATAACCTATATTTTCCATTCAATAAAATTGGAGGATAAATTCCAGCATATATCTATTGCTATTTATGGATGTAGGCCTATGCTTCGTTCCTCGTAGAAAAACTTGCAAGACTTGCCTGATTATTGTCTAATGGTTCCTTGATTAAGTCACAGAGCCAACTATTTATTTGTTGAAGTTACTTCAATTTCTCTCCGGTTTCAGCTGTGTCACAATATAGCGCTAGATAATTTGGAGGAATGGGAAAGATTGAGTTAGGAAAGAAAGACAATCACGATGTTGATATGCATAGAAAAATCGGAGCCTGATTGCATGGGTGAACATAGACAGCATTCTAAGGGAATGAACACATCCAACTAGTGTTAACCCAAGGGCTACCAAGCTTTTTTGTGACATCGGCTACCAAGGGGGGGGGGTTACCACCCCCTGGATTTCGTGTTTGGTTTCACATATCATAACTTGTAATATGGCAATGGATTCAGCATTCATTTTTGCACAGAATGGTATATTTAGTTGTAGATTATGTGAATGCGCCTCGAAATTACATCACTTTTAACAACGGAACCCATTAATTAGCAATATTTTATATTATTGCGTACATTTTGTACTTTTTGGATAAACAAATATAAGATTATGTGTGTTTTGAAACTAATCTATGTATAAAAGATACACACAATCATCCCTACACATGTTTATATAGTATAAATGACAAATGTACATCCATACATATATATATCCATACATATATATCGGTTTACGTTGTAATGCTGTATTCAGCCATTTTCACACAGATTACGCGTATTATTATTTATTTTGATCACTTCCGGTATTCAAAAGACAAAGATGTAGGTATACAAATGAAGCCCTACATTCCCTCTAAAGAATGGTATTTTTGTTTCTCTTCCAGGAAGACAAATGAATACGCTACAGACAAAAAACTAAGGGGGAGTGCTTCCATTCAGCCATTTTTCACGCATATTACGCGTATTATTATTTATTTTGATCACTTCCGGTTTTCAAAGATGTAGGTATGCAAATGAAGCCCTGCATTCCCTCTAAAGAATGGTATAATTGTTTCTCTTCTAGGAAGAATAGTCAATAAGCTATAGTCGAAAAACTAAGGGGGGGTGGTATCCACCCCCCTGGTGCCTCGGGTATATCAGGTATAACTTTTGAATGGCGTGGGCTACCACCATGATGTTTACCTCAAAATGTGCGCCAATGAATCTGCTACAGCTACCTAAAATGCACAAATTATATTCCATATGGAAAAAATTATGCATAAAAACGCGCCACCCCCTTTGTAGCCCGAGGGTTAAGTATTTTAACTAGAGACTGTAGACAAGAAGGCCTGCAGAAGCTTGAGTAGGGTAGAGTAGCCAATAGACTGTCCCTGCAATTGGAGCGAGTAGGGTAGAGCAGTCAACAGTAGGTCGAGCAGATTGTCCCTACAATTGCCGCCGCCATTATCATCAGCATCGTAATGATGACGGCGACAATTAATTATCAAGTATAATAATGGGCGCATCTTCTATAATGGGAGTAGAATAGTTAGCAACTTAGCACTCTATGTATATATATATATATATATATATATATATATATATATTAGGGTGTTTCTTAAAAATGAAAGTTTAAAATTTTAATCTCTCACCCTTTCAAGTTGTTAGGTTCATGGAAAAACAATTTTACAAAAAATTTGGTGGAAATCGGATAACATTTAGAGGTGGCCCTTTGATGTCAAAGTTTTAGCAATGTAGGCCTATTGTTTATTATTATGCTACATAGTTCGAATCATTAAGCGAGGGACAGATTGTCCTATTAATTTGCCAATTTCAATCTAAAGAAGGAGCGAAGCAGGCTACTACTACTACTTCATCATCATCATCATCATCATCATCATCATCATCATCATCATCATCATCATCATCATCATCACCATCTAGTACTGCAGAAGAGACGGAAGATTACCGTCCTTCTTGTGCTTCCGACGATGGCCCATCCCCAAAGAGAGAACGGTTAAACATAATAATGTCTAGCACTCGACAGAACCAGCGCCTCATCCAGAAGTGCCACCTTCATTGTCAGTGAAGTAGCATCTAGCCTTTGGCAGAACGTTACTGAGTACAATTCATTGCTCCATGACCAAACTTCATTCCACCAAGTCAAACAAGCTAAAATCAGAGTTCACTGTAACTGTACATTTGACAGTTGACAACACATTGGGATGGGAAGCTAATGGAAGACCTAACTTCCACAGAGCATATCGATCGTCTTCCAATTCTTATATCAGGTGTTGGAGTGAAGTAGCTACTTGGTGTTCCGAGACTTCCAGCCTGAACTACCGAGGCCCAAGCTACTGACGTCATCATGTCTTTGGAGGAATGGGGCATTATGGATCGTGTTGCGGGGTTGTGCTTTGACACAAATACTGTCCTGCCAAAGGCTGACAATGGCATTTCTGGTGTTTGCGCGATTATAGAGCAGAGGCTTGGAAGAGATTTGCACTTCTTGGCATGTCACCATCATATGGCAGAGCCAGTGGGTTGGGCGACATTCGAAGGGACAAGTGGTGCATCTACTGGCCCTGAAGTTCTTCTATATAAGCGATGTTGGAGGCATGACGTTGTCGTGGTCTACGCTGACACGTGCGGCTGGGGAAAATACCCGCTGTGCGTCAACAACATTGTTTACAGCTAAGGGAAAATTCCGCCACGGACTGTCAACAGCGGACCAATGCATGTATCAATAATCTACGCGTTCTACAGGACTTTCCAGGGAAAAGTACGATGACGTCATAGAACTTTCTAGAATCCATCAGAACCCTATATATAAGGTGCAGCGTCTGTACAAAAAAGCCTGTTGACGAAGATTTATGCACGTTGATAAAGTGCTCTTGTAACGATATTTGATTGAAGTTCAATCGAGACCAGCCAACCTGTGTGCTGTCTGCGATTGTGATATTTGACGGGCTGACTTAAATTTAACTTATTTGATTCTTTCTATTAATAAAGATCTTTTAAGTTTCCTTCGTTTGTTCGTCGTCGTGTTCGAGAGGCTCGACCGCGACATTTCTGGTGTCAGAAGTGGGATCATCGGTGTTGGATCCGGTGAAGAAGAAGAAGCGAACCGGAGGAGGAAGGAGTCAACCCGAAGAGACGGTCTGCTCAGGCAACGGGCGGATCGAGAGACGGTCTGTTCAGACAGTGAACGGATCGAGACGCCTTTCTACCGTGAAGGACGGGTGATCGGCAGACGACAGCTGACGGACGAAGCGCGTCGTTCGGCTGAGACGGCAGAAGACAGCAGTCAACATACGGGTAAGATCCTGGGTGTTGTCGGGCTGGGAAGGAGAGAAGAAAGTGGAGTTGCAGCCGAGTTTGGGGCGGCTATTGTCTTTCTTTCCTATTTTCTGCTGATTGTTTCTTTGTAGTTTGATCCATCGTAAGGATCGAGGCCAGGCTTGCGCGAGCTTGTGTAGCTTTTGCGTACTTGGCGAGTGCACTTCTTTGGCTACTGCGTAGTTAGCGTGGTGTGGAATTACTGCGTAGTCACACTTTGTTTTGTGTGGAATTTTCCTTTTGTGTGGCGTGTCTCCTGCGTGGTGTCTGTTTCCTGGTTGTCTACTGTTGATTGACTGTTTGTAAAAATGGAAGCGTTGACAGCAGAGATGCAGGCGAATATTCATAAAAGGTCGTCTGAGCGCCTTAGGATGTATCTTATAAAGGCAGGAAGGGACGAAGATGAGGTTATGACTTGGGATAGGAATACATTGATGGAAGAATGGGCCTTGGAGATAGGAAAGAAGGAAGAAGAATTCAAGGCTAGTCTAGCATCTCCAGAAGAGACCGCTTACGAACTGCAGAAGCGCCGTCTGGAGTTCGAAATCCGTAAATATGAAGAACAGAAGGAGAAGGAAGAAAGAGAAAGGAAGGAACAGAAGGAGAAGGAAGAAAGGGAGGAAAGGGAGGAGAGAGGAAGAAAAGAAGAAAAGAAAGAACAGAAGGAGAAGGAAGAAAGGGAGGAAAGGAGGAGAGAGGAAGAAAAGAAAGAACAGAAGGAGAAGGAAGAAAGAGAAAGGAAGGAACAGAAGGAGAAGGAAGAAAGGGAGGAAAGGAGGAGAGAGGAAGAAAAGAAAGAACAGAAGGAGAAGGAAGAAAGAGAAAGGAAGGAACAGAAGGAGAAGGATGATAACAACCATGTCCTCCGCAAGGTCTTTCCTACTCGGTCAGTTAGTAACTATAACCTACGCCCCAGGCCTCACCCCTTCGAACTTACAACTAAGAACAACAAGATCTTCGTACCACGCATGTTTTTCAAAAACGTCTACTAGATGAAAATCCGCCTCTCAATAACTCATGTATTCTGTTGCGTTTTGTCGACAGTTTTGTGTTAAATAAAGCGAATATGATGATGATGATAACACAACATAGCATAGCAAGGGTTTAAAGTGGTTCAGAAGTCGCGCAGATGGCCATTCCATGTCGCGTCGAATTTAGACTCTAATTTGAGGCCCTAAGTTAAAGCTTGGAGGCCCCTGTTAGAAAGTTACACAAGAAGGTCTAACAAACTTGAAAACATATAATATTTATGCCTTGTAATTATCTCTGAATTGTTGAGGCCCCTGGGGATTGTTGCCCTAAGCTGTAGCTCTTTTTTAGCTTTGAGTTAAATCCGGCACTTATTCCATGTCCTGTACAACTCTTCAATAATGTCTCTCCTTTTTTCTTTGTCGGTCTTTTTGGAGATTCTGTAGATATCTCCGTGAGAGCTTATGCTTGTGACTGTCTCTCCTCTTAGACTATGTCTATTCTGTTTCTACGTTGTTTCTGTGTTTCTAATCGTGCCTCTGCGTACTGTCGGCTAAACTATCCATTTTCCTATCTACCTACTTGCAGAATGTCTTTCTGTTAATCTTGCCAACTGTCTTTCTGCTTGCCAATCTCCATATTTGCATCATCTGCTCGTGAAGCTTTCAACAGCTATGTTGAAAACATTTGGCTTCTACCGGTGTCGTGCTTGGCTCTCAATGATCCCTTATCAATAATAAATCCTCGCTCAGACTCCATTTAGATCGCTCCACGTTACTTAATCTTGCTGTGATATCCATCCAAATCAACACCGTGAAACTCCATAGCCGCCTAAAACATTCTGCAAATTATCGAGGCTTTATCTGTCTCCTGGCAGGCATGCCCCATGAAATTCAACTCGAATCGAACCTGACACAACCATTACCTCAACAAATCTGCCGTTATCTATACAGCCTGGGAAAATTCCATATAGGTTGTATGTAATTAAATTGCACAGTTGACTATAATTTTGCCTGCATGCAATACATGTATTTTTAGTCAGAGCACGTAAGACCCTACTCCGCACGTGGACATTCCAGGGTTCCTTTATCACTAGTCTCCAATTTGGGTCATCTCACTTTTTAATCTGGATGATTGACGACAATAAAAAGCAGATGAAGGACAGGAAATGGAGAACATACAGACAAGTGACTTAAATAAATTGTATTCAAGAGGGAAGGACAGACACTTCTTATCAGCCACTTTCACATTCGACGACGCGTGCACTAATGTTAAAGCTTCAGCGTGTGAATGTAACTGTTACACGTTTTTCTATATAGCGACCGTATAATTATGGCCTCGACCATGCTAATTTTTCAGTGCATTGATTGGGTGAAATCCTTCACCATCACCGCCCATATCAAAGGGTGCCTCGAAGGTCCCTGTTTCCTGACAGTGCCAGTCCAAGATTTAAATCTCTGAAGTGCCTATGTCTGGATAGTATATTCGAGGTGAAAACGGCGACGGCAAATAGTTTTTAAACAGATAAGATTCAGATTTCTCGATGAATTGTGTGCAGCTTATCGGCTGCAGCTGTAAGGAAAGAGAAACTTCGCCAAAGGTGAACCAGTCAAGGCTATGAGATTTATCCAGCCGCAGCTTAATTGCGGCTCCATCGGACTGTTTCTCAAGAATGAAAGTAATCTTAACCACTGCCTTATTCTGCTCTGGCGTTTTAATTGGGACCCCGTCGAAGAAAAATAATTAGACCTGCAATTAGCAAATAAGAAGATAACTAATTAGTCCTGCAAATAGCTCTGACAGTTGCTGCGCTTATTGTTGCTGTAACTTGTATTTTTAGTCATAACTTTTGAAGAATGCCGTAATGAGTGAAAATATCAGTATTAGCTTTAGTATAATTTAATAATAATAATAATAATAATAATAATAATAATAATAATAATATTAAAATAATGATAATGATATAATAATAATAATAATAATAATAATAATAACTAATAATAATAATAATAATAATAATAATAATAATAATAATAATAATAATAATAATAATAATAATAATAATAATAATAGAGCAATACTAATACTAATGCTTATTAGCATCGACCCAGAGGCTACTATAACCACAAACAATCTGCTGTAATCGATAGCCTGGGATAAATTCAAATAAAAATATATAAAATAAAAATTGACTATAGCATTACCTGCGAGTAGCATATAATATTATTAATGCTATTAATGCATATAAATGCCACTACTGCTACTGTTACTGCTACTGCTACTGCTACAGCTACTGCTACTGCTACAGCTACAGCTACTGCTACTGCTACTGCTACTGCTACTGCTACTGCTACTGCTGCTACTGCTACCGCTACTGCTACAGGCTACAGCCACTGCTACTGCTACTACCTTCTTCTGCTACTGCTACTACTGCTGCAGTTGGCTCCTTTGTTGCCGGGAAAGCAGCCTTGATGAGGCCACGCCGAATGAGGTAAAGAAAATCCCTGAGTCTCTATGAAACTAAATAACAGATGTGTGATCAAGCTTGAAATACGCGGTCCTCGTCCCCAGGGTGCGGCGTGAATGTGCCTATCATTGTTATTATTATTATTATTATTATTATTATTATTATTATTGTTATTATTATTATTATTATTATTATTATTAATATTATTATTATTATTATTATTATTATAATTATTATTATTCGTTCTTTCGTCAATTCTCCCTGTCTATAGTTTACGATGTCGTTCTTTCTCTTTATTTAGTCCATTCTTTCTGTCTTTGGCTTCCGTTGTCGTTCATCCTCGTTCTTTCATCAATTCTACCTGTCTGTTTTTTCCGCTACCGCATGCTTCTTTCTCTGTGTCTCGTCTATTATCTCTGTCTTTGGCTTCCGTTGTCGTTCTTCCTCGTTGTTTCGTCAATTCTCTCAGTATCTTAGAATTCTGTTTTATTCTCTTTGTTTTATAATTCTCTGTCTGGTCTGTGGTCTTCCTCTTTCTCTATTTTATTGTCGTTCTTCCTCGTTGTTTCGTCAATTCTCTCAGTCCTTAGAATTCGCTGTTTTCTCCTTTTGTTTTGTAACTCTCTGTGTCTTTGGTTTCCGCTGTGGTTCTTCCTCTTTCTCTAGTCCATTTTCTCTGTCCGTTTCCGCTGTCCTTTCTCTTTCTTTGGCCATTCTTTCTGTCTTCGTCTTGTGCTGTCGCAATTTTTCATTTTTCAGATGATTTCTTATCTCTTCTTTCCAATCCAACTCCCTTCCATATTGTTTCCATTTCATGCAATCCATTTTCATTTTTCACATGATTTTTTTTATCTCTTCTTCCCTTTCTAAGTCCAGTCTCCGCACCATTTTCTTCCCCTTTCAAACAACCCATCTGTCTGAAAGAGAAGAATATGTAGAGGTGACATATTAGACAGGGTAGAAAAGATTAAAAGTCACTATGTCTTTGGTTCCCGCTCTCCTTCTTTCTCTTTCTTCAGTCCACTCTCTCTGCCTGTGGCTTCCACTGTCGTTCCTCCACGTTCTTTCGTCAATTCTCCCTGTCTTTGGTTTCCGCTGTCCCCTTTTCTTCTTTTAACTCCATTCTCTGTGTCATTCGCTTCCACTGTCGTTCCTCCTCGTTCTTTCGTCAATTCTCCCTGTCTATAGTTTACGATGTCGTTCTTTCTCTTGATTTTGTCCATTCTTTCTGTCTTTGGCTTCAGTTGTCGTTCCTCCTCGTTCTTTCATCAATTCTCCCTGTCATTCTTGTTTCCGTCTGTCGTTCTTTCTCTTTGTCCAGTCCATTCTGTATCTCTCTGTCTTTCTGTCGTAGCTGTCGTTCTTTCGTTGTTTCGTCAATTCTTTCAGTCCTTTATTCCATTCTGTCCTCCTTTAACTTTCGTGTTTCCTTTCGTCAATTATCCATCTGTCTTTGGTTTCCGCTGATCCTTCTTTGTCTTTCTTCAGTCCATTCTCTCTGTCTGTGGCTTCTTTGTCTTCCAACTCCCTTCCATATTGTTTCCTCCATGCGTTCTTTCGTCAATTCTCCCTGTCCCTTTGTATTCCGCTGTCCTTTTTTCTCTTCTTTAGACACTTCTCTTTGTCTTTGGAAGTCCACTGTAGTTCGTCCTCTTTTCTTTTTAGTCCATTCTCTCTGTCTTTGGTTTCCGCTGTCGTTCCACGTTCTTTTCGTCAATTCTTCTGTTTAACTCCGTTTCTCTTGTTTCTTTTCGCTTCCACTGTCGTTCCTCCTCGTTCTTTCGTCAATTCTCCCTGTCTAAAGTTTACGATGTTGTTCTTTCTCTTGATTTTGTCCATTCTTTCTGTCTTTGGCTTCAGTTGTCGTTTCTCCTCGTTCTTTCATCAATTCTCCCTGTCTGTTGTTTCCGCTGTCATTCTTTCTCTCTGTCTCGTCCATTACCTCTGTCTTTGGATTTAGCTGTTCTTCTGTATCTTTCTTTATTCCATTCTTTCTGTCTGTGTATTCCTCTGTCGTTCTTCCTCGTTGTTTCGTCAATTCTGTCAGTCCTTAGAATTCGCTGTTTTCTCCTTTTGTTTTGTAACTTCTCTGTGTCTTTGGTTTCCGCTGTGGTTCTTCCTCTTTCTCTAGTCCATTTTCTCTGTCCGTTTCCGCTGTCCTTTCTCTTTCTTTGGCCATTCTTTCTGTCTTCGTCTTGTGCTGTCGCAATTTTGTTCATTTTTCAGATGATTTCTTATCTCTTCTTTCCAATCCAACTCCCTTCCATATTGTTTCCATTTCATGCAATCCATTTTCATTTTTCACATGATTTTTTTTATCTCTTCTTCCCTTTCTAAGTCCAGTCTCCGCACCATTTTCTTCCCCTTTCAAACAACCCATCTGTCTGAAAGAGAAGAATATGTAGAGGTGACATATTAGACAGGGAAGAAAAGATTAAAAGTCACTATGTCTTTGGTTCCCGCTGTCCTTCTTTCTCTTTCTTCAGTCCACTCTCTCTGCCTGTGGCTTCCACTGTCGTTCCTCCACGTTCTTTCGTCAATTCTCCCTGTCTTTGGTTTCCGCTGTCCCCTTTTCTTCTTGTAACTCCATTCTCTGTGTCATTCGCTTCCACTGTCGTTCCTCCTCGTTCTTTCGTCAATTCTCCCTGTCTATAGTTTACGATGTCGTTCTTTCTCTTGATTTTGTCCATTCTTTCTGTCTTTGGCTTCAGTTGTCGTTCCTCCTCGTTCTTTCATCAATTCTCCCTGTCTGTTGTCTCGTTACATTTGCTTTCCCCTGTTCTTCTTCTTCTTGTTTCCTGTATTCTCTCTGTCTTTGCTTTCCTCTGTCGTTATTTCTACTTGTTACGTCGATTCTCTTTGTGTTTAGTTTCCGCTGACGTTTCTCCTTCCTCGTTTCGTCAATTCTCTCTCTATTTCTTTTCCGCGTTTATTCTTCTTCTCTTCTGCACTCTTTCTGTCTTTTGTTCTGTGTCTCTGTGTCTCTTTTTCTTTCTTGCTCTGTCTTTCGCTCTCTTTCTCATTTCTCTCTCTCAGTTGGAGTCACCAGCTGAAATGGATGGGTGACACAAGGTGTGGGCGAGGATGGGGTCCCACCTATCTCAAAATCGTTTAAGTAATCACAGATACTAGACACGCACATCGACACTCACTAGTACTACGCCAATCAATATCGGCTATAACTTTACTAGTTCATCTCCGTTTCCTTCATTCTCTCTGTCTTTGCTTTCCCCTGTTGTTCTTTCTCTTCGTTTCGTTGATTCTCCGTGTCTCTAGTTTCCGCTGTCGTTCCTCATCTTTGCTTGGTTAATTCTTTCATTAGTCCATTGTTTCTGTCTTTGGCTTCCGCTGTCGTTGCTCCTCGTTCTTTCGTCAATTCTCCCTGTCTGTTGTTTCCGCAATGTCTTCTTTCTCTATGTCTCGTCCATTATTTCTGTCTTTGGTTTCCACTTCTGTTCTTTCTCGTTCTTTAGTCCATTCTTTCTGTCTTTGTCTTCCGATGTCGTTCTTCTTCTCGTTGTTTCGTCAATTCTCTCAGTCCTTTGAATTGGCTGTTTTTCTCTCTTTGCTTCACAACTTTCTCTCTCTCTTTGTCTCTCTCTCTGTCTTTGGTTTCCTCTGTGATTCTACCTCTTTCTCTAGTCGGTTTTCTCTGTCCATTTCCGCTGTCTTTCTTTCTCTCTTTCTCGTTCATTACCTCTCTCTTTGGATTTAGCTGTCCTTCTTTATCTTCCTTTATTCCATTCTTTCTGTCTGCATATTCCTCTGTCGTTCTTCCTCGTTGTTTCGTCAATTCTCTCAGTCCTTAGAATTCGCTGTTTTCTCTCTTTTTTTTTGTAACTTCTGTCTTTGGTTTCCGCTGTGGTTCTTCTTTTTTCTCTCGTTTATTTTCTATTCCGTTACCGCTGTCCCCTTTTCTTCTTTTAACTCCATTCTCTGTGTCATTTGCTTCCATTGTCGTTCCTCCTCGTTCTTTCGTCAATTCTCCCTGTCTATTGTTTACGATGTCGTTCTTTCTCTTTCTTTAGTCCATTCTTTCTGTCTTTTGCTTCCGTTGTCGTTCCTCCTCGTTCTTTCATCAATTCTCCCTGTCTGTTGTTTCCGCTGTCCTTCTTTCTCTCTGTCTCGTCCACTACCTCTGTCTTTGGATTTAGCTGTCATTCTGTATCTTTCTTTATTCCATTCTTTCTGTCTGTATATTCCTCTGTCGTTCTTCCTCGTTGTTTCGTCAATTCTCTCAGTCCTTAGAATTCGCTGTTTTTCTCTCTTTTTTTGTAACTCTCTGTCTTTGGTTTCCGCTGTGGTTCTCTCTTTTTTCTCTCGTTTATTTTGTATTTGGTTTCCGCTGTCCCTTTTTCTTCTTTTCCGGTCCATTCTCTGTGTCTTTGGCTTCCGCTGTCGTTCCTCCTCGTTCTTTCGTCAATTCTCCCTGTCTTTTGTTTACGCTGTCGTTCTTTCTCTTTCTTTAGTCCATTCTTTCTGTCTTTGGCTTCCGTTGTCGTTCCTCCTCGTTCTTTAATCAATTCTACCTGTCTGTTGTTTTCCGCTACCGCATCGTTCTTTCTCTGTGTCTCGTCCATTCTTTCTGTCTTTGGCTTCCGTTGTCGTTCTTCCTCGTTGTTTCGTCAATTCTCTCAGTCCTTAGAATTCGCTGTTTTCTCTCTCTTCTTTTGTAACTTTGTCTTTTGTTTCCGCTGTGGTTCTTCCTTTTTCTCTAGTTTATTTTCTATGTCCGTTACCGCTGTCGTTTTTCTTCTTTAATGTCCATTCTCTGTGTCTTTTGCTTCCACTGTCGTTCCTCCTCGTTCTTTCGTCAATTCTCCCTGTCTTTTGTTTACGATGTCGTTCTTTCTCTTTCTTTAGTCCATTCTTTCTGTCTTTGGCTTCCGTTGTCGTTCCTCCTCGTTCTTTCATCAATTCTACCTGTCTGTTTTTACCCTACCGCATGCTTCTTTCTCTGTGTCTCGTCTATTATCTCTGTCTTTGGCTTCCGTTGTCGTTCTTCCTCGTTGTTTCGTCAATTCTCTCAGTCCTTAGAATTCGCTGTTTTCTCTCTCTTTTTTGTAACTTCTCTTGTGTTTGGTTTCCGCTGTGGTTCTTCCTCTTTCTCTAGTCCATTTCTCTCTGTCCGTTTCCGCTGCCCTTTCTCTTTCTTAGGCCATTCTCGCTGTTTTCGTCTTGTGCTGTCGCAATTTCTTTCATTATTCACATGATTTCTTATCTCTTCTTTCCAATCCAACTCCCTTCCATATTGTTTCCATTTCATGCAATCCATTTTCATTTTTCACATGATTTTTTTAATCTCTTCTTCCCTTTCTAAGTCCAGTCTCCGCGCCATATTCTTTCCCTTTCAAACAACCGAACTGTCTGAAAGAGAAGAATATGTAGAGGTGACATATTAGACAGGGAAGAAGAGATTAGAAGTCACTATGTCTTTGGTTCCTGCTGTCCTTCTTTCTCTTTCTTCAGTCCATTTCTCTGTTTATGGCTTCCACGGTCGGTCCTCCTCGTTGTTTCGTCACTTCTCTCAGTCCTTGGTATTCGCTAGTTTTTCTCTCTTTGTTTCGACTAACTTTCTCTCTGTCTTTGGTTTACGCTGTATTTCTTCGCATTTCTTTAGTCCATTTTCAGTATCCTTAGTTTCCGCTGTCCTTAATTGTTTCTCTTCTTTGGTCCATTCTCTCTGTCTTTGGCTTCCACTGTCGTTGCTCTTCGTTCTTTCGTCAATTCTTCCTGTCTGTCAATTGTTTCCGCTGTCCTTAATTCTTTCTCTCTGTCTCGTCCATTACCTCTGTTTTTCGATTCAGCTGTCGTTCTTTATCTTTCTTTGGTCCAATCTCTCTCTCTTTGGAAACCGCTGTCGCTCCTCCTCGTTCTTTCCTCGATTATTATCTCTTTCCGTGAACTCAGCTGTCGTTCTTTCCCTGTCTTTAGTCTATTCTTTCTGTCTTGGGTTTCCGATGTCGTTCTTCTACGTTGTTTCGTCAATTCTCTAAATCGGATCCTTGCATGATTTTCGCTATTTTTCTCTCCCATTGTTACGTAGCTTCTCTCTGTCTTTGGCGCCCATTGTATAGCACTTCCTCTTTCTCTAGTCCATTTTCTGAGTCCTTGGTTTCCGCTGTCCTTGTTTCTCTTCTTTCTTCTTTAGTCCATTCTCCCTGTCTCTGGCTTCCACTGTCGTTCCTCCTCGTTCTTTCGTC
>JACEVL010001146.1:185000-274064 GCA_020284085.1 Aporrectodea caliginosa
TAACGGGTGTAAGATTGAATACCAGAACAAAGTTGTTACATATGTAACGTTATTATCATCCTATTTTTCTATAACTATCAGAGTTCTTACATGCTACAGTTAATTATTCATATAGCTATATATATTTTTCTATATATTTTTGAGCAGTTGTTTCAAAGGCCGCTATCCAATTTATAAAACCACGCCACTAGTCTTCAAACATATAGGCTAGCAATAGTTTGTCTTTTAAAAGAGGGTAGTTGTTTTTTTTAGTTCACTGCAAAATTTTAACATGATCACTGTTTCTGATCAAGAGAAGGTATTGCATAAATAGAAGTTGGATTAATGAGAAGAACTCTCACTAAACTGAAGTTGAATTGTTGAAAATAATTCTGTGCTTAAATAAACGTACAATTGATGACAGCTATTATGGACGTTGGTAGACTGCGTGAAAGGACATACATAGGCCCTACTTATCGCCACCACAGTAACGTACTGGTATAATGGACTCGTATTATTAAAAAATATGTACATAAAAGAGTGACATCTTACTCATTGCTATAAAGTTTCCTCGCATTAATGAAGATTAAGTATTTATACTTATGCAGTATTTGTAGTGTCGTAGAACGGACTACAAGGGAAAGAGATATTTGAGTTTATTTAGTTTATAATAATTTTGTCTTGCAAACGATCAATTTAAGGATTAAGACTGAATTTAATCTCCTAAGAAGTGACCACACTAACAATGAGCTTTTAGATTTCTTTATCAGATGCAACATTAAGCTATAGCTCTATATTAAATCAACAATATAAAAACAAAAAACTTAAAATTCTAACAAATTATGTAAGCTACAAAGAACTAACTACAGTAAAACAAAACAGCAGCAGGTCAAATAAAATAACAAGAGAAAATGTTAAAAAGAAAAATCTCTAACAATACAGATCCACATGAAGTTGAGAAAACTGTAAAATGCAATGGTACAATGGTAAAACAGTTTCAGTTGACACAATTTGATATTAAAGGCACATTAGAGTTTCACATTTTTGAATAGCACATACCTGTAGTAAACAAATACACAACAGGTTCTGTTTAGCATTGGCATTGTCAGTCATAGCTAGTAATAATAAAACCCTTTTCCTCTCTGTAGGCTAGTTTAAGAAGAAGCTTAATTAATGAAGGTGCTAAACGGAAAAGGTTGTTATGGTTCCGGGCAACACATTTGCAAAATATTACAATTTCTCAATATTAAATCAAGTGCTCATTCAGCTATAATGTAACCATATTCATGTAAAAGCCACATTTAAAATTTAAATAAGCATATTTATAAAGAAGCATATTTACCAGTAGGTTGTGCAAACTGCATTCAACAGAGATTCATTTACTACAAAAGTTAAACCATTCAATTTTGTCAAAAGTTGCAATATAACTTAACCAAATGAAAAGAACTGGTAATAAATGAATGGCAACAACCAATAAAGTCAAATAACTAAAATTTTCACAGACAAAACCGTTGTTGCCAATCACAAAGCTATTTCCTGTAATTTCTCATTATCTGTAAATGCTGTTTCACAGAAGTTATTCTTAACTTATAGAACAATTCCAAATTCACCTATTAAATATGAAGCTGGTTAAATAGATATATGAAACTTTCAGCATAACCATGACCACATTGACACTAAAAAAATGCATAACATCCTTTCTGTTTGCACCAGCATTGCTAGAACTTAGTGCACAATAATTATTCATCATGTTTCTATAAATAACAACATATAAGAACATTCAGCCTTAATATGGGGGTAAACCATTACAACTCACAACCACATAAAATGTCAGTGTAATAAAATCCTATCTGATGTCACTTAATTTTCAGACAACTTCTTTATACGAACAAACTTAAAACAAACAGCTGCTTTGTATAAAACTCAGATTGTTATATAAAACCAGCATCTGTGGCATATGAGCTGTTGTTGATTAGTAAATGGTATAACAAATCACAGCACAGTTCCAAAGACATTTGAATCAGTTTATCACACTGTAAACTTTGCATAAAAAGTCATAACAAACTAAGTAGGTAAACATTACATTAATTATTTGTCGCTATGAAACATCAAATGTAAAAGCTTAATTACAATACCACACATTTAATCACAATATCACACATCAATATTTTAAAAAGCACTTCTTTAATAATGATATATTGGCAATAGCCTTATCAGCTTAACACCCTTCATACCAAAACTCCAGGTGCATTTACGGATTCACAAGGTTGAGGTGTTACCCTTTTATCACAGTGTTTGTTATAATGTGCAAAAGAGACAGAACACATTTATTTAGTTCCTTTGTGAAGCTCAAAATGGTGCTAAAGTATGAATTACAAATATTTACTAGTGCTTGTATGTTGTATGCACATTTTATGGTAGACATCATCATAAATGCAACTTGCACACATACTGGTAATATACTGGAAATTACATGTTTACTAAAAACAACACAAGACTCAGTAAATTTCAGATTCCTAGAAATAATGATTGGCTGATGTAGTTAACCTTATTTACAAAATGCACTACACAATAGATTCCAATGCTTTAAGATAAAACATGCTCAAGTCATATGATGCAAAAATAAAATGTTGTCAGGATACAGACATCGCAGATAATCGGTTTTGGTCAGAATTATGATTATAATGTTCAAAAACGGAAATTACCTAAATATAAAATAATGTATTACTAATACTACTAACTGTATTTCCTAATTCCAGGTAGAACACAAGTCCAACATGAGCCGGTCACAGCGATAAGTTCAACTTGCTAACATCATTGTGGCAATATATCACGAGAGATCTGCTTGTCATTTCTTTGTCTGTCATGTTCTGTTTTTTCATTTCATCATTCAGTATTTCCTCAATAATTTGACACAATGGAAAGGTTAACTAGGACCTGGAAAGGTCTAACTTATTTATCACAAAGTTTTCTATCAGTCATGGTCTTTGCCATCATGACGTCTATACTTCTACATGTATAATTCATACACCTGTTTATATGTAAATGCTTTTTTCTGTTAATAAATACTAGTGAAGGTACATTAAGGTGACTGCCATTTTCTCAGAAGTAATCCTGAGAAGCACATTCCTTAATGTTGAACAGAACAAAGCTGTTTTATCGACTACATGAATCAACATATAATTGTTGATTGCACATGATGCACCGAGATATGTAATTCGAAAAAATATACTTAAAAGTTTACATAAAATATTGACAGAAGATACCTCAGTAAATACCTCAGATACCTCAGATACCTCAGTCATTTCATAGCCAACAGTTTCAGCTGAATATGTTTTAAATGCCACACAAGTTCTGACTGGAGCAGAAAATTGCTATTTCAGTTAAACACTTAATACAAATACCAGTAAACTTTGTGATCACATCCTCAAGAACTGAAGCCTTGATTGTCATGGCCCACAGGATTCCTCATGCCCTGATAGAATACAGCATTACGAAGCAATGATTCAATGTTATACAGCGACCTTTCGGCCTTTTCTTCAATCTTCACCAGACGACACACAACGTCTGATAAGTGACCTTCAAGGCCTGATATGCGATCCTCAATTCCTCGGAGACTTTGACTCATTCCAGCAAAGTTACTTGCATTTCCTGTGGTATTGGGAACAAAAGCTATGACTGGTTGACCAAAAGGAGGCTTGGCAACATCCTCATCAGAATCCTGTAAAATGTGTTTCTCCCATGACATTGATGCTTGCTGTCTTGCGTCTGGTGTTAAGCTTTCGTCCAGGTTGTTCTGCACGTTAGCTGGTTCACATGACCTCTTGCCATGACCATTGCTGGTCTTTCTTTTGTGTCTCATCTCTACAACTTGTAGCTCTTTCTGATCTTCATCATCACTGGCCATCTCCACAACAACCAGCGGGCGTGAGATTCTACTCTGAGTTGGGTAATGCACATCCTTATTCAGAAGTAGTTTCTTCTGCAAACAAACAGACATGGCATACAGATACTCTCAATTCACATAGGCATATAAAACCACTTTTTGATAACAACTACCCTAGCTCACTGCATTTAAACATTCTCATTATCAGTTTTTGCAGTTTACTGTTAACCCTTTAACAATGAGCTGCATCGATTTCCCATGCATTTTGGTACATGCTTGACATTAATGGGTTAACCCTGCGACTACCAGTGGGGTCAAAAATGACCCCAGAGGTAGTTTGCATTAGTGCTGCTCACCCCCTATAAGAGATATCTCAATGAAATTTCATGACTTTATAGGTATTCCTGTTTTGTACAAAATTCAAAGTTTTATTTTACATTTTCTATCACCAGATGGCGCTGGTATACCATTTATACACTGAGTACCAGTAGGGTCATTTTTGACCCCAGTGTAAACTGAATAATTCTGACATATGAAAAAATAACAAAATACATTTTTATTGAGCTAACATTGATTTTAAATGTATTTTAACAAGGATAAACTATTATATATTGTTTACTTAGTAAATTTATTGCCAAAAATATTGACAGTCTGCTAACAGGTTCAAACTAGTTGTGAGAAACCCAAGTGGATAAATAAGGAAGGCAGTGCCATCTATGGTGAAACATGGACTGATATATCTGAACAGCCAAGAAATGAAGCAGTACGGCAAAAATGTAGAGTTTAGACGTTGTTTCAATGACAGCATGACTAGAAATCGGTTCCAGAAAATATCACGTGCCTTTAGATTTGACGATGTGGTGCGCAGAATAGAAAGTCAATATCCTAAACAACTTGCACTTATTTGACAAGTGGACAAAATCATAAGAAAATGATAAGAAGTCGAATATAATCTGTGCAAAAAGTAAGCGCAATTATGTCGTTCTTGCCGAGTATACCTGCATAAACTGTAAAAAGTAACTGTAATGACCAGATATTGTCAATACTAGTTTTGAACATAGAACACTCGAACACTTTGAGCACTAATCTGAAAATATTAAATTAAAAATTTATTCATTTCAACAGCCTAATCATGTTCCAAATACTTTACTAATATTTGTTTTCATGGCAATAAAAAAAATGTAAAAAACGAAGAACTTATTGTAAAAATTGTGTTGGGGTCATTTTTGACCCCACTGGTACTCAGTGTATCAAACAAATTCTGGTAGTCTGAGGGTTAAACATTAACATTATCAGTTTTTGCATTTAAAATGTTATTTATCTTCAGTTTTTGCTATTTTACACTACGCATTTCTGCTGGAAGAGTAACAGTAACACTTATTAGCAGTTAGCTATCCTAGATTATTATTTGCCAAGTCACTATTGTAAATCTGAGTTGGCTATTCATTTCCATCTAACTAAATTGCAGAAAGTTTATTAAATTATACATGTATACAGTTGTTTAAAAATTGAAATTAATTGATAAAATCTACTTCTGCTAATTATTATATTGCTACAACTGGAAATTGATGTTTGGAGTGGCCAATATGCTCAAAGACTAGTACTGGAATGAATCACATTCAAGATTTATTTGCTGAGACGTGCCTCACTTTATCAGCGCTGCAACTGCAAAGCTTCATCTTCCAGTCTTGGCAATTGTTGCACTCTGAAACTGACTAGGTTACGGATTCATTGAGTGCAATCAACTTATCTAAATATGCATGCATATGGCTACCTGTACGTCATGCCCAACATGTCTTCTGTGCTGAAGATGTCTTGGAATTGTCTTCTACGAAGTACATGTGTACTTTTGCATTTGAATATGGTGAAAATAAATTTTCAAACTAAACCAGAGACTTATTAGAACATGATCTACTTTATAGTAAATCATGTTCTAACAAGTCTCTGAATTCTGATATAACATGACTGATTGAATGGATAAAAAAATGTCACCCACAGTCATTATGTGCAGCACTTTTGAGAGGCATTAAAAGAGTGCTGTATTAAGTGTCTCATGCATACATATATAGATCTGTTGATGGCACACCAATGTTATGCATAATCCAGCCTTCTCCCTCTTCATAATACAGCCTTCTCCCTCCTCAAAACCTTATTCTTCTCTAGGGGTTCTCGCACTGGGAGTGCTACTGAATGGCCACTGCTGCGAGTGGCGCTATTACAATACAATACAATAATCCAGTAGTCTGGCAAATATAAGGAGTATAAGCACACACAGAGCTTCTCATTTGAGGCGATCGATCGATTGATGGTCGATCGCCTAGGTCAGGTCTGGTCGATCGGTAAATCGATCGCGCTCCATGAGTTAGACTCCAAGAGGAACCTGGAGCCAGACCATTTTTTTAATTTAATTTACATTACTTGTGAAAGTTCGGGCTACGATCGATACAACATTGCATCGACAAGCAGCTAGAAGAGGCTTATCGATGGATAATAAGTGTTGCATTGCCTATATTGGGGCAGTTAGTGGACAATGGAAAACCATACTATAGTATGCAGCTATACGAATACGATATACAAAATACGCTGTACACAAACGGTCCTGAGGTCGACCGTGCATCAATCGCCTACTTAATACAGCGCGATCGATTTTCAAATCGCCTTGTATTTTCAAATGAGAAGCTCTGAGCGCACATCTTGAGTCAAGATCGGAATGATCTGGAACTCTGCAGATTGAACACTTTCAATTAAGGCTGTTCAACTTAGATAAAAATTTCAAACTCACATCGTCAACTGGATCTTTAGTTTTGACAATGTCATTTCCAACAGATGGAATCACTGTTTGTGCAGAAATCAAAGGCGATGTTTCATCTTCAGCTGAATAATTTATTCTGTCTTTGCCAAGCCAAGCATTAACATCTGCTTCATGAATGGAATGATTTGGAGAGCGATGTCGTGGAGTCATAGGTCCTTCCAAGTCAAAGTGTTTCTGCTCCTCCAAAATCCTGTCTTCTTCCAGCATTTTGGCAACATCATCAACTCTAAATTAAATTAAACAACTGTAATAAATTAGATGATAATAATTATTAATAATGCAGCTGATACACTAAGAGCAAAGTTACTCTAGTGTAAGCACTAGTAAAAAAGCTGTCATTTATAGTTATTGTGTTTCATAATATAACTATTTCTTGTTCAGGGAAGAAAATATACACAAACTGGTATTAATAAGAAGGCTGGAATTTTGTATAAAAACAACAGAACTCTGTGATGATATATGACACATATGGGGCTTGAGTTCATATAGCAAAACCTGCAAATTTTTCCCATTAGCCTTATATGAGATTTGCTGATATTTTCTACAACACTATTTAATCTCTACTTATTTATGGAAAAACAGGGTGGCACTTAGACTAAAGGAAAAAGTTACCTAGATTCAATGAAGCGTATTTTCTTCTGCGAATTTTCATTTTCAGAGTTTTTCTGTTTCTGCAGGTACTGTTTACGACATTCTCTTTCCATAGCTACCAGGACTTCATCGATTTTTGAAGTTTCTGATTCTGTCAACATAAGTTAGAAAAGTCAATTTCTTAGTTTCACCCAGCTGTAATGTCCAAGTTATGGGCATTAATGGGAAAAAATTAATTCAAAAGAAGTCGTTCACAGAATTAGCAACTGTGCATAAGTCACTATTATAGATAAGTGCTTGTTCATTTATGATTGTGGCACAAGTACAACGAATATTTTTCTATTTAGCAGAGCAACCAGTATATAGCACAGAATTGTTTAAATGCTCATCCATAGTGTTGATTTTTACAAATGGAAATAAAGTCTCGTTAAACTAGATGTCAATAACTGTTAGCACTGAAGTGCAACATTAAAGCAATGTGGCTCATAGACATATACTGTGAAATTTTAAGTACAGCTGAACACACCCATGGGCGCCCACACGCTTGGGTAAGGGGCACTTGCCCCCCCTAGATTTTGAATCTAAATATGTAAAATTAAAAATATAATTAATTTTAAATAATTAAAATAGGTTATTCCGATCATTTGTTTGCTTGCTTGGTGACTTATATAAAGAAGCTATTGTACAATGTACATTGTACAATGTGCCGCCTCTGGAGCTAAACACTGCAGAGATTTTCCGTTGGAGTTTTTGACTGGGTGTACTTTGGTCGACACTAATGAACCGTTGAATTCGTCCATTTCTGATCGATTTGATAATAGAGTCTATACGGATTTAGATCAGTAGAAAATGCAGACTTGACTCAAATGGAAAAAGTAACTCAGTCCTGCAAAGTTTGGAAACAATCGGACTTTCGAATAGCATCGAACCGACAAGTTGCAGTGGCTGAAGCGCCTTGTACCTCCAACGAGAATCGGATGAATGGTTTTGGAGTAATGCGAAGATGTATTGTACTGGCAAGTTAAGTTTATTTGAAACTGTGTTCAATGAATAGGTATTTAAAACTTCAGAGGAAGTCGTCGGTCGAACTTTGATTCAAGAACAGTGAAATTGTCAAAAAGATTTAATCAAGAAATAGCAAAGATCCACAATACGGGGCAATTAGAGAAAAAAACTCAAATCTGAATCTTCTTGTTCAGAATGCATAGCTTTAGTCATTAGGCCTACATTTTATCTTTCATCATAGGATTCACATACTTTATGTAACAACGTCAACTTTGTGCATTGACCTTCATGCCGTATTCAAGAATATATAGTTCATTCCGGATATTTATATAGCGCCTCTTCAAGAAACCTACTCAGAGGCGCTCAGAGTGCTCACAATCTTACTTTGATTTTTGGTATCCACAACTTAGATCTTAAGACATAAAATATCAAATCAAAGTCTTTGCATTTCTGCCTTTTATATGTAGGTTACATTCAACTTTCAAACTCATGTATTTTTGCAGTTGTTTGGCATCTCTTACTGGCAAAGAACCCTGGAATTACATACCCAGTATAGGAAAATTGTCATTCTCAGATTAGCATTAGATTTGATTTACTTTTTTAAATCAGCTATATGCACTTACCTTCAGACTGTGTGTGGCAACATGAAGCCTTGAGAAAGAATTTGACTACCAGATAGATGTGTTCAAGTATGATGAAAGGTGGAGGTAGTCTAGGCTTCGTCTCAAACTCCACCACCAGAAAGTACATTCCATATTTCCAGAACTCGATAGAATTTGACTGAATCTCGTCAAACACATGACTACAAACAAAAGGATTTCACTAGTACCCTTAAGGACAGATGAACTTGGTTTTAGCATCATTTAGGCTGGTGAGAAAAGCCTTAAATGTACCTAAAAGCTCTATGAAACTGTTCAATTCCATCCTGTTCTCCACCTTTCAATGTTCACTAGGTAGCACATGTATGTATAAGTACAATTTCCTTTGCTAGGTTCTAAATTAAAATTATACTTGTAATGTGTAAGTAGGGACTAAAGCTGTACGGATATCACTATTTTCAGTTTATGCCGATACCCCGTAGAGCCAATTATTAAAATAGCCAATACCGTTTATGAGTACGATTATTTCATTATTTGTTTAGTCAAAATGTTCGGTTCCGAAACATACACGTACTATTGCAATGCAAGCATGTGTGTTGCTGTTTGCGCTCACCATGATAAAAATAATGGGTGTGATTAGAAATAAAAACTCACTTGAATATAGCTATCAGAATGTTCATGAGCAAAACATTGGCAATAAGCAGATACAGGACAGTGAGGACTGTAACAAGCCAGCTGGAGTTGGGACATGGTGCACCATGGTTTAGTGTACCACCAGTGCCATCACAAGTATATCCTGAAACAAAAATTCCATTATTCAGCTAAATAATGAGCAAAACATCTGAAACACTTGAGTCATTATACAACAAGGGTCATTATTTTAACAAATGACATGGTAATCAGTAGTTTACCAGGAAATTGGAAAACAATTACGGTAATAGATCATCTGGTCACTTGACAGATCAATCAGATTATTAATTAAGAAATCATGTGAAAACTAAAGAAAAGGATCATTAATGCTATTCTATCAAATCAAATCATTAGAAAATTACAAATAAATCAGTAATAAATGAGTCTGTAATATTTAAAAATTTCAATTCATCTGACTTCTCTTTGTCATGTCATTCTACCAATACTGTTCTGTTCTTAGTAAAAAATCAATCCAAATTTCTGCTCCACTTGTGCTCCTCAGCTATAAAATGAGTACAATGGCTGTTGGTGGAAAGATCAAACAGCAAGGGCCACTCACCTTCAACTGCCAAAGCTAAGAATGAAGTCACTAATACTTTATACCAATGGCTGCTCTTTGAGGTTCAAGGGACTATAGGTCTTAACTCTAAGTAGTTATTCATTAAGTCAATACTTTAAACATGGTTTTAACTCTCTCTCTTTCTTCCAAAAACCATATTAATGGGTACAATTTTCCTTAGCAGTCTAAAACTTGTCGGTCAACCAACAGGTCAATCTGTTAATTGCTACATACTTTTGTCAGAAACTGGAAATTGACGCATAATTACTTAATTTCTAAGAAAACTATGGACAGGCAGTGGTTAAATCCAACTGGATCTGAGATCCGGCACCTCGGACTTGAGATCCGCCACCTGAACTATGAGATCCGCCACCTGAAAGAGTAGCCCTGTTACCTAATTGTGTTACTCTTACAATAATCCGTTATGCACCTTTGTTCACACATTTTATGCTTATTCGAACAGCAAATAGTGAAATATATATATCACTTATAGATTCACCAGACAGGTTTAAGTTTTATATTTCATTTTAAGATTTGGAGATCCAGCATCTCTTGATGGGCAATAATAATAGCCATTGTAGACAGGGCTTATGGAGATTAAAAAATGGGCAAACAAGAGCAATTCAGGGAGATTCAATTCTATTGGCATTGAGGGATGTTACTATACTTGGCACACTGAAGACTGAAACTTTGTGTTCAGACTTTTCCTGGACCACTTCCTTACAAATTTTATTTCATGATACCTTTGTACCTAAGATAGTCGATTTTAGTGAGTCAATCATTACAGCAATCAGATAAACCTGAACTGTTAGTCTAATTAAAACATTGATTATCTTCCTGAATGTTGTATCTCTCACCCTGCATTTCATCTATAAATAGCTGACCAAAGAGCTGCCAATATCCATAGTAGAAGATGTCACGGAAGATAAGACCGTATGGTTCACGCTCACCATACATCAGAGTCTGAGTGGTGATTCCGTACGCAACCAGGACAACCAAAAATACCATCAGAAAGAGAAAGAGCTCTTTAATCTAAAAACAATGAAAAACAATAAGCAGATAACTTTAGAATTAAGTTGTAATCCAATATTTATATCGTGCAACTGACATGCAAAAGTTCCCAAGGTGCAATGGAGCAGAGCCGATCAGACAATTACGCATAAAAGTCAGGATCTTAAACTGAATATGCTGCTGGATCGAGAGCCAGTTCAAAGAATCCATACTGAAGCTATATGGCCAAACCTGGGGGACACCTCCATAATATAAGTAGTGGCATTAAGAACAGACTGAAGCTTTGAAATATCAGCTAGTGAAAGTCCAGCAAAGATAGCATTACCAAAGGCCACGCTGGTGCATTTAAGAGTATGAATTAAAGTCACAACAGCATGCAAGGAGAAGGAGCGGCAGGTGGTACGGAACTGATACAAATGGTAACAGCATGAGCGGCAGACACTATTAACATGATCAGTCAAAGAGAGACCTTGGTCCAGGACAACTCCAAGATCACGGATTGTGGAGGAGAAAAGAATGTCCGGAAACCTCTGGTGTAGAGATAAGGTGTCGATCTTCGCAAGATGAGCATGACCCCCCAAGTCGTATGAAGTGGGCGATTTGCAAAAATAGTCACAAGCAGAGAGTGATGAGAGCCAAATAAAGCAAAACCATCAGTCTAACACTCTAAGCAACAATTCTTAGTTGGTTTTTTAATATGGCCAATTTTTTTAAAATTAAGTAACTGCTATCATCTAAACTTAAAAGCTTCAGGCAATGGCTACAAAAGAATTTACAACTAACAGTCAGTATAGAAAAGGATTCTAAGGAGTTAACCTGGCCAAGTTCTTCTTAGACTCTATGCCACCATTTCACCAGCAGTTGAAAGCTATTTCACTTTACCTCGGTGTTCTGTCATGTTTAGGCTACAGTCTAGCAGAACACTGAGGTCAGTGTTCTGCTAGACTGTAGCCTAAACATGACTCAACACATTTCCTCTGATGCCAAAGCATGCTATTTCCACATTCGCCGAATCCGACAGGTGAAATGCTCCCTCGACGAACCTGCCTTTGTATCCTCATCCATCTCTTGCCTCGACTACTCCAACTCTGTCCTATCCGGTCTACCTTCATTGACACTGCAACCCTTGTCCTCAGTTCTACACACCGCCGCTTGCCTAATTAAAGATCTTGGTCCAAGAGATCACATCACGCCTACACTGCAACAACTCCACTGGCTTCCCATCCGTGCCCATGTCACCTTCAGTCTGCTTTGCTTCCTCATGTATCACATTAAATCTGGAACCTCTCCCTCATACATGGCATCCATGGTCATGCCATGTTCTGTTTTCAATACAAGAGGACTCAGATCGTCGACGCGAGGGATTTCACCGTACTTCGCACAAACCGGAAGTTTGGAAACCGTGCTTTCTCTGTCTCAGGACACTTAGAATGGAACAGTCTTCCAGCTTCAGTTCGACAGTGCACATCTGTTGCTCAGTTTAAAACAAAATTAAAATTCATCTGTTCACCTTGCACTATGACTAAGAATGTAGTGAAACGCACTCTCGTGCATGACCTGTCTTGTTAAAGCACGCTATAAATTTAATTGGTATTGTATTGTACTATGGTTTTGTGCTTCAGATGAGAAGCACCTATACGGAGTTGCAGATGCAACACAAATGTGCCAATACAATTACATGTACTCAAGAGCATAACAAGTATATACAACCTTAAATCCTGCCATGCCAAATAATTTTACTGATTTCATTATGGTTTATTACTGGTAATACTGGGCAACTGCATTACTGTATTAACATCACAACTGTGAATAAACTAGAACCTTTAACATTTTTGTGCTGAAAGGTATGTATGACCTGCACAAGAAAAGTACAGATAACCTACCATTTTGGTCATCATAAGAAGCTTTGGTCCCAAAGAGCTGCTTGCCGAATAGAAACGTAGTATACGGACAAAGAGCAAGGCACAGTTGATGCAGTAGATTGTCTTACTCGACTGAAACTGATCAGGGAACCAGCGAAGAATGAAGCCAATCAAGGCCAGAATGAAAATCAAGAGGTCAATACGATTGAAGATGGAAAACTGCCACCACTCTTTCAGCTTCTCCTTCACAGTGTCAGCAGCAGATGCAAAGAACATCTAAAATCAAACAGTATGTCTACAGTGTTGGCCAAATTAATAGAAATTTGACGCAATTAACCATTTTCTGTTGTTGTTCGTATTTCTCCGATTTCGCTAATGATTGGCAGCTTGTTATGGTTGCTCATTCACAATAAGTTACAAATTCTCCCTCAAACTTGTTTTTCATACAAAAAAGAGAAACCCAAGCAAATGTGAAAAATAAATACCTGAGAAATCGCTATTATATTGCAATTTTGTAACACATTTTAATTTAGTCCAAGAATGTGTTACAAACCAGTTATTTATTTCTGTATGTTTTCCAGAGGTTTACTGTAACTAAACATGACTAATTTATACTTCTTTAATATTATTTGCTATTTTTACTTACTTATGCTCGAACATTTAAGAGAACTCGTTCGTTCTATGCCAAAATGAGTTAAAAACTTGAAAATGGCCAAAGGGTCATTTAATAGATATTAACTGTATGAAACGTTCTTCTACTGTACATGTAGAACACGTTTCTGACATCAAATAAAACGTTTGGTGTCTTATTTCATAACTTATGCTGATATATTTATGGCGAAACAACAACAGAAAATGGTTACCTGCAACAAATTTCTATTAACTTTGCCAACACTGTACAGTTACAAAAACATTTACAAGCGTCTGAGAACTTTGTGTAAGATGTACTATGACTACTGGCCAATTTCTCTTTCTATGTTTTCGCTTTCCTCTCAGTCAAATTGATGTAGCCATATCTGCCAAGCCAACAAGAAGATCCTACTGGAAAAGAAGTTTTTAGAATTCCTTTTCTCACGGATGACATCAAAACCTTATATCATGTAGCCATTAACTAAAACACAGACTATTCAATATTTTGCAAGGCATAACCACCAGCAATACAGCAAGTCTAAAATTTATGTATCACACTTAAGGAAAAACACTGTGATGCTGCAAACTAATAATGTCCACCAATAATGCACAAGGTGAAATTTTATTCCATCAGATGCAACAATACACCACATGCACTATTAATGAACAATAAAACTGTTACATTATTCTTTTTGTGCATCAGGCACGTCCTTTGCATTCATCTATTCACCACCCTTTATCTATAGAAATGCTTTCATACTGCAATGACCAGCACCTGCTTTACAATGGTCAGAGACATACAGGTGAATGCTTCTGCAGCCATCTGGCAACTAACCAGACACAACATAAGCCGCTAGAACCACTTTTTTACACTTCTGCAGCCATTTAAGGATCTTTGACCTCAGGCTGAAGCCCGTGCCAATTTTACTCCATGCTGACAAGGCAAGAACCACTTTCTCCAAGTTGTTACACAGAATTCACTCAGCAGGCTTAAATTCATATTCATTAGATCACAAGGCAAGCAGATCAAACAGCATCAAATCTCAGTTAGTAGCAATGGCCTTATGGTGATATCAGCCACTGTGACACAGCTGCTGTACTTCACTATGGCCTTCTGTCTGGAAGGAATCTTGTTTCGCTGAGGATTTGCTTGAGAGACGCACCCAACACTACTCTTAACTGTAATATAGCTTACCTCATACTATGCTAGGAGGGTCTGTATTGCACAATGGCATGGCAAGCTCTTCCAGAAATATAAGCCTATGCAGTTTAACTCTTCAACACCTCTTACTCATTCTAGCAGATAAGATGGATCAGCGCTAAGTAGGCAGGTGGCAGCACAGCAGAGCTGTAACGCCCAGACATTGAAGCCTTGCATGCAGTAATTTCCAAACAATAACAATAATGTAACAATATAACAACAGAATATCTTCAACAGGCTTTGAGACCTGAAGCAACAGCATTTCAAAAGTATGACGACATGAGCCAAGGCCAAGACTAATAACACTAATCTCTAGGTCATTTCTTTACCTCACGTATTTCCTCCACTAACATGGTTAGCATCCAGGCAAGCATTGCCCATTCGGTGCCTGAAATCCGATTGTGGAAATCAAACAGAAGCATGTACGAGTAGAGCGCAAGGAATAAAGTGAATGTCACCTGAAATTACAACCAATTCTTTAAAGCAAAGATGCATGTAATTCCTATAAAATTATTTTAAAATATCTTATTATGAGAAATAACATCCTACTATTGCAAACTTAAAAACTGTGTTGCTTAAGTCATTAAATGTTGTTGGAGATAGCTTCAACATACACAAAAAGAACTGTCAGGGTAAATAATCAATTGATATAAGCATACGTAGAATGGCAGTCTCTATATTATGATCTCACATTTATAGCACCTTTGAGGGATTTTTACAAAGGCATTTATAAATAAAAACATACATACATATATCTATGCATACATATATACATAAAGACATACACACATATATACAACATACACATATGTATGAGCTTTTGGGAGGTGCTTAAAAGCACAATGTGTTTTGTTACATTAATTACATACATACTCAGTACATACATACAAACATACCAGTAGATATATACATACATACCAGTAGATACATACATACATACATACATACATACATACATGCATACGAACATACATAGAAACAAACAGACATGTCCAATAATTTCATAAGAAGTACTGGATTTGAATAATCTGAACATTAATTTCATTTTCAAACAATTTAAAATAATAAAAATTTTAACAAAACACAATTCATAATATTTATTAATTCTGTAGTCAAATTCAAAACTGATGAAGCTAACCAAATTTGCAGAGAACTTGGTGACTGGAGCACTGTAGAAGGTCCTAATTTTTCCTAGTCCTTTCCAACAGCGGTCTGTTGCCGTCATTTTTCCTTTCTGACGGAAGCTACTTTTCTCTATGGGTTTAACGACAAGAGACATTGGTTCTGAAGACTCATCATTCCTCATGACGTCATCTGTGTCATCGGTGTCACTGTCCTGGATGGGTTGGAACTTAAGGGCAGCAATCATTGGTGGAAAGAACAAAGCCAGGAGAACCTGCAGACATTTCCAGTTACTTAAATTAATCATAGTCATAAATGCCAGTTCTAAAGCACTACTCTAAAGCAAAGCACAGGGTACAATATTGAGAGTTACTCTATCAGGCTCCTTTAATTTCGATTCTCATATCAACTACATATTATGTTGTCAGGCATGTCAGTCTTTCCATGCTTTACGTATCCTTGGTGATGCTTTCGCTGGGCAGCAAGCGAAGAACGACTCCAAGCAATAATATGTAGACTGATATGCCTTCATTACCTGCCTGAGGACTCCCCAACATATGAACAACTGCATGGTAACGCCAACACTCGCCACTTTGGGGCCAAGTCCTGCACCAACTACTACCTCCAACCAAACCACCCACTACTCCCTCTGTCCCCGCGCCATGACCACATAATCTACCCAGCCAATTGCCTGATGCACAAAACATTCCATCTGGGACAGGTATTGTCATAGGTTTAAACTTTTACATCACAACCAGACTAGGCCCCTACAATACACTTAGGTACTTTAATAACTTCCCAGTCCATAACTCAGGTAGTTAATCAACTTGTTAAATAGCTTTCCTTAACCAAAGAACCTCATATACTTACTTACTTACTTAAATAAGCTACCAGAGGGAAAGAAAAGAAACAAGTAGGAAGGGCAGGAAGTCTAAGGGGCCGTCCATAAAGTACGTCACGCTATTTTTGACCATTTTTACCCCCCTCCCCCCTGTCACAAACTGTCACAAAACTCGGACCCCCCCTAAAGTACGTCACACTTTCAACATAGAAATAATAATACTTCCGAAAGCAAGGCTAATACATAAACAAGGCTTCGCAACAGCATTATTACTAGCGCTCTTAGCGAGAGGAATCGTGAAAAACACATTCAGGGGATATGCATTTCATGCTATTTTGACATAAAACTAATTAAAATGTTTCTGAAAATTTTTGAAAATTATTTTTAAAGCTATGAAATTCTACTAAAAAAATAAATTATAAATAAATTATAAATAAAATAAAAATAAATAAATGTGTGACGTCACACATGGCCTGACCCCCTCCCCTGTCACAAACTGTCACACTTTCTTAAACCCCCCCCTCCCCTCTGGCCAGCACAGCGACCGGCGAAGAACGATGACGTGGATACCGGATGGAGGAATGGAGGCCGCCCAAAGAAGACCTGGAGGAGCACATTTAAGGAAGATCTAAAGGAAATGGGAATCGATTGGAAGCACCGCAAGCAACCGCACGGAATGGAGACATCTTGTCGCCCAATGACAATGGAGGAACGGAAGGAAAAGAGAGAGAGAGAGAGAGAGAGAGAGAGAGAGAGAGAGAGAGAGAGAGAGAAAGAGAGAGACCTGGAGAGAGAGACAGAGAGAGAGAGAGAGAGAGAGAGAGAGAGAGAGAGAGAGAGAGAGAGAGAGAGAGAGAGAGAGCAGAGAGAGAGAGAGAGAGAGAGAGAGAGAGAGAGAGAGAAGGAGAGAGAGAGAGAGAGAGAGAGAGAGAGAGAGAGAGAGAGAGAGAGAGAGAGAGAGAGAGAGAGAGAGAGAGAGAGAGAGAGAGAGAGAGAGAGAGAGAGAGAGAGAGAGAGAGAGAGAGAGAGAGAGAGAGAGAGAGAGAGAGAGAGAGAGAGAGAGAGAGAGAGAGAGAGAGAGAGAGAGAGAGAGAGAGAGAGAGAGAGTCAGTTTTCTGCTATCAATTACATTTGTTAATTTGACAGATCCTGTAGAATTAGCTGGCCACTTCTTAAAGCTAGGCCCTCCAGAAATTCGCGATTCTGCGCCGCGCGAAAAACTCCAGCTCTCGCGCAACGGCGCAAAAATTAGCAATGTACTCAATTTTCGCACAAAATACCATAACAGATCGCTATTTTCTTCACTTGATTCGTAATTTGTGTTCGTAATTCGCGCAATTGGACTTTAAATGACTAAAAATCCACTGCGATGCGTAGTAAATTCAACATAGCAACCACAGCGTCGATCTAAATATAGATATCGATGGTCGATCGACAATTGAAAAAACCACGGAATGGGACTATAGTATTGAAGTTATAGAGGAATTAGTAGTTAAGGAATATGTTTCTGTTTTTAATGCACAGACTCTTAGTCTCAAAAATTCTAAAACTTGACTGCGACAAAATTCGTTAGACAGTGTGTGCCAAAAACAGTCACGCAACAGCGTGCGTGACCCTTCGCATAGTGCCAATGTGTCGGCTCGTTATCGAGCACATGAATTCATAGACGTTACATACGAAGATGAAAGGCAACCATCCTGGTTACTGACCACACAAGAAACTCGTCAGTCAGTGTAAAAATTCTGCATCAATAATTTTTAGGAAGCCAAACTATACACTAAATAACGAAAACACTGTTAAATACTTTGGCACACTGATTCATGCAAAAAATAACGTACTTATACCACTTTTTACTTTGTGCAAAATGCGCGCAAAATTAGCGTTTTTGCCGCGCAAAATTAGCGTTTTTGCCGCACAATTTTTTCAACTTCTTAGCGCAAATTTCTGTGGGGCCTACAAAGCTAAGAAGAAAAAGGACAGTGACTGTCACACCAAAGTCCCCTTAATAATTCACCAGCAACAAATACACACGCAGCAAATACCAATGATGATTTGAAAAGCTCAACAATTTCTGCAGCATATGAACAGGTTAGCATGCACAGTCTGTAATTACCATGATCCAGTGAGATTGAATTCCTCTCTGCCACATCTCATTCAAAGAGTTCTGGCAACAAACTGTGGACAAGAATGCCTGCAACAGAAAATGACAAAGTAAATCAGAAATGCAGAAGCTAAGAACTTAGCTTACTTACCAGCTATGCAACTATTACTGTAACCTCACAGAACGTTCACTTTAAAAATACAAAAAACATCAATGGATGACACACCTGTGCCTAAGTATAAACCTGGTCAGTTGGAAGACCACACTAAAATAGATAATTCTTAAGCAGAGATTATGAAGATACATTCAGAAAAGCAAACAGACTGAGCAAGTTAATTCCAGAAACTGGGTCCAGACACAAGAACAGGTCTCTTGTCCAGACCAGTTTTCCCTGGTCTCATAACCTTGGGCGACTAAAAGAAATAATAACAATAAAAAAGGCATATTAGTTTATTAAACTCTGAGGAGAGCTGAAACACTATTCATGTAATTTATTTAATATATATAGGGTTTCAAATGTTTGCTAACCCTGTCTTTAGCATCAGCTGCCATTTCCAAACATGTCATTCCACCCCACATTAGATTCTTTTTCTTCAGCAGAAGACCAGCCTTCTCTGGATCGGTGATGTGGCATTCCTCTAACACTTTTATGGCAAGTTGCTCAAATTCACTGTTAAGAAAAAAGAATGTTTCCAAAGTGGGCAATAACTATACAACAATCTTAACACTGCAAATGCATTACACATCTAGTCCTAACTCTGCGTTTCTTTGAAACCCAGAAATGCTTAAGTTGAGCTTATTTATACGGCTATACACAGTTTACGTAGTCTATGAAGATTGGTTCAGGCTTCAATCATAGGTAACATTTCCTGAGATTGAATTTTCAATAATGATTCTGATGCTTGGAACCACGACCATGGAATGGACGAGACTCAGCCAAAAGATCCAGATAGCACAGACAGCTTTAATCAGACATTTCATTCAGCAAAAGTTCTGTAAATGTATGGTCCAGGGGTTGGATGATATTGATGCTTTTTGCATAAACTTTAGCACAAACTCACAAAGTCATACCTTGTGAGTGATTGGGCCATATATCTGGAATGGCCTTCCGTCAATCTGCATGTCTTTCTGGGTATTGATGCTACATACACCTTTTACCATCACTTGAAAAGTGTTCTCCCTTGCTGAGGCCTGGCTGGGAGCATCTCTGGGAATATATTTATAATGGGCACTATATAAATGTTCTGAATGAATGAAGCCTACAATTGGAACACTGACAGTAAACTATCAATTGCACATGACACACCAGGATTTGAACCTTAAATGAAGACATGAAAGGCAACTGAATTAACAATTTGATACCATTCCATCCAAAGAGAAGCATATGAATGTAAGATGGATGAACTGTCACATAAACTGAATTAATGTAATCAAGGCACAAGCAGATATGACAGCCAGCCGAAATGTCTGAATCCTAAAAAACAAACAACTAATTAATTTCTGAGGCTAAAAGTATAGATTATCTACCTAGTAATACACATACATCTATCTATCTATCTATCTATCTATCTATCTATGGAATTTATATAGCGTCCCTTCAAGCTAACTACTCAGAGGCGCTCCCGACCCAGGTCCGGTCAAGGAGGAAGGTCTTAAGTAGTCTATAGAAAGATTCAGAGAGGTCTCCCATAATAATAATTATTATTATTACATGTATGATAATGTTTGTCGTTTTGTGAAACTGTGCCTATCTGTTGGCTGATGCTGCTTAAGAACAACAGGATTTATCTGATCAAATAATTAAAAATCAATTATCCTGATAGGCTGACACTAAAAGTTTTCACGTGGCACATTTAGCCAGCAGTCACATTGAAGTGCCCAAATATTCGTAGTTTATTGGTTAAAACAATAAATGTTTGATGTGTATTTATGACTTGGAAATAAATAACCTAAAATAACCATCACTGACGAACTCTATCTTGAAGTCTAATAAACGCGAGTCAGTGGCATGGCTTACTCTTTGTTTTTCTCGTACGACTTGATCAGATCTGATTCGTAGTTTGGAAGTTTACGTGCCAAAACCCCAAAGATCCAACTGGCAGCCAACGCAGTCGGAAGGGGTTCACTTCCCTGTTGCCATAGATATTTGGCCATTTTCTGCCTAAAATTACAAGAAAATTAGAAACTACTTACTCACAGATTAAACTGTTGCATGAAAAACAGGTCTAAGAAGTTGAGTTGCACCTGAGGAGTACAACTCAACTTCTTAGACTCCTCAGGTACAACTCAAGAACAACTCAACTGCTAGGAATGTTGCTGCTTATTCATACTATAAAATACAGCCCGTAAAAACAAAGTTTTTACTATATCCATCTAGTATCCTATAATGCGTCTTATGAAGCAGTTACCTCTACAAATATATAGTCCGCGTTCATTTTACGACATAGCGTGCGTTTAATGAGGCAGCGCGCCCGTTTTTGTTGCGTGCCAATGACAACGCTGGCCAATGACAACGCTGCGTATCGGAAAAGGGGATTCCCCGATTCGAAAAGTTGAGTCCCCGATTCTATAAGCTAGCCTTTTTGGGGAGCTGAAATTTTTATAGAATGAAATGTCTGCGAAATCGAGTCTATCTGCCAAGTTTCACGACGATTGAATGATTGTAAGTGATCGAATGAGTCGTCGCAAGATTTGACTTTTTAGCCTGTGGCTCAAACATAGTTACATAGTTACATTCAAGATTTCCGTAAGTTAAACTAGATGGATAATAAAAGACATTCATCACCAACTTAAAACTTCTAAGTCTACACAAAATGAAAATTTAATACAGATGCTACCAGCCAAGTTAGAAGAAACCTTCCTCTTTTCCAGCTATTTGAGCTTTACCTGTTTACTTGGCTGTTCTTAGTGAACTGTAAACCACTCAGGCTATCGAGAAATGTTGCTAACAGGAAACTACAATGCACTATAAACACATTCATTTAAGCATAAGAATACACACACAACAACAATAATTTAAAATATTTGCTTCAGTCTCTCTTACTGATTCATAAAGATTGCCCACAGAAACAGTTCTTTGTAGGGATGCTTAAAGACTGGTTCATCCTTAATGCCGGGCTGTGTGTTCTCTGTATCATTCTGGCTCTCGTCATCCTTCATGACCTCACAGTGACCTTTTCCTGCTTTGCCAATCAGATGCCGTAAGAGGTCAGCCACAGTCACAAGGTCCTTGGTAGTTGGTTTGTAACAGTAGACTAGTAGCTGACGAAAAACTGATGACCTTGGACCCTGTCAACATAACCATACAATACATGATCCAATTCCACTCTCAATGTTATAAATCTGACTCCAACCATCAGTTCACTCTAATTGATTTTATGCCTATCTGACTGGGGCTGAAACATTCCTTCAAAGTTCAAGAAAATCAAATTCAATCCTACGTTGGTACTTCTCTACAGCTGCAAGACTTGGACAACCACAGAGGCCATGAAGAAGAAGCTTGACTCCTTCGACATCTGGTACCTCAGCAGACTCTGGCTACTGGAAATGTAAATTAAAGCCAGCCAACTAGGCAGTCATCACAAGTCAAGTAGTGTGCACTTGGGCTGGGTTGACCTGGGGAAAGTCGGTGTGTGTCAGCAAAGGACTTTAGGGACTAGCCGGAAGGTTGGCTACCCAGTCAGCTGAGTGGCTGCAAATGGCCAATCAGAGAAGTCTTTGGCTGGAGGGTGGGGCTAAAGGAGGGTGAGGGAGCCATGCAATACGTGAGACGTAAGCTGGGGAAGACAGACAAGTGATTTTTTGGTGCTGGTTGTTCTATGAAGCAGAGGTGGCGGTTCTGCTGGTGTGTTGTGACAGCCGCCTGAGAAAGAATAAGGAGAGACACAAGCGTGAGGCAACCTAGGCAGTGTAATAGCTAGGTAGAAACCCTCTAATACTGAGTACAATGTAGTACATGTTTGCTGTCTTAAAAAGAAAAGCGTCAAGTAAAATGTTAAGTGCATTTCATTTGAAATTGAAAGATGACAATCCTTCAAATGTCATTTGAGTGGCAAAGGACCAGTTTGTTTAGTCAGCGACCTCTTTTGTCCTAGATAAGGCTCATATAGATTCCTGTTTGGCTGGCCCTAAACCAACTGGAGCATATTTGCTTAAGACACCTTGCGTAGAGTTAGTTGATTGGTTTTAGTCTGTACAAAATCAATCAACCAATCTGTTACTCAGTTCACTTAGTACAACAGTATGTATAACATTGTGCACAGATTTAATAGCTTTCATAATGTTGGTCTTGATGTCTTCCATATCTAGCTGGGAAAATTTACCAAAAGGCTCCCATAATAGATATGCAGTATATGGGTGTAAACTCCCAATGGTCGAATTCAACATTGGCATCCTGGCAAGGCTCCCTCACCTCTTCTGCATTTTACCCATGAGTAGTTGGAACACAGCATGATAGGTTGAAATAAAACTGGGAGTTCATACTGTTCATTACAAGGTCTACGTTCAAAACCGCGATCACAAAACAGCGATCGTCAAAACCGCGATCACAAAATAGCGATGCACAAAACAGCGACTGCATAAAATAGCGATCATCAAAACAGCGATTAAATTCGAAGATTGACTTATTTAATGTACGTTGATTGGTCCTGATTGCGAACTTAATTGGGTAATTCTCCAGTTTAGGTCCCCAAATTATTTTGCATTGGTATCCATTTCAACTGCAGTTTATCTTTTCATCAATCCGACTTCTATTTAGCACGAATTCTTTTCATCAATCCCACTTCTATTTAACATGAATTCTTTTAATCAATCCCACTTCCATTTAAGTAAAGAATTATTCTGATCAATCCAACTTCTAGTTTCACGGTAAACTATTTTCGTCAATCCGGCTTCCATTTGCGCAATTATTTTACCCAATCCAGCTTCCATTTATGCAATTATTCATGTCAATCCAGCTTCCATTTACGCACACAATTATTTTCATCAATCCACTTCCATTTCATGAAAGAAATAATTATTTTCATCAATGCGGCTTTCATTTAGGTAAATAATTATTTTCATCAATCCAGCTTCCATTTACACAATTATTCATGTCAATCCAGCTTCCATTTAGGTAAAGAATTCTTTTAGTCCATCCAGCTGCCATTTTAAATTGACAATATCAAATATGCCAATGCCAAAAAATTTGGGGACCTAAACTGGAAGATTGCCCTTAATTGAATTTAAAATGTTGCAGTTAAGTACATCGCAGGACAAAATATTGCAAAATCCATCTCGAAGAATCTATAGACAAACTGCAGACAAAATAAAAAGCATCGTCGTCGATTAGCCTACACTAATCGACCGATATTGGACTACCTTCGTGGCATTGGACATAATATAACTCTTCAAATTTAACATTACACATTTTGTTGTTATAATTATGTATACTACGTGATACATTTAAGCTTTCTATAATAAATCGGTGAAATCGCTGTTTTGATGATCGCTATTTTATGCAGTCGCTGTTTTGTGCATCGCTATTTTGTGATCGCGGTTTTGATGATCGCTGTTTTGTGATCGCGGTTTTGAACGTAAACCCATTACAATAGTACTAATTTAGGAGGCTGTGACTTAACAAAAGCCTGGAGCAGTAAACCTCAAATGAAAATCAAGGCTACAAAATATACAGAAAAAAACTGATAAATCTCACTTCAAAGTACAGGTCTTTTAGTTTATCTCTTGTGAGAAATTTCTTGGGAATAACTCCATTCTGTATGGCCAAACTGACAAAGTCAACTTTATCCTCTTTTAATGCAGCTGTCATAATCCTTGCAAGATCCTCTGTAAAAACCAAAAAAATATTTAACCCTTTGACTTGCACCATTGTTTGCCAGAAAAGGTAAATGTGTATGTGTATGTATGTATGTATATATGTATGTATGTATGCATATATATGTATGTATGTATATATGTATGTATGTATATATGTATGTATGTACGTATATATGTATGTATGTATATATGTATGTATATGTATGTATATATGTATGTATGTATATATGTATATATATGTACGTATTTATGTATATATGTATGTATGTATGTATATATGTATGTATATATATATGTATATATATGTATGCATATGTATATATATGTATATATGTATATATATGTATGTATATATATGTATACTTATATATATGTATATATATATATATATATGTATGTATATATATGTATGTATATATATAGTATGTATATATATGTATATATATGTATGTATATATATATGTATGTATATATATATATGTATGTATATATATGTATGTATATATATGTATGTATATATATGTATGTATATATATATGTATATATATTTATATGTATATATGTATGTATATATATATATATGTATATATATATATGTATATATATGCATATATATATGTATATATATATATGTATGTATATATATGTATATATATATGTATATATGTATGTATGTATATATGTATGTATGTATGTATGTATGTACGTATATATGTATGTATGTATATATGTATGTATGTATATATGTATGTATGTATGTATATATATGTATGTATGTATACATGTATACATGTATATACGTATGTGTGTGTGTGTGTGTATGTATGTATGTATGTATGTATGCGCGCTTTAAAGCGCGGTTGCCAGTCAAAGGGTTAAAAGTATTTCTATATTTACATGGAGTCACCAGACAGCCACAAGTCATCGCTCAATGACACAGCAGGTTTGCACATGTTCGACTACTGCTCAGAATGATACTCAACTTAACTCAGAGCATATTTACGTCAAAGTGGAACAAGAGGAAGCAGAGTCAGTACAGTAACTAGAGTACAGCCATGGAATGCACAGGGTTTGTCTACCTAGAAACAATGGCAAATAGAAATAGTTTGATTTAATGGGAGTATTAGTTTATTAGTGCATGGCAGACAATTTGACTATGATTCTGAGTTAGAAGAAAACTGAGAATTCAAACCAAACCTTATCTGCCAATAAAAAGCAACTTTACAATGCTAATACAGAAACTTCTGCAGCAGAGGGTCACGGAAGTCACCTGTCCCAGCATAAACAGATTAACTAGAGAACACACAAACCCACATAGCAAATGCGTTGTTTTTGGCAAGAGGCTGGCAGTTTGTAATTACTTTAGCGTAATGACAAAGCAAGCAGGACAGTCTGTAAGCACGCATGCTGGACAGTGCTGGCAACATGGCAGTTGATAGGCAGGGTGCAATCTGCACACCGGTTATTCAACCAAATAGTACTCTATGGCTTTAGCTGGATGGTAGTGTGAGGACATCAATGAATGTCGTAATTATATTGTAACATTTTACATTCTGAATACGCTCAATGCTCCTATGCACAATTGTCTGTCATAATACCATTACAAGCAGTATGCTGGTACCAGTGTTAGCTGGGAAGAAAAAAAATACATGTAACCTACAGTATCCAAGACTCCTGGACTAATCCCTTTGACATCCCACAGAGAAGATAAATCAGATACATGATGATCCCTTCACCATTTCCATACTGTATACTGGACCATGTGAAATCAAATTCCATTAGAAATGTTGAATTTCTCAGCAAAACTTAAGACAGAGCTCTTGGACATGTGTTTAATCAGAATTAAAGCTACTTTTGGAGAATTTTATTAAAATAACAATATAATTTATAATTCAGAATTGCAACCTTCTGGAAAGTTCACATCTTGGTTGAAGATTTTCTCCTCAGCTACGTCACTTCGGTTCCATGTTAGAGCCAACTCCAGCTGTTTTATATTTGACTGACAGTCACCTTGACCTTCAAAAACCAATGACCCACTGTCAAAACGACTTAATATCCCAAACTGTTACTTTATAGTCATTATATCGTAATTATTATATTCAGTATAAATGTTGAAAAACTTCAAACCTAGAATTACAAGTGAGAGGATTATTATAAGAGTGTACGACGTAACACTGTGTAAAATCCTTGAACAATGACCATCTTTCTAGTTCATCTCTGCTGACTATTTTGCTCCCAATCTACGTCATTCTGCACCTTCCAACATCACGCACACCTTCCAACATCACGCATACACTCACCAGGATTTAGCTATTTGCAGTCATTGCTTAGACATACACTTTCTACTTGATTACAAGCACAGAGAACTAATCAAAACAAAGACTGAAAACCTTTAAGAAGTGCAGACAGGATGGCAACATCCAGCTCTTCTTCATGTTTGTTCATATCAAAGACAGTTATCTGCAAGAGAAAAACCATTAAAACAACTTTTCCTGAGTCAAATTAATCAGTTTGAGCGCTTGCCTTGTTAAATGGAGTGTGCTGGTTCAGTTCTCCACAACCCCTGAGAAGGTTACCACGTAAAGAAAAGCAACGCTTACATGTTTTACGTTTACTAAAAGCAAGTCCTTCACACACAATTGCTCAGCAACATTGATTTATGATCTGTCATTAGATAGTGGTGTTTAATTAAACAAAAATAATATTAGGTACTGCGAGCAGTGGTTTGGCCTTGTGGCTACACTGCTGGTCCTTTAACCCAGCACTAAGGTTAAAAAGTACCAACATTTAATTTTTTGCTCTTTAATATGTGTCATTTTATATTAAATTGCTATTAACACTGGTTATTAATTAAAGTGCGATGATTAGCACTATCCATTACAAGCTGAATTCAGCAGATATTGAGCATAGGAAGGCTGCAAAGATGTGCTGTGAATCTGGGTGTACTGCCTTTTTAAATGCCTTTTCAGTGAAAAGCAACTAACCAGTTTTTCATTTTCACAGCACTGAATGACCATTTCCTTGAATTTATTTATCTGCCTCTTGAGGTTTTCTGTGCCTCCACGGTCTTTCCATGTCTCACCAAAAGCAAGAGACAATTTATACTTCAGCACCTTTTCATGGTCAGAACTGAGACTCTTTTTCTTTTCCCTGTTGGCCAACACAAACACACAGGAACTGAAGAAATCCACATCAGTATAATCAAGAATAGACACAGGGACAAATAACAACCCTAAGGGATCTATGAATATTAGCAGTTCCATTGCATAACATAAAAATACTTCTGCATCTAAACCCAATGAAAACTCAAGGAATGCAAAAATCTAACATTTCTTGAACTCTGATGCTCCTGTCTATGGATTATTTCTGTAGCCCAGGGCAACAATTTCTTTTCTATTACAACACTGCTATAGCAGTGCAGAAGGTCATATTATATGTACAAAGTACACGGATTTACAGGTCAGACAACAAATCATGTTAAGTATGGTAATTATTCACAGGATAATTTCATTTAATTGAAAACTGTAATAGTATAACCAAAAACAACAGCTGTAGGTCACTGTTAATTACAAGCAACAGGCAAGCTGCAACCCGGGTACAGGCTGGAAAAACCAGTACAGCAACTCAAGTAAACAGGGAAGCAGTTGAATGGAAACATCGACAGGAATTATCACTTAAAAGTAGTTTCTGAGGATTTACTTTTGTTCTCTTGAAGTGACAATCGCTCGATAGGCATAGGCCAGAATGTCGGCGGCACGTCCTGTCCCTTCGCACACAACAACCGGGATTTTACTCTCCAGAGACTTCTTTACATCTTCAATGGCATCGTATCCACCCTCAACAACCATCAGGATGACAGGAATGCCCAGACCAGTCTCTGTTTGAGAAGTCACAATGGTATCAACTCAATTTCTATTTAAGAATCAAATCGCTTAGCCTAGTTCTTCAAAAAAATTTAAAGTGCAGTTCCAAATCAGGTGAATTTAATATAGCTACACGTGTTGCCAATCTTCAAATGCCATACATCGAATATAGCAGCTGCAGTGGAATCAATTATGATACTTGTGCCCTTGTCTGCCATAGCCAGTGAGCTAACATCGGCAGGAGCTCAGCTGGTGTCTCAGCCCAGGTGACATGGCTGTGTACTGCTATCCTTGGCAGTCCAAGACAGCTACTTTGCATTTTTCTACAATAATGTCTGAAAAACAGTAGATATTAATGTAGCTAGAAACATATATTCTCTGGAGGTAAATTGCAAATCATTTCTGACCATAACCATATAACAATGCACCTTTTCAATTTAATTAGACAAATTGTCCAGTGCAAGTGTCATCATGTATTTGAGCTTTCTGGCCATGCTAAGACTTACATAGAGCATATTCTACGGTGTTCACTATGGCACTCTTAACAAGTGGTCAGTACGAGTGGTTGCAGTGACTTTATCTCCTCATAAATGTGCATGAACAGGACTGCACTGCAATAAGCTAACACAATAGCTAAACGCAGTATATAAAAGACAGTATTAAAGTACAGCTGTAGACAATTTGTCTTATGCAGTGACTATCAGATCTGAAGATAACATTGATAACAATCCAATTAAAAGGTAAACTTTCTGTTGCCACAACATTTGTATGATCATTCATATTGCAGTTCAGAGAAATTCTTCAGCTTATGAGAAACTAATTCTTTTTTAAAACGAGATCTTGATACCTTATGACAACCTAATAAACTGCATAAATATAATCTCAAAATTAAATCTGAAAAGAAATGAAAAGATAACAGAAACATTCTTACGATTCTCAGGCTGTGATATCTTTTTCTCTAGCTGTGCCCGAAACTCAGCAACACCCTGATACCTTCCTCTGAAACCATCATCAACCAGAAGAAAGTGAGTATGATTGGGGTTGAGGGACACCGGTTTACCATGACGAATGACGTTGTTGACAAAGTATTGTGCATGTTTATACCTCTTCTGCAAAACAAATAAAAACAAAAGATAATTTAAAATATTAGACACTCAAAATTTTGTCTAATTCTGAAATCAAACATAGAAACAATCTATGTTTAACACAAAAATGCTTATCTATTATTTCACTGTTTAGATGTGTTTGATGCACATAAATCAGTGATTATGTATATATACATGTATATGTGACATTCTGGGAAGAAAGAAAAGTCTGGGCATGTAGGCAACATATTCATTCATTCATAAATTTATATAGTGCCCCTTCAAGGGGACTACTCAGAGGCGCTAAATATGCCCTGGGGTTTGTGGAACTTATTTCGAAAAATTTACCAACCTTTGCCTCAATATGTCTACAAAAAGGTATAACACTAGCAATAAAAATAATAATAATAATAATAAACGCTGAGGGTGCAGAATTTCTCTCTGAGCTGGGACGTCGCATTTCAGTTGTCTCTGGAGATCAACGGGAAACAAAATTTCTGTTCCAACGTCTTTCCATCTGTGTGCAGCGCCACAATGCCATTGCATTCAGAGGCACATTTCCGGATGGCTGTGTAAACTGCGACGAGGCCTGATTTCTCGGAGAACGTTTTTTACTCCTAACCTAATTTTTTTGTTCCCGAGGGATTATTTCTACCTCGGGTAAAAAATAATAATAATAATAACAACAATAATAATAATATCAATAATAATAATTGTTTATTGACAAGCTCACTGACAGTAAGCAACATTGAAACACTGAAACATGATGGTACAAATTTCATGACTTTATTGAACACACGTCTTGTCAGCCTGTTAGGCGCCAACTCCACAAATAGCCATAAAAAAATCTGTGTTTCTGAGAACATAAATTTAAAAGACGTTTTTCCGAACTTCAATAGATGCTGGCCCTGCAACGAGAATCGGCGATAGATGGTGCTAATAATTGCTAGGTATCGACGGGGGTTGGTATTGCTAGTTAACAAAGGTTTGTACTAGAAACTGAATCATGTAGCAATCTTAACAATGAAAGAATTTGTACCTCACGTGACTCGAGCTTGTGTCGGTTTTCTACATAGCCCCATGGAGCAATGCCAATGCACTTCAGTGTCTGTTTGACACCTGTTTTATCCCAGTGGAAGGTTTGGCCCTCAGCCAGGGCTTCTCCCACTGCCTTCATGACTCCCATGTTACAACCAGATGTAATTATCCAGGCACTTGTGGATTGAGCAGCCTGCCAATAACAATTACTATGCAGTGCACCAAATTATAAAGCAATGTTGAAACAAATAAAGAAACTTCACTAAATGTAGCACGGCAGGTATGGTGCCAATACAGGAGTAGATGCTTTGATTCTCTCCAAGAGAAAAAGTTATTTACCGGTAACTCTTTCCTTTTATCACCTATTAACTGGTCTGATTTATTGTTTGAATTAGTAATTTATTAGTTCATGTTCATCAGTCCATTATTAACTTATAATCAACATTAGTAGTTCAATGTAAAAAATGTTTATTGTTTTCATTAAGCAATTTATATGCTGAAATCAAAGCAAAAATAAACACTGTATAAAAAGCAGCATGAAACAAGTAATCAAATAGTGCTGATTATAATAATTGCAAATGCAATCAAAGTTGTAGCACAAGCAAAGATAAAGTACGACTCTTACGCATTAAGAAATAGACAGTCACTACTTGGCCTAGCAAGTTCTTCAGTGTAATACATCATAGAAAATGCCCATGCCAAACAAATGCTGGAAAAATAACCAGAAACAACTTGTCCTTTAATTTAAAATTGACTAAATCACTCAAGCAGCTTCAAGAAAGCCAGATGCCTACATTTATAAGACCTTTGTTGAAAACCACTCGTTTCTTTCCATCCAGTTTGAAGTTCTTTGCTCCTCCAATAACAGTAATTACGAGACTCGGCTTCTTCGGATCAAACATTTTCCAGAAATCCCGCAAGAGTCGAATGACGACATCTGGGTTAGTGTCATCAGCTAACCGTACATACTGTAATAAAAGATAAGTGATCAACAAATGTAATATACCAAACAAATCATACAAGAGATTTTATGCAATTATATCTTCAAAATTAATTTTTTAAAGCAGCTCAGTATTTGATCAGATATAATTTATATTCTATATTCTATTCTATACAGGCTGATTATATTTTAACCACACAAACTAACAAAGCTGACTTGATTATCTAATTTAAATACATGATGACTTTCATTGTACAAATTTCTCAAAACATTTCTCCACAGTTAGAAATAAGTTTAATAACCTTTGATGGTTTCCGTTCTCCTTCCCCTTCAGGAAGAAAACTGATTTCTCCAAATGCATTTGTCCCATGACACTGCACGGCTTCAGTGGCTTTCCATGACTCAGATGTTGCATTGCTACTCCTGTTTGCTTTAGAAACAAAGAGAAAAACTACTTTGCAAGTGAAAAGGTACTGTACAAAATTTAATATTATGCTAGAAGCTCCTTAGAATGCTAACTTATGAGCCATCTTCAATATTTCTTGATGGCGTGCACAATGTAGAATGTGTACTTCGGCTTAACGACACTTTTTCATATCGAAGATGATTAGTGTCGGAGGCAGAAAGCAACCTCGTACTCCACGTTTATATTGCGACCGAGCCACCCGCAGTTAAGATCCGAGAAATTAATCTCTGATAAACCGACCGACCAGGAATCGAACCCGGGTCGCCGGCGTGGCGAGCGGGCTACCAACCCACTCGGCCACTCAGGATCTCTACACAATGTAGAAGACATAAGGGGCATTTTATAGCCAAAGACAAAAGACATGAATAGCCAAGGACATAAAAGGCAAAAGAGACATAAAAAGCCAAGGACATAAAGGATTCTAGAGCATGTCAGTTCATAAGGGAAGTCATAAATCAGTCAACCAATTAAACAAACCTTGAGTATGATATTTGAACTTTTCAATTTCTCCACAATGGCATAATGGACTCCTGGTGTAAAGTAAAAAAACAGCGAAATTGAACAGTCATTGCTCATAGTGCCAGAACATGCCAGAAACAACTGTCACTTATATCATTTAATATATTTTCAAAGCCATTACCATTTTCTTGCCCCCCTGAAAAAAACTGAAATGACGTCCCTGTAGGGGAGGGGTCACATCCCCTCTCAAAACGCCTCCCCAAACTCAAACACGACTCAAACTACATGTAAGCTACGAGTGAAAGCTGGTTCCTATCAGCACTCAAATTATAGAGCAATTTTGTTCAGATGACAGCTTAAAATGCTACCATTACAGTGTGGAAATTCAAAATTTTTTACAAACCCCTCCCCTGCTCGGCGCTGCGCGTCTCGCCGATCGTCCTTCGGCCGCTCCTTCGCCGGTCCCCCCCAACCCAAGACCAAGTCTCCGCCTATGACTGTGTCCCGATAGTTACAATGGCTAATGTGTTACAAATCGATGAGTAATGTTGTTGCTAAAACAATATCCAGTAACCCATGAATTAATCCACCAGCAAATTTTGCATATTACGTGAAAAGAGAACACGAACCACTGTATGGTCAGGATGCTGCCAATGGAATTTCCACAGAATCGATGGAATAGCGTGAAATCGATTATTTCCAATAAATTATTTTTAAACCACCTTAGGATGAACTAATCGACTATTTTACTTATATTTATTCGACTAACCTTCAGGTTAGTCGAATTCTTTCCCACAAGCTGCAGTCCACATAGCTTATTGTTAACATATGATCCACCTTTCACGAAACACGAATTCTTCTTCGTTTTGTCATCATATAAAAATACTGCCAAAATTCGCTTTCACGCTTACGTCCAGCCAATAGTCGCGATAAGCTGATTCTTATGAGAAACATTTAGCAACCATGACACTAACAGAGTCACATGGGTAGCGATTTAGTCCAATTAAAGCCCACTGGGAATGCACGAAATTTCATACGCGTTTTCAACAATTTCGGTTTGGATAATAATTATCGTTTCTATTTCTATTTCAATTTCAACTTTTTAATTTTCGTTTCTATTCAGTTTAAGTTTTGCAAATAATTTCCGTGTTAGTTTCACTTTCCGTTAAACGGAAATTCATAATTTTGTTTCGGTTTCTATCTCAGTTAACTGAAATATCACTGGCGTCCACATCTACCGTCGTGTGTCCGCGAACAAGGTGGACATTTTGAAACTCCAGCTGTAGCTGAACTTCACTTTCTTACGGCTCTTGTATGTTGGAAATTTCCCATTTTCAGTACTGCAGCTCAAACGTTCATAAACTTGACAAAATTACCAACATTTCCAAATGGCGTTACGATTTGGTGGTGATATGGCTACTGTTTTAAAATTTCAGGCAAATGCTAAAAGTTTTGACCGAGTTATGACACTTTTTCTTGGGGTCTACTTTTCATCGGAACACAGTGTAGATATAAATACATAGTAATAGTCAAGTCATTATACTGTCTAATAGGTTGAAAACAAACAGTGTGAAGTAGAAGTGCTTACTGATTACTGTTTGGTGGTTTCTTGTTTGGGTCAACTTTTGGCACATATCTGTGGCATTCTTTTCTCTTCAGCTCCAATTTGTCACGAATAAACTGATCAACAAATGAAATATAAATTAAATATCAATACCCCAATATAAAACACACTTCTCCAATTAATCATATTGCATCAGAGTGGTCAGGGCATCAAACTCCATGAGAACAAGGGAAAATTTCTCACCCTTTTCAGATTCAGTATGCCCATTGGCTTAAAATACCTGATTAAACCGAATACAAAGTCCTATCACTTACCTATAACACACTTCAATCCTCCCAACCCTAACTTTGTCAGCTGTTCAGGGTCCATATCTTATCCATAGCTGCATCATACAAATTCACCTACCTCATCTCTTGCTATTTCTAATGCCAGTCCCCTTCCCTGCCATTTAATTTCCCTGCCAACATAGTGCAGTTAGTGTACTCAAGTACTTATAGGGAGTTCGCAATGGGGCACAAGTCAATTAGAAATTTATAAACATATTTCTGTTCTGGTGGACAGTTGAACTCCTGATCTCAGGACTGACGGTCCAGCATGCTAACCATTAGACTACACCACACCTCTTTTAAAAGGCACATAAATGTTCCAGCAACATTAAAAATCCTACTGTATTGTCTTCTAAGGGTTGATCATGAGTAATCTTCTCTGGAGTAATCTGCTGCTTGCGCTTGTGCATGCTGACCAATTCCTATTCCTATAGTTATAAACACAAATCAAGCATTTAAAAACTTTCGTTTGGTACATTTAAGTATGCCAGTTGTCCAAAAGAAAGTTTACTAGGGCACAGATAAAAGATAGCAGTTTGTAGGTTAATTTGAGCTAAGAAAATCATTCTTCAGGTATGCCTACAAATTGTTTCAACTCCTCATACACCTTTTCCCTGGCAACGTAGCAGTATCAGCTGCAAATCACACCCGGTTACTGGGTTATACAGCTCCCTCACCATAGCTGTATTTTAAGAGATTTGTATCTTTGGCTAGCACTGTCTAAACATTTGGACCGAAAATTGTTGGGCACCCACTTCAATGGTCAGCAGTGGTGAAGGATCTCATCAAAAAATATCTCAACAGTGATAAGAGTCAAGATTATGTGGCTAATATTGCAGTCTACAAAACCTATATTACATGAAAGCATTAATGTATTATACATTACATTAATGTCGCATTATAAATGTTTGCCAATTCCATGTTTTGTAGGCCCTAAACCCAGTGGCGTAAATCATGGGAGGGGGAACAGAGGGGGACTGTCCCCCAAAGTTTTGACTTAAGCCCTTCTGTCCCCCCAAATCCGGCCCTTCTAGGTACTCTGTCCCCCCCCCAAGTGATGTATAGATTTTCGCCTCTGCCTAAACCAAATTGTTCTAATTGTCCTAAATTACCAGGCTGACCACTTCGAAGACCACCTGATAGGCTCACGGGGGGCCCGGCCAAACTCACCACTGCAGCGTCTCTCGCGCCTTTATCAAAATCCCCGACGCATTACAATATCTATTTTAATTAAGCTATGTCTCAAGAGTATAATTATTATCATAGCAACGTCTGTATCCGCTTAATTACGAAAGTGGTTATTTATGAAGGTTAGTAAGTGATAGATTAACGACAGTTAAGCCACTTGTGGTTGTCGTCGGAAATAGCGCCTTGGTCACCAGTAAATACACAGAGAATATATTATTCAGAGGTCGCCATGACGTCTTAAGCACCTGTCAATGCTGGAATACCAGCGCCATAATGCGATTTATCAACGCGCATTCGTTTTGTAGCTGGAACCACCATACTGCAGCTGCGGCGCTACCATAAGCGTGTAGCAGAATGGCCAGGGTGCTTGACCTGTAACGCGATGAGTACGGGCACAGTATAAATAATTATAATTATTTATACTGTGGTACGGGTTCGAATCTCAGCCGAGACGGTCACACAGCGCCATATTGTTGTTTTGTATTTAGTGTCGTATACAGGCCCTCATGGGGGGAGGGTTGCTAAGGGTGATGCGGCCCTGGTCGTATGGTCGCGAGTAGGTCCCTACGTATCCACTTAATTCAGATCTTTGGAAAGAACAAAAAGGACAATATTGTCTATTTGCATTGTAGGCCTATTTAACCTGTTAGCTCTACATTTTTTAAATGCCATTGGCGATTCGGAGATGGTTGTGGGCAGAGGCGGCGCCAGAGGGGAGCTAGGGGGCTAAGCCCCCCTAACTGCGGTTCAGCCCCCCAAAAAGTGGGAAATCACTGCAAATCACAGGGAGGAGGGGACAAAAACGAACCTGAAATCCTGGCGCCGGCACTGGTTGTGGGACTCGAAGAATGCCATCAAAAGGGAAGATGATGGATGAATTCAGACAGATAACGATTGAGCGCCATGTCAAAGTAGACCTAATAATGCATTCGAGGCATTAAACCCAGACAATATGAAGTCATGACACTACCGGTACATGTACAGTGTACAGCTAGCAGGAAAAGGTTCAGAAGTAGTAGCCTACGTTGAGCGACTAATGCATGCCTAAGCATGGCGATCTGCAGTAACCTCATGTACAGTGTACAGCTAGCAGGAAAAGGTTCAGAAGTAGCCTACGTTGAGCGACTAATGCATGCCTAAGCATGGCGATCTGCAGTAGCCTCATGGGCGTATTTAGGGGCGGTTTTACGGGTTCAACACCCCCCTCCCCCACCGAATGAATGCATTATTGTCATAAAACACTAAAAAATGTAGAAAATTACGACCATGTCCAATGGAACCCCAAAACTAAAACCCCCACAAAATTGCTTCCTGGCTATACGTCCCTGAGTCGCCTACAACGTGGACTTAATCAAATTCTCTGCCTTTGGGCAGATTTAGAAGTCCAATATGGCGGGCGCCACTCCTCTCGACGGTGGGCTTCTTCCTTCACTTTCTTGTAGGCCAATCCATCCATCACCATCCATCCAGTCTAGCAGCATCCGTTGAGGTCTTCCCCTCGTTCTCTTGCCACAGCTTACTTGAGAATCGATCCAACGTTTGACCAGTACATTGGTCCACATAGTCTTACCTTCAATTTGCAACTGATCACCAGCGTCATCCCATTCCGTAACCGACTTATTCATGGGTAAATATTGGGTCGACGTCATGGTAAAATAATACAAAAACCACGACCAAATGGACTGTAGGCTATCTGGCCCGCATTGTGCCACTGGATGCACATGGTGAAGCTATAGCCTAATGGCACTTTGTAAGTTGAAGAAAAGTGGCTGTCGTCAGAGGCGCCAGCATCTACATGTATTCGTGTCAGACGGATTCTCCCTGCCAGTATGTCCACATGGGCCCGTGTAGGACTCATATTCTCACATGGAATCAATATAGAGTGCGCGTATGGGTCTCATTTGATGTACATGGAAACGCTGGTGTGGAAATGTGTGGACGTTTCTGAAAAAATCAAGCTGCCAGTTTCAAACACATGCCAGGTATGCAACTCTTGCTATGCATGCAGGAATATTGTACGTTAGTTTGCATAAAATTGTCCTGTATAAACTAGTCTAAATTTCGCTGTTTTTCTAGAAGGGACTACATTACAATAGCTAGGGTCTATAGAATTGCATCCCGCCAACATGTCGTTGGCATTAGGCTACGTGCTGTGTTTGATCGAGAGGTCTTGCTTCGGAACGCGTCTCACCTGCAGGGACTGTAACAGTCAGAAATACGTACAGAACGGAACCTATTATGAACAATGGTCGGCAGTGAAGGATTCGTAGAATGACGGTTCCTGTTAGGAACAGATGTCATCCCTCGAACCTTTCACTGGAGACGATCAACCGTTACACTCAACTCAGTCTTCCTCAACCGACTCTTATGAGTCTGTCACACGAGTCAGTGAACCACCAACCGCCCAATTAGCCCACTTCGGTTGTACCTTGCCTCCTGTAGTAGATGATAGCAACCAGTCTGAAGAAGTTTGGTCCCTCGACTACCGATTGGACTTAATGTGTGTTCATAAGACATGAAGCTTAGCCTTGTGCAAACTGGCACCTGATAGGAAACCTTCTCTGGCAGTATTTTCGTGGAACTAGATGGGACCCATGTGGACTCCATACGGTTTCCATATGGGATTGTGGGTTCTATGTGAACTCCAAGTGGTCATGTTGTCATGGTTCCTACATTCGTTTCAGGATGCAATTCTTCTTCACCGTCACCATAGCGCTGCAATCCGTGTCTAGCCGATATCGTCATAACTCATAACGTATAACCTCCAGCCTTCTTAATTGCGATCACTCGTTAGGCCTATATATATAAAGAGTCTTACCAGTATATGTATGAGCACTTGTGGACGCCCTCTCTCAATTGACCCCTAAGACGCAAGGTCAAGCGACCTTGAAGTATGAACTACAATGTGCTTAGTATACCCAATCATCCGAGCGCCAAAGCGCAGGGTTATAGTCAATATATATATATAGCCACGCATCACTGTAGACGCTGCAACTGAGTTTGACTTAATTAGGACCTAGTTAACGTTGTTCATATTATATGGCACAGCTAACCGTGCTAAGAAGTGCATGAAGTGCGTTAATACTGTACGTCATGTACAGCAAAGGGCCTATATCATAACATATAGGCCTAATGGTAGGCCTAATTACTGTAATTGTAATCTGACATTTATAAAGTCCAGCAAAGATGGCGTTACCAAAGTCCACCATGCATGGTGCAAATGCCTGAAGTCTCTTAGATTGAAGAAAGAAGATACTGGTGACAGAAACAAGTGGAGATGACGGATCCGTGTGGCTGACCTCTGCTCTGGTAGGGATTAATTCAAGCCTGAAGGAGATATATGCAATGGTGCAGATAAAGGCGGAATTAAGTCGTGACAGCATGCAAGGAGAGGGACGGTACGGAGCTGATGGAGGTGGTAAAAGCACGAACGGTATACTGTTACCATGATCAGTCAAGGAGAGATTCCGGTCAAGGACAACTAAATGTTCGCGGACTGTGGAAGGAAAAAGAATGTTGGGAACCTCTGCTGTAGAGAAAAGGTATCAATAACAGCATCAGTATTATAACTGCATGTAGATGAGACAAACCCTATTGAAGTTCGATAGCCATTGCAATGTTGTTCCAGCAAACCCATTAGTGATGATCTAACGCAGTAAAGATCTACTTCCGACCTGAAGTTGGTGTTCAAGGCACGGGTTGCACTGAAAAAACTTTGCGTACAAAATCTAGATACGGAATCCAAATTGGCCATAACCCCCTCCCTTTTTCTATATTTGTTCGATGATCTCCCATTCTTTCTTTTGCGCATGTACAATGGTGGACGAAACCAAACTTCAACTCTAAAATTCCAGCCACGAGCTTCACGGACTGAAGCCCCGAGCCAGAGGTCGCGAAGCCGTGGCGGTTAAATTTGACCTCGAGGCTGAGACCAGACTCGTTACCTAGCATTACAACTCGTGTACAGTTAATTTCAATCTGGTTTAGGAATTTATTAAATCAGTTGACTATGTATAGCCTACGACAACGTTTGTTCTTATGGTGAACGTCATGGATGATCATGCAGATGCCGCACCAGGTCATCTCTACCGTGAGCTTCCAGTGCACTAGACAGAATAGCAGTCTTGTTTTCTGACTTCTCCAGGGTTTTGACCCACAGAAGCAGCATTTCGAATTTCTGGTCGAACTCCGATCTCCTCTGAAGCGCAGCATCTCGCTGTAGAATCATCAGGTTTACCGGTTTAACGCCGAGAGTCGAAGCAAGAGCCACCCACTCCGGACCAAGGTCGCTGGCGATTCTAGTTAGCACTTGGATACTAACCGGGTCATTCAGAGGCAGATACGTGATCGGAGCCTTCCGCAAAGGCTTCGGTGCAAGCAGGTCCAAATTCTTTGGGAACGTGACTAGGACTTCCGTAATTAAGACAGGCTTATATTCAATGACTGGTTTCAGAGGAGCTTCTTGAACCTGAGCTAGAATTTCATCGACAATTTTCCCTTCTTCTGAATTCTCATTTTCCGTTGTTTGTTTCACGGCAGCCATTGCAGTATTGACCTTCTTTCTCACTGGCATCGTGACGACTTTGGTGACCTTGCGCAGCTGAATGAACCCGCGGTAGACGTCGTAGCTCTTCTGCACGTAGATGTCGCGCTCCTGTATGCTCAGCTGGAACTTTGTCTCCAGATTCGTATTGAAGATGATCTTGGGATTCTCGTTCTGGTTGATGCACTTAACGTTCCCTCGAAAAGCCAGCTCGAGTAGATCGCCGTCCTTAAGGCTGAATTCCTTGCTTGGTTCTGGTCCTACGTCATAGTCGTCGTCCTGAAGTTTCCTCATGATCCTTTCGAGTCTCGTGATTGGAGCCGCGTAGACCATGACGTCACAGGCGTCCTCCATCTTCTGCCGAACGATCAGCTGAACCGTTCGACGGACGAGAATCGTCTGCAGGGTGTCGGCGATTCGTTCGGCCTCCTTAGACGTCAGATTGAGAGACGTCCGAAAGACGACAAACCGATCGATCGGTTCTGACAGCTTCATTTCGATCATATCGATCTTGACGGGATCGATCTGGATCTCTTCGCTGACCCATCGCTTCTTCTTTTCGTTCATCTGTAGAATGAAGAACTGGTCTCTTTCGTCGTCCGTATTAGTGGCGTACTGTCCCATGTACCACTTTATTGGCTTTGTAGTCAGTCCACCCGAAGTATCGTCCGCATCTGCGTCGGCATCTCCTTCCTTTCCCTTCCCAGCTCCATCCTTGGTCTTCTTTTTGCCATCTTCTGGGGCCTTTTTAGCATCCGCCGCCTTCTTAGCATCTACTGCTTTTTTGGCGTCAGCCCCTTTCTTTATATCTGGTCCTTTCGGACGTTGCACCTGGACCTTGGTTTCCTCTTTTTTGGTACCCTCTTCCTTAGCTTCTCCTGGTTCAACTTCTTCTCCTCCAGCGGCTGGTTTACCCTTTGAATCTTTGGCTGCGCGTGTCATTGCAGCTTTTTTGACAACTGCTGGGTTTGGAGGAACTGGCAAAGTCATGACTATGGGCGTTGTAAAGATACGGCTCTCCCACTCGATGCTGAACACAGAGCTGGACGTGAGCAGACCCTTTGCCTCTGGCATCGTGCGCTTCAGTTCACCCATCGAGATCTGATCCACCGGATGCATCTGAATCGCAAGCTTCTCGTTCCTGTTGAAGGTCTCTGGCGTAGTTGTGAACGTAACTCGAGGATCGACGTTCGAGACAAATCGTCCGCCTCGTTTCTTCAGCTTCAGGTGATCCTTCTTGAAGCGAGACACCACGATGAGCTTGCAGAACACTCGGACATCACCCTGTACGAACTTCAACTCTCGAAACTTGTCAAGCGCCGTGTCTTTTGTCGGTATTTCTGTCCATCGACCAGGCGCCGACTCAAACTTGATGGCCGGTTCTCTTGATGCCGCTTGCTGGCGGGAAAGATTGTGTGGTATGAATACGCAGAGGTTGCACTTCAGCTGGTAGGTCGTTGAGGTAGGAGACAGTTCAATGACGTTGCTGATGACCTCTTCGTTATCGGGATAGACAAAGCCAGCGTCCTGCAAGTCCACAACTGCACAGCTAACGTTGGACTTCTTGAAATACTGTGGGTCTGCTCGAATTATGCAGCCAATTCCTCCATCGAATTCTAATGCCGACTCTATCGTTAGATTGATGAGCGACCACTGCCTTGCCTCCTTCTCTCTGAGCTTGATCAAAGCAGCCTCTTTCTTTTCTTCTTCGATTCGCTTTCTTTCCTCCTCCAATCGTTTCTCTTCCTGTAATCTCTTTTCTGCTTCCTTTTTCTTGAGCAGTTCCTGTTCCTGCCTTCGCTTTTCCTCCAGTTCCTCTTGGATCTGCTTTGCCACTTCCACGGCCTCAGCGCACGCCTGACTCGCTTCGACAGCCGCCGCTTCGGTCTCTACAGCGATCTTGCTCATCCTCAGCAGTTCATCGTCGATCTTGGCCAGCTGTATGTGAAGATGCTTCTGCCGTACCTCCAGCTCCAGTTCTTCCAGCGTCTTCTTGTGTCCTTCGTCTGTCGCCTCTGGTACAGCGATCGTACGAAAGATCTTGTCCGTAATCTGCTTGATCGGCGTCATGACAGTCTCCAGTTGCTTCTGAGACGCATCACAGTAGTTCCTCAGTTGGTCCATGTCGTTCGTCAGCTTACTTACCTTTTCCTTCAGCGCTTCCAGGTAGCTTGGCGCCATCTGTTTGCTCTTATCGACCTGGATGTGTTCTTGTAGCTCCAGCAGACCCTGCATCAAAGCGTCCTGATCCAGGCCTATGCCACGATTGCCATCGGGCGGTTTGACCTCCACGTTCTGCTCAGCAGTGTCTGCTCCGTCCTCAGCTTTGGGAATTGCTTCAGTGCTCGGCTTACTGACGGCGATACTAGAAGCCTTGCTTCCCGATTGAGGCAGAGCGTCACCTGACGAAGTTACCTTATCGGCGGTTGCTGTAGCTTCGGGTGATTTGCTAGGACTCGTTTCGATTGGAGACTTGCGCTGTCCATTGCCTTTGGGCACTAATGGCGACGCCTTCTTTACTGGCGACGCCTTCTTTGCTAGCGGCGTCTTCGTTGCTGAAGGGGCCTTCGTTGCTGAAGGGGCCTTCGTTGCTGAAGGGGCCTTCGTGGCTGACGGCGCTTTCGTGGCTGACGGCGCTTTCGTGGCTGACGTTGCTGACGGCGCTTTCGTTGCTGAAGGGGCTTTCGTGGCTGACGGCGCCTTCTTGGCGTTTGGGTCTGGTTTCTCCTTGGCAGCGGTTTGTTTCGGTGGCATTTTCAGTCGTCTGGTTTTAAAATTCTGACATATTTTGTTTCAGATCGATGTTACAGCAGACGACTTAATCGTTTGCGCACGTACGAAGAATTACAGACGATTGCGTCATAAGGCGTCTATTTTTATAGTCTACGTGTGAAGTGACGCAGACCGATTGAATTATCACAATAAAAATTTAATGAGGATCGAGCGGGTTGCTTATTATACAATAGGGCCTAAAGCTGTAGGCCTGGGCAGGAAAAGTCTGAGTTTACGCCATAGACATGGTTGACCTAAATGAAACCAAGCATGCAGCGACTTTCTATTTGGCTGGTTCAACTTTTAACATGCATTGGCAGAATGGCCAATAGCCTATAATAAAGTGTTTTTTTAAACGCTGGCAAACGCACGGCGCTTTACATAATAAGTTATCTAGCCTAATAGTAGCAGAAAAGCTAGTTTTAAAAGTTAACTAAAAACACAGTAGAATAGCTGTACAGAACCCTATAGCCAGGAAATCGCGTCCGATGACAGCGTCAAACTAGAAACAACACGGTTACGCGAGCTTATGATTATCGTGAAATTCTCGATGTGCCCTGGACCTCAACATTTTCGGCATTTATTTCCCACAAATTAAATATTAGTAGGCCAACGTTGAGATCAGACTTTGCCCGGTCCACCTCGTACACTATCAATCGAGTGTTATCTGCAATAAGAGGAAGTATACGATCAGTGCGCAGCGCCAAACTCCCGAAAGAGATCTGTTCGCTCACTCCCTTTATCATAGATCTGTCAATATGAGCACTTGCCACTTACCTCTTCTCCTGCAGCATTGCTGCATTTCTAGCTATCCAATCCTGCTTCTGCTCTTGCATGATCAAATGACTATCATCAATTTCCACTGTAGCACTGCTGTACGCTACGCTCCAGCGCCGGTGTCACAAAATAGAGTATCCCCCCCATACATGAGTGTCACCCTTAGCGAAATGAAGTATTCGGTTTATAGCTTGCATTTTTCGCGGTTTCCAAGTGTAGGCCTATTTTGTCGTACTGTTTGGATTTTTTGTACAAATACAATATTTTAAGTTGCATGCGTAGCCTATCTTTAGTTTGTACGTCGACCTGAAATTAATTTACTTCGTTTTTGGTGATTTTGACTGGATTTTCGTCTTGGCTATCGCGATGCGTATGACGATGGGGGATAGAATGGTTTATCCACCCGGATCCTCTAAACCGGTTTATTAAATTTTCATCCGGGGGATATGCTTTAGGGGGATAGAATATCTCTGGGCACCGGCCTTAGGTATATGCGATATACACAGGTGCCTAGAGCGGCACTTTTCAAGGGGCGGCAAAATCCGACAAAAAACATGATGGTCACCTACGTCAAAAAGATGTCATTTATGAGTAAGGGGCCGGAATTTTGTCCTCGCCTAGGCCTATAGCACCAAACTTCAAAGACTGTGAAAGGCCGCCTCTGCTAGGCTCCTGACCTCAGATTCTGACCTCTCACTGAAACTGACTAACAAATCAACCTGGCTGGATAGCCAAGTTAATTGAGCCCACAGGCCCCACACGGAACCTGTAGTGGGCCACCAGTGGAACAATGCAGACTCGCTCTAGGCTTAGTAACCTTGGGTGGTTGTTCCAACTTGATTTGATATAGCACTAGTCAGGCACGTTGCGAGACTTAAATTCAAGAGGAGGCAACTTCACAGACCATTGGCAAAATCCTGGTCATTGGGGTCATTAGTCAATCGAAGTTCCAGTATATAGAAAAACAAGAGGAGGCAACTGCCTCCTCGTGCCTCGATGTAGCTACGCCTATGGCAATAGTGGTTAAACTGGTCATCATGACACATGTGTGCCGATGTGAAATTTTTCAAGATTCACATTAAGAAACTTCCACTTATTGACTATCAATATCGGCTTCTTCATGCAATGGTGCTATAGAAGTTGTTGTTACACATTAGGTGTCATAGAATTAGGTGACAGTGTAATGCAGTGGTCAAAGAGCCACTCTGCAGGCCATTTCTGGCCGACGATGTTTTTCTTGCGTGCAGAGCCTTGCCTAAAGTCTACACAATTTGAGAATAAAATTTCAAATTTGTCATTTTTAAGGCTTAATGAGACGGCTTGTGTGATGTTCGTGATTGATAAATCATTACGAGTTTTAAAGCCTAATCTGACTGTTTGTATGCTAAAAATGCACCATTTAAGATTTAGTTTTGCACAAATTTTCAGGGGCTAATCGAGCCCCTCCCAGATCCCTACCCCATTTTGCTCAGGTGCCTTCGGCAACCTGGCCCGCAACTTGCTGGAACACATTGCCACTGGCCTGCCATTAAAAAGGTTTGACACTCTGGTGTAAGGTAAAGTAACCGCAGCCATCATTCAGCATCATGTCATCAACACTAAAATACTTGGATTCTTCATTCATTCATCCTGTTGTCTTTCCTTCTGTTTTGTTTGTCGCTTGTCAACTGATACAAGTATATCATATTATATGATGTTTCAGTTAATTGCACATCATTTAGCTGCTATCAGGATTATAATCACTTTCATAGAAAACGTATTTACCAACATATTTGAACGTCATATTGATTGGTGTGCACTGCGAGAGGGCTATATAAATTGATGGATACAATACAATTTCCTACAACAAATTGAATTTATACAGTTTTTACATCATTATTGCATTACAGAAAAAGCCATTCCACTACAATTTACAGGCAATGTAAAATCTCAAACAAGAATTTATGTTAAAAGAACTAGAGTAAAATTCGTAAAGAAGCGAAATTCTGAGTAACAAAGCCGACAACACCATCATCAGTTGAAAACAGAACATCTCTTAGCAATTTGCACAGCGGTTTTCTTGGTTTTTCTCAACAATCCACAAGATGTCCAAATACATGTTTAACAGCATGCAGGGAAATCACAGTAACATCATCAAAGACTGGACAAAAACAAACCATCACCTAACACTGGCACAGAGATGCTTTGGTGCCAAAAATTATCAAACATGATCAAAATTTTATGGCACATATCTGAGTCTGTTTCACCAGCAAAGTTGGAAAGCAACAGCAAAATTTGTTTGCACAATAAAAATTTATTAGTCAATTTAACACCAAAAAGATCATTTCAATGTCTTCTATGCAAATTTATTCTTGATTTTCAAAATTCAGCACTTCACTTACGAATAAAATAACAAGCTCTACTATGATGATATTACTTTACGCTTGATAAAGTTTTTACGACTGACACCTTTTCCAAAAAGCTGCCTTTTCTTGATCCATGAAATTTTGTAAAAATGATATCTATAAGATAATTACAAACTGTACATAAAAAACCCTTTCCAACCAATCACCGAAAGTGAAACAATTCTTGAATTGCTGTCATGGAACAACAAGCAATTATTAACTAACTAGGAGTTGTTGCATATGACTCAACTAAGAGTAATACACTAAGATACAAAAAAGTAAATTGTCTAAAGCATAGTCCTATATATGCACATGTATTTATTTGGAATTGCATACATTACCTCCAAGCAATCACTCAAAAACTGCTAAAGACAATGAGTAGAGTCACTAAGGGGTCTTTACAGCTAGAAAAACTCAATTATTCATTTACTTTACTTATTTGCCTCAATCCTTACAGAAAATTAAATATCATGAAAAATTACTTCATTTAAAAAATAATACTGACTTGAGCCCCATGAATGAAATATTTCAGTCAAATAGTTTAACTTTTAACACTTTAACGACAAGCTGCATTGGTTTCCCAGTTGCTTTTAGTACACTGACATCATTAACCCTTTAACGACGAGCTGCATTGGTTTCCCATACATTTTAGTACACACTCGTCTTTAAAGGGTTAAAGTGTTATATAAAAGGCAAGCACTCACAAAGTGCATTACAATGGCTTATAAAGTCCTGAACCAAAAAAATTATAATATCTTATGAAGTTCAGTATATACTTAAATGCAGCTAGTCTGCAAGAGAACAGGCAGAGTTTGTATGGCCTTCTTTCATAACATAAAACATCAGCGTTGCTTGCAAATCGTCACACACAAAGCAGTCGCAAACACAACAATTACAAAAAACAAAACTTATGAACAAAGTATGTAATCAGATATGTACATCTTCAGTTCATCACTGCAAAATGATTAAGTAACAAATCATGCATGAACAAACTTTATGCATGGTCAAAAAACTGCCTATAAGCAATAAGGTTTCAGAAAATGCTAAAGGTTTATTTCATAATCTTATATTTATGTAGTATCACTATCAAATGACATAAGCATCAATGAATGGCACCAGGCACTCATGAATGTAGGACCTTGTTACAATTCATAAAAAGGGAGACTCAAACCGTCAGTGCTTCACAAACTGTGCTGTGCCACTCGGCAGTAACATCAAATAACACCAGGCAATTTTTAAACATCTCACAGCGCTGAACTGAAGCCATCATCCAAACACGTTGAGGGAGACATAAATTATAGCCTATGACACAGACATCTACCTACAGCAGATTATGGTTACATCAATATAAAAGCCAGAGAGGGCTTGCCACTTCACTTGTCAGGAACAAGTGGACCCTAAAAGGTGCAGTGTAAACACCTAATTAAAACCACTCCACGGCTGTGGCATATCTGTCAAGTGGCATATGACACTTGAGCTGTTAGCTCATAGGACATTTGGATGTCTGAACTCATTCAAATTGTCTGTAACAAAGACACTGGGATTCACATGCCAATAGCACTGCAGAATCAGCAGCTATAAGTAATAGTCCTATAATCATGACACATAATCTGTGGCAAGCGCTCTCTGTAGCACAGTCATTACACAACCAGCAGTTACCATACCTGTAATAATAGATTCTACTGTTGAGATCAATATAAATAAGTTTCACAGCACTGACAAGGTACCAAGATGTGTATGCAAAATTGCATCGCATTCAGTTCTGCAAGCAGAATAAATGAACTTGTATTGATGATAGATCAATTTTAGAAGGCAACTTCTAGAAAATGGATTAGGTCTGTCAAACGAAAACATTTCCACAGGGCTTCACTCTGCCAAATTTTTATACGTCATGTTCTAGATCTCTACATAGTACAACTTATCACTAAATAATGAATAGGTAAAAAACTGTAGAAACATTGACTTACAACAATGTTTATCAATAACAGCTGTATACAAATGAGGTAAATCCCACTCCAAAAGCAGAAACTACACACAGCAAGTAGACCTAGAATGAAGGGTTAAACAGGGAAACAAGCACTGCAAATAAAATCTTAAGACTACCAATTTATTCCTTAATGAATCTTCTAGAACCTTACAACTTTTGCTATATGTCTAAATGGAACAGGTGTGCCAGTTCCTTCAGTGCCAGTCTTCCATGCAACTGAGTTCACTTAAATCAGGCAATTCTCCAAGGATATCTGATTATCACAAGGAAATTCATAACAACTGGCAAACGTTAACTTCCATCTGGTGCTCAGGATTGTCCCCGTTGACCAATTTCAACCAAATCATAACATTTCAATCAAAATATAATTTTCTACATCTTTAAATGTTGCAGTAAAATTGTCTTAGATATTTCAGACACCTTTTAAATTTTCAAAGTACATATCATTATTTCAATGGCACACTAAGCCTTCACAAATTTTTTCTAGATTCAATCTAGCTGTTGTCTATCTTGTTCCCAAAACAGCTGAAGTCTAGATCCACGCAGACTGCAGTAGATGAAGGAGCGAGCATATGAGGTAATGCCAAGCGCTTGTAGGATCGTCTATTTAAAAGCGCCTCCTAGAAAAGCATTGTCCATCTAACTGTAGCACAGGACAGGCATAAAGACTCAATCTGAGCAGTGGCACACCATTAAAAATTAATTATTTACACCTGTCCATCAGTCCAGAAATGAAGTGACCAAAGTTTCAATGATGTTGGTCAATTTTAAGAGCAGATGCTAAATTTGTCAGCTCTGTCCAAGAAAGACTTCGAGTGTTAAAGCTATGAAGAAATCAGTCTAACAGAACTCTTCATCAGTGATTCTTTCTTCTTGGGTCTCTTAGATGTGCCTTCAGCATATCTTCAAATGCGGCATCTTCGCTCTGTTTTGGCTTCGCATGATAGCTAACATCTTCATCCCATGATTGATTCCACATATTATCTAAAACAAAGACGGTACTATGAAGAATACCACACAGTTGTAACAAAAAATAAAAATAAATTAAATATAAAAAAATCAGTATTACCTAAATATATTTAGAGCAGTTCTCACGGTTTAAAAATGACAAAAACCCTCAAAGATAGGCTGTAAATGTACTGTCGACACCACCTAACTAACCCTTTGATGTCCAGCATTATTTCACGAAAATGGCATTAAATCCATAAATTTTGATGCGCTTTTGTTCAGCAGTATCACCAGACATATATTATAAATGTAGTGCATCAGAAAACAGCAAAACTTATAGATTTCATTGTGGTTTATGCTTGTCATAAAATTCAGCCCAGCAACTTGTGCGGAATGTGAAAATCCTACAGCCCACTTGCTGCTCCAATAGGCACTGATTCATGGTAGTTTGTGAATATACTCATGGCTAAACATATACCAATGAATGCTTTCATTTCAGCATCACACATTACATCATTAGTCTTGTCTTTCTCTTCTGTATATCTGTTTGTTTCTATAATAATATTCTACAAAGGGTAGCAAGAAAGGGTTGGTCACAGTATTGCGAAGCTGTAGAATAAGTGGAAGCACAACCAGGGGTCTTTCATCTGCTGTGAACAATAGGGAATTTCAATGGAAGATAACTCCGGGTAGGTACCTATCGCATAAGCACGTAATTCATAGCCAACTACGCGAGGTGGATAGGCTCAGCAGGAACCCTGAAAAAGCTGACAAACGTGGGCGGCATCGCCGCCTTTGATACCACATGTGGATATCAGAGCCAGTCCTAAGCCTGGAACTCTCTTTAAGGGAGAAGCGCGAAGGTCGAACGGATGGGTGCAGATACTCCGTTCGTAAAGAAAAAATATGAATGAAATCCAATGCAAGCATTGGACTCCAAAAGGGCCTCGGCCCATGGATCTGATGCAAGCGTTGGACACCTACGGGCCTTCGGCCCATGGATCCTGATGATGACGATGAATGGCTACTGAAGGCATTATAGCCTCCATCTCTGTTATTAAATACCAGTACATTTACCAGTGGCCAATTTTACACATTATATGTGAATTTCTCTTATGGGCATTAGTCGGTTAAGTGCATGTATACGTTCAAGGCAGTCCCGAATAGGGAACAACCGGGTAGACATTTTCTACCGGGTAGCAAATCCGAGTATTTGGATGTACTATTTGCCGGATCCGGGTACGAACCGAGTACCGTTTTTTACATGATAGAGACAGCGACTGTAAGTCTCTATTAGTGTATTTTGTGACTTTTTGTCAATAAAAAAAATTGAAAGCTTCAAGTCGAAACAAAAGTTACAAAACTCAAATCAAAATGGAAATAAAATTAATTTAACTAAAAAGATAGAATGTTCAAGCCCTAGAAGTGGACTAGAAGAAATAAACTGAAGTAATGGTACATGTACTACATGGTAATAACTAATAATTATTAAATAATAAATATTAATACTATCATCATTCATCATATCACAATTGTAGGTATTTGCGTGGGTATTATTTGCCGAGGCGAATAGTTCCGAAAAACCCGATATCCGGCCGGGGCAAATGGCCGAAGCGATTTCCGGTTGTTCCCTAGTCCCGAAGTTATGCACTTAAGTAGTGTTGACTGTAGTTACCAAAATATCTGTCATTATTTAAAAAAGCAAACGTCTAAAAATGAAGGCTGCAAATGTAGTTACCAAAATCTTTGTAGTCCTCTTTGCAAAAGCTACGTCGGTCTCCATAACAGAAGTGGAAAGTTTCACAACCAGCAACTTTATGTCCTTCTGAAAATACATAAAAGGCCTTCAGTAATTTCAACTAATGCAACTACTGGAACTGAATGGACATTAAATATTTTCATCTTTAAATTAAACCATTTAAGGATTGATTACAGAGTACTTCATTTCTATACTCAGCCCAAAGCATTTTCATTCAAAATGTGCACACAGTTAACATCACTGCCAAGCACCACAACAGACAAAAACAGTTAATACTTTCCATGCATATAACCTGCCCACAAATACACCTTGCAGAAATTAGCTAAACAAGTAGAGTTTGTAACAGCTCCCACACGCAAATTCCTGCAGACCTGTCAAAACCATAAAATGAGGCCCATTTAAGCTAATCCACAAGCACTAAACCACATCTCGAAATGTTAGAACCATTATATTTACCTCTAGTATATTTCAATTAAACTGAATGAAGATGTGGACATTTTAACCTTGCTCTTAGTAACAGAGTAATGTTTTAGGTGATATGGGAGTGCTGTTCCGAGTTGGCCTATCCTCCATGTTCAGTTCTGTGCTACGTTTTCAGTTATGTGAAAAAGATCAAACAGAAAATTGACCAACCTTCTTTAACTCTTAACGCATCTTTAGTATAACGAAACGTTAAGAAGCCATAATTTTCTCTGAAAATACAAACAAACAGGCACCATGAATAGAAGCATAGACAGCGAACAATCGAAGGGTAACAGTTATAAGCAAAACTGGAATGGCTCACATAGGCCAGAGAAAAATGACATTTCAACACATGGAACAAGATGATAGATACAAAAATCCATGGTTGACAAACGTATAAAAACTCCGTGTCCCAATTGTGAATCAGGCTGTTCACCAATCACTATGCCCTGCTGCCCATGGAGACCTACAGGTACGTTGCTTCCACATATCACTGCCTGCCATCAGGCTTTCTTGTGCAAGCCTACCAAGATGGAATACAATGAACTGGCACAGGACAGGACAAAATGGTCAGGACAAATTAATAAAGCAAGGTTGCTGCATCAGATTCTAAGATTCACATTTCAGTGTGACCTTGCACGCGTTACAAATTTATTTAATAATAATAATAATCGCTAACCAACAAAATACAACATATGTGACCCATCTGCACAAAACCAGTCGCAAGTCGGATTTTTGACTTTTGGAGTATAATACACCATTTTAAAGAGTAACACCTCCTCTATATAACAACAGAAAAATTATAATTCTAGCTCAATCCTAACTGAAGTTATAGCTAAATAACTACATGGATGTATGAAAACTGTTTAACGGAGAAAAATGCATCCAAAGTTGGCCGTCGGTATTTTCTCGATCATCATCGGTTGTAGGTAGATTATCTTGCAAGAGTGCGTTTAATTTGTCCGTGTCTGACTTCGTTGAATTCAGAAGTTTCGCGATAATTATAGTCAGCCATTATCTTAATTTTGATTTAAATGAATTATTATTTATTTGACCAGCAAACTCGATCTTGATTCTTTCAAAACAAAGTTGAAAACCACGCTCTGCCTCTTATTATTGATTTGCATTATTCATAAGGTCACTGCGCATGCCATTTGTACGCGACGTTCATCCGCCTCGGCCTCAACCTGAATTGCCGACCAATCCGATAACTCCCAACTTCAGTCTCATCACGTGACAGCAACTTGACTTAGTTTTGTTTACGCGTGAGACCTATTTTTGAACCATGCTATTGGCTGAGTTTGAATATAATACGGCTATTATCTCGACACCATTGGCTAGACGAAAGACAGAGCTTTCAAACGATACCAAACATCAAGGTTGCATTGCTAAAAATAGAATGGATAAGAGCTGGTAAAATGGCGTAATTTCGGTGCTTTCGCACGAAATTTAAAACCATGACTTGTACAAAATCATCCAAATAATAACCGTCAATGTTAGTTTTTCTCAAACTTTAATGCGTTTTTGTATAAAATATATATTTTTAAGTAATAATCTGTAATAATCTAAGAATTGACAAAAATTGACTTTGATCGAGTTTTTGCTCGTTTTCTCGAAACGGAATATTCCGACTTACGACTGGTTTTGTGCAGATGGGTCACATATTGCCTGAATCTAACAAAGCTGGTAGGGAGATGACCAGCCTATCCAATTCACTTGATCAGCATGGATATGGCTAGAGGTATGTACAATGCATACAGACAGGCACTGCCTCAGCAAATGTCTCAGTTCACTTACTGTTCTGTTTGAGGATGTACTGAAACTTTGATAATCTCTCCAAAATGCTTAAATCTTTCTTTCAGGTCAACTGGTGTACAGTCATCTGGAATACCACCAACGTAGATCTTTTTTTCACGAGTCTGAAAAAGGCCAGCAATTAACAATAAAAAATTCATTCAACAGTATACAGTCAATTGCCTTTCTACCACGTAACTTGCAACAGTTTGTCAGTCTGCTATATTAAAAGAAGATATATATATATATATATATATATATATATATATATATATATATAGCATGAACTCCCAGTTTACGTGCAATTCAGTTAACCACAAAGTAGTGTTATGTCCCCAAAGGCTGCTACCTTAACATGATGCATCGTGCAGTGCCAAGTATTGAGATTTTCCATTATTATCCGTTTACAAGCGGCTGGTTTACACGCTGCATCATAAAGTCCCCCAACAAACTTGTGTTGACGAGTTCAGTTCACACTGTATTTCACTCATGTGGTAAACCTAGTCCATTGAATAGTTTTAACTTTCTTCAATAAGCATGAACCAAGGACTTCATTCAGAGTTACTGTATGATAGCTAACACTTTAACGACTAACTCTGAAACCAACGCAGCTTGTCATTAAATTGTTCTAAAGGCACAAGATGAGACGAAGTATCAATTCACCCAATCATGAAATTTTCATGCAACCTGAGATCTATGTATGATATTCACTGAGCAGTTAACTAGTTCCTAGGCCACAGAAGATTCGAAATTGCATATTGGTTTTCCCTGGTGGAGGCCCTAGAAGTTAACCAGCTCTTGGGAAAGTTTTAATGACTTCACGGTCTCAGCCAGACTTCTTGCCATCTTACTGCCACAATGACAGTGTATAAGTTGATGTACTCTGTTTACAGCTAAGTTGCTAAAGAGAATTAGGGGAGCAGAAATGTTAAATTATTTTTCTGCCTTGATGGAGATTAATCCCTGACCCTCAAGCATGGTAACCACTACAGTCTGATTTCAAATAATCTACGAATACATGCTAGGTATGCCGAGACAAGTAAAACAGAACTCATCACTATAAAAAACAATTCTAAGCTGCTAACATACTACTGTTGGTTAAAACAATCTAAAAATTAAAGTACTTTATCTTTGTCATCCGACACGAAGTCACCTGATCGCCATTTTTTCTCATACCTAAAATAACACCAATCTCAATCAACAATCATCAATTCATCATCAACATCTGTCAATCACTAGCATCAAACATCATCAGTCAGTCACCATAATCAATCAACAACAGCCATCAGAGTCAGAAATCATCAACCACGCCCCACCAGAGTAAATGTAGTGGTAAATGGCACTTTGTAAATTCAAGAGTGCACGTAATAAGTAACCTGCACATCAAGTGTTGTTTGTTGAGTTCAAGTGCATATGAGAAGAATTCAAACAGGTTTTTGTCGCATCATAAACAGGATAACCAAACAACTGCAGTAATCAGTAAAAACTTGGAATCTTAAAATAAACAGAGAGTTAGAAACTATTGTCTAACCAGTCATAACGATTGTTCCTTCTATAATCTCTGTGATTGCGTTGCCTGCTTGGTGACCTTGAGCAATATGATGATGAAGAGCTGAAGAGAAAACTTTAATAATATACTTGACATGCTTTAGCAGATAAAATGCAATCTGTTCACCACATCTAAAGAAGCATCTTTCACCAAATGTAGGCGGTTCAAATACAAGTACTGTATGGATGCTAAGTTACATGAAAGAATACCACATCTCTAGTGCACTTATTACATTTTCAGTGACCCGCTCAATTACTTTTCAAGTCAAGTTAGACAAAGTTAAATGGCCTGTCAAGGAAAATTTGCTGTTGAACCTCTCAACTAAAACACACTTACAAAAAACAGAAATTTACCTTTCCATCAGCATAATAGATAGGTATGTATTACCTAACTTTTGGAACTTTCATAATTTTAAGTACATTCATCTGATAACTCATTGGAAGCAAAGGTATAGAGTTACAATGGTCCCAGACCAACTAAAACACCCACAACCCTAATTCAACACTAAAAAAATAAAATAATTTATTCAGTAATATCTGTGGTGGGTTTTCCTCATGAGCATAGAGGATGTGCCCCTTCTTCTTATTAGAAATAATACTAAAGAATAATCTATCAAAACTTAATTTAACAAATTATGCTCTCACCTCTCATCACGACTGCGTCTGTGCTGCCTGATTGGCGATCGAGATCGACAAGAATCTGATGAACTACAAGACAAAATATATCGACCTTTACTTCCCACACCACTTGAACTTAACCGGAAAAAATTTCAGCACTCCAGTGTTCTTACATACATTTAGCATAATCTAACATTCAGAATATTATGCTGTACAAGAGTATGTCATTAATAAAAAACCTCAATTGATCCAGACTATTGTGATTGCATCTTTTGTACATGCTTCAACAGGTACTGCACTAAAACCTATACAAAATGTAGTGAAATTTCCAGGTCAGCCATAGCCACAGTTAAAAACCCATCTCATAACCCCACAACACAGGTAAACACTGAAGTACAAAAAGGTACACACTGTTCAGCATACAGCTGGGACAGTTCTAGAAACTTATTTTAAAATTGGACTTACAAAGGGCAGTTCTTACCAGAAGTGTTAATCTGATCAAATAAACTTTGTTAATCAACTGAAATGAATTGATGACATGCCAAAACAAATCAGCAAGTCCCACCAACAGCAGAGTAAATCAAGCAAAACAGACCAAAAATATGGGCCTGTGAATTGCTTGAAACAGAAGATAGCTTTCACTGGAAATAGCTGAAGAATGTTTTCAAAGGCTGTAGGGTTGAAATAAATTAAAAGAAAATTGCATTTGACCACTGTATAATGTTATTGCAATAAACAAACAAAAATAAACACCTCTGAATAGTCATCCAAAAACTTACCTGCTTCTTGAAGATCTACTACTTCGTGAGCGTCTATAATTTCTTGAGGTGCGTGTCTTGTGGATGTTGTCTCGGTTCACCGAGCCTGATGCTGAAGATGATAATGCACAATGGTTGGGTTGTATTGTCTGCTCAGTTGAAACTGACGTCAAGGCACAGGAAGAAGAGAGCAACTGATTGCTTGGCAAGGAATCAGCCACAGAGTCTGGCATGCTGCAACTCTGATTCATAATTGAGTTTTCTGATGAAGTGGAAAATGTGCTTTGAGAGCCACTTGCATCACTGAATGTCTCAGGAGAGTTGAATTCGTCTTGTGAGGCAACTTGAATATAGCTAATCACTTTACTTGGCTGAGAAGATTCATAATCACAGGCAGAAATAACATTTCCAGCTTTAGAGGTCAAAGATGGCATGTGCGGAGAGTCAACCTGATTAAGGTTAGCTTTCTCCAACTGAGAAGACTGGTCATCATTAGAAGAAATTACTTTCTGATCAATAGCGTTCCTAAATGACACAAGAGTAACTTGCAAATTGTGCGGAATAAGTTTCCACTGTCGTGCAGATGTAGAATTCGAAGCACAAGCAACCTTTCCATCAACAGATGTTTGCCTTGGTACACCACAAGAGACTACCTGATTGTTGTCAAGAGCTTTCACATGATCAGAAGAGGCATAGTTGACCATACTGGAACTAGAAATAGTTCTATGCAAACAGGATGTGACAGCCTGATTATGGTTAAAAGCTATTCCTGGCTGAGAAGACACATAATCAGGAGAGATCTTTCCACCAACTGAGCTTTTAACTGCCACAATGGCAGAGTTACAGGAATTGTGAGTAACAGGGTTCCGCAGTTGCAAGGATCCATAATCATTGGTGGTTGTGACACTTGGCACTAGACATCTAGAACTGGTCTGTTGATCTACACTCTGAACCTTAGAAGCAGACAGGGCAGAGACATCAGAAGGTAAACTGCAGTTGACTCCATCAGTGGATGCAGATGTAACCGATGTAACCGACGCTGGTGCCGTCACCCGAGCCTTCAAACGAAAAACAGTGCCATCTGACACTGAGAAAATCATTTGGCCGGATGTCAGAACGCTCGATTCTGAAGAACTGGTTCTTTCTGACTGCAAATCATTGCTAGGCTGTTTAGACCTGATGCAATAATTATGTTCAGCTAAAACAGAATAACTGCTGTCAAGATTTTCACTTGTCATGCATTGTTTCATCTCACTTGTCTCAACGCTTTCATTCATCACCTGAGGCTTAGTCTCGCTGGTCTCATTTTTGCTCCTCTCCTTAAGACGGTTCATGTATTCGCTCAGATTCAATCTTTTCTTCTTTTCATTCTTTTTCTCATTATTGTTGCCATCTTGCGATGAATCAGTCAATAAAACTGTTCCAGTTGTTGACACTTGATTGGATTGATCGGCGTCATCAATCGGATCTGCCTTGATGTCGACCGGCAAACTCTGTTTATTTTCCAGATCATGCTTTGAAATGCTTGACACTTTGTTTTCCAATTGACACTCAGTTGATCTTGCAACCATTGTTTCAGCAGTTTCACCTTCAAATTCACAAGCATTTCTCATAAATTTGAAATTGTGAATCACAATAAAATCTACTTAAATTCAATTACTCATTGCCAGATAGCTCCCTGACAGCACCGGATGACAACAAAAAAGAGATGTCTCACTGCTTTCATGCCCTGTCTCAATATTGAAATGTAGCTGAGAGCAATGGTATATCACGTTTTCTCTATGTTATTGTTACTTTTAGGTTTTCAATGGGTTATTGCAGGTCAAGTCATCATCAAATACATGAAAGGCAATGCCAGAATCGTCTCGTAAAATGCTTGTGGCTATAGTGCAGACCTGTCTATTTATGCTGCCCACAGTTATGTTTTAGCTCCAGATTTCAATTAATAGATTTCAAGTACAACTGTTTCGATATAAAATAACTAACAGTCCAGCTGTTGATACATTTTTGCAGAGAATGTCACAGCTGTGGTTTAACTACATATATGTGTAACCTGTTGGAAGACACCAAAACTAGGATGTCAGAAATCAAGTTTAAATATACATATACATGGGGACAGTTTTCACAAAAATCAATTTTTACTGGTTTAATACAGGCTTTTTACAGGCTTAACTAGATCTGGATAATGTTGGGACATCACAATTTATCATCATTTAATAAGCAAAGCTTATTAATATGACAAAATGGTGCTGGTAAATATTGAAAGGTAACATAAATGGGGCTCAGTAAAATTTCTTCTTTACTATGTTATTAACTCTTTTCTGAAGTGCATTGAGTTTAAGTTGCCAATTTGATATACTGAATAGTTTATGCTGATTTACTTGTTTTGGAGTAAAACAATATCAAAAGTCTTCAGTACATAGTGATTAATGTTAACAAATTAAAGCTATGGCTTTCTATATAACAGGTAAATTTCTACGTAACAGGCAAATTACTGCTATTTAATCTTTTGCAGTGTATTATCTTAAGAACGAATGGTGGTTGGTGCCTATGTTAGACAGACAACCAAAATTAAGGCTATATTAAAAACAAGGTTAACTCAGCTAATTAATGGTTCCATTATTGGCAAAGTACAACACGATAAAAGTAAATCTGGCTTCAACTACACAAAAGCGGAAACTTACTTTCGACGAGATCAGGTGGAGACGTATTTCCAGAAACGACAACAGGCATCTTACTAGTTCCAGTCCAAGGTTTCTGGCCAGGTGATGCCATCATCCTTGAGTTTTGAGCCACAGCAGGAGAAACTGACCCAAACTTCGAAGACTGCACACTTGGGCATTTTCCTTGATGCAATCGCATAGAGCTGACCTCATTCGGTAGCAAATTTTGCAACTGTGTTGGGGTTGGAGCCCTAAGTACTGAAGTTCCGGCCATGATAGGCATCTGTGAAGACTTCAGAAGTGAAGTCTGAGCCTTTGCTGCATATGTCACCAGAGTGTCTGAAGAAGATGCATTAAGAGTCTTTGACGATGAATTTGCTACAGCTGGAGAGATATGTGCAGCGGGTAACTTCAGAATAGAAATTCCTCCTTTAGCCATAGCTACTGCTAAGGGAAGCTGTGGTTTCAGATGAGAGGTGCTAAGAATACTTGACATTTTTCCACTTCTGACTACACTACATGAAGTATTCACTTTTGCTGGAACCACTGCAGCACTTGCAATTTGCACTACACTACTGGCACCGCTGCTGCCATCGGTTTTCATCACCAGGCAGGATGCTGAAGTAACTGGCACGGAACTGGATGCAGCCAATGACATATCATTAACAGTCGGTGATCTTTTTAAAGACAAAATGCTAAGCGATTTCACCTGGCTTGAGGCTGCTGAGCTGTCTGAAGGTAAAGAACTGGTACTTGGTGACCTTTTCACAGAAGTATTGCTAGTTGCTTTCATCTGGCATAATGTTGAAGTGACTGAAGAAGATAATAAAACAGCATTCACTTTTGGTGACCTTTTTGACAAAGAACTGCCAATTGACTTCATCTGTTGTGATGTTGAAATGGCCAATGAAGTACTCGATGGTTGAGTAGTCAGTTGTACAGAATTTCCTTTTGATGGTCTTTTTGAACACAGGTCACTCACAGAGTTCACTTTACAAGATGATGAAGTAGCTGAAGGAACGGCCACTGGAACAGCATTCACACTGGGTGACTGTTCTGGAGAAGACCCAGCTTTTGGCTTTCTTCCTCTTTTCTTCTGCAAACAGTTTGGCTTATTTTCCTCTTTCTCTTCAACAGGTTTCAACTGTAAAGCTCCACTAGCTATCTGCTTTGAAAAGTACTGAGCTCTTTCTCTTGCCTTCTTTTGGAACTCCTCTTCTCGCCGTTTCTGTTCACGAAGTCTTCCCTCGTCAAATTTTTTCTGTTGACGAAGCTTCACATTATTAACAGCTTTTTTAAGACGTTCATCTCCATCCTCACTGTCAACTGGTTTCTTCAGTTTCTTATTAGATTTTCCCACTATCTCAGGTGCACTTCTTTTAGAATCAGAATTCTTGATTCTAGAAAAATAAGACATTGCAAAGTACTATCCTGGTAAACAGAGATACCCTATGTTGGTTGCGGCATGTATAAGAAAATACCAGAACAGCTGTAAAGATCCTTACAACCATGTATCTGTACAAATGCACCACTAACTGATAGGTCTGAACAGAGACCAGGACTAAAGATTGAATCAGACTATTAGACTTATACAGGTACTAAAAATTAAGATAAAAAACTTGTACAAACACAAGTTGTTAATCCTAACTTGTTTAACTACCACAAAGTAACTTTTTTATTTCAACAGTATCTTTTATCAGCATGAAAATTCTAGAAATAAGATCTTCTCACTGACAGTGTACATTCATTGTACTCATAATAGTCAAGTAATCTGGGAAGCACAAGTGGAGCAGCAACCTCAAAACAAATTTCTGCCCTGGTGGGGATTTGAACCTCTGACCCTTTGATTAAGAGTCCAGCACTCTGAACACTAGACTACTGTTACACTCCATAACAGAAACACAACACAATGACAAAGTAATATGAACTCTGAAAATACCCTTGGCCAAATCATTCATTAATCACAATAAAACACACTGGCTTACCTATTATTACTGTCAGTCTGATTTCTTCTCACAATTTCATCAACAATAATTTCCTCCATGGAGGTGTTTCCAAAAGATTCCTTCATACTCTTAGACGTCTCAACGACTTCATGCTTAATGGCGTCTTCACCCTTAAGTGTAGGTTCACTCTTGATGACAACCTGACTTGCATGATGGCCACTTGAAGCATCCATAAACAGTGAAGGTACCACACAATCAATATCTGAAAGCGACAAGAAAACAGATGCCAAATTAAATTCCACTTTAAAAATGAATAAAATGAAGCAGCAACTATCATTGCCTTTATAATTTTAGATTCAGATTCACATCACTGTGTGACCATGCATATTAAATATTAAATAATAATAAATTATTATGCTCGCTAATATGTATGTTTTAGAAGCAGGAACGGAGGGCAGGAGAATGAGAGGAGGACCTCAATGGATGCTACTGCACTGGATGATGACAGATGGAGACAAGAAACTGAAGGAAGAAGTCCACCATCTAGAGGAGTGGCACCATTGGATGTTCAAAACTGCCTGAAGGCAGAGAACTCGAAGACGAGACTCTATACATATATTATTAGTGTTACTAGTAACTTGGACATATTATTCGTTGATGCTGCAGAGGACAAAACCTAATTTTTAATACTTAAAAATAGCAGCTATTGTAATTTTTTTCAAAGGGATCACACATTCACACTCCACTTCATGTAAAAATAACAGCTAGTTAATATCCATAACTCTTAAGAAATGATGCTTACGATAGTAATATTCAATAATTTCATTATCACTTGATTTCATATTTGTCTTATATATAACACTGAACTGGATATCTTGCCTTCAAATCCAGCTTTCCAATCAAATTCTTTTTCAGCCTTCACAATTCCTCCTACAAATAAATAAGTACCAATATTGACACAAGTACTTATAAAGCAGATGAAAAAGATATCTCTAACTGTAAGATCTGCACTACTAAATTATATATTAGAACCTTGCTCTTGAAGGCACATCAAATCCAAATAACACAACATCTATTATCCAAATCAGTTTAAACAAATGGCATCAGATCATGTATTTTGTTTTAACCTTTAAACGATAAGCGTGCACTAAAATGTATGGAGAACCAATGTAGATTGTTGTTAAAGAGTTAATCTGTTGTCCAAATTGTTACACCAAATACATATCCTAAAAATAGCAAGCTAAAAAATAGCAAATATTGAATAAAATCTAGATGGGTATTAACTAGCAAAATTCATGATTAAACTTGCCTTCAAAGAGGTATTGTAGTCCATTATTGGTGGAAGTCTCAGCTGAAACTACAAAAAGAGACAAAATCTGTGGTTCGCCTGACTTGACAAGTCCTTGACTGTGCAAGACAGTGGCTTAATGTGCAGCACGCTGCTCCAATCTGTAGCATGCTGATTCTCTAAGCCAAGGACTGGAAGTTCATAATCATTACATAAGATTTGTCTGCCGAGGTAGAAACCATCGAACGATCCTCTTAACAAGTTTTTGCACACACTTGTCTTCTGCCTCAGATTCACTGATTTGTGCATTCAATAAGTGCAATACATAAATGAAACATCACTAGATTGGGTTAATGCATTCCAGTGGTCCATAACTCCAACTGCTAGTCCCACCCTTACAACAGCTCAAAAGTGCATTGTGAAGTGAAAAGTGCATTGTGAAGCAAAGTAACAGAAACCCTTATTAACAGAGTGGAAAACTAGAGTTAAAGACAAGTCACGAAGCTGTTATGAATAATACAGAACTTTTACAATTCATTGATACTGCACAACAGAACTGTTTGCTCAGTTCACATTTTTTTACATTCAATTTAGTTTCAGGTTTCCACTTTTAAGAAATGTTTTTAATCAGGTTAGGTCTAAAGTCCCAACTGTTGCAAAACTGTGAAAATGGTTTGATTCTTTAAAGTTACCTCATATTTAATTCCTCCGAGTAAACAACAGGGTTAGACCGAAAAGCTTGGTTGAGCCCTAACTACTAACAGAAACCCACTCGAACCTTAGTTCACAAAGTGCGATGGCTGATGATGAACCTATCATTGATAATAGGAAATAAGGAACAATATGAAACAAAACATGGGAAAACTTGAGATTGACAAAGTTTAGTACACTGAGAAAGGTCATATCTGTGTGTTTTAGTAATTCCAGATTCTTCAGTTTAAGTCAAAACATACTTACCCTCGTGACTGAAAACTGGAACGGACTCGTCAGTAAAAAGATTCGAGTCAATGGCTTCCACTTTGATCACAACCTTCTCATTTTCCTGCTTTACTGTAGGCACTTTCTGCATATTCATTAGATACTCAAGATCCACTGACATCAAATCATTTGATGTATTCACCAACTGCAGCTGGTCTTCGTACGATGACATCTCTGATTCTGGACTGGTGTTCATCTGATAATCATGATATTCAAATCCTGGTTCTTCTTTGATGATGGCAACAAAGTCATTGGTATCGTAGACGACATCTTCAGCAAAGATGCCATCGGGACTTTTAGAATCATAGCCATACGATTCTAAGAAGTTTTCTGTACTCAACATTTCACCCAAGGTTGTACCACTTGATGTGATGTAATTGAAGTCCTGAAAGTCACAGTCCACACAATGAAATAATAGATAATTTAGCACCAAACTTAATGTCAAATTACATTCAAACTGCAACAAGTAGGTCTGATGGCAAATGGTAAAACAAAGCTAGGGGAATCACAAATTACTCCTAAGAAGTGGTTGCTACTTTTCTCTTGATTGATTCACATAAGCATATATATGCTTCTTACACTTCACGTAAAACTGCAATCAAATTCATGCTGCCAACATACACACAGTCATAACAGATAAAAATCTGTAAAATTTTGTCAATAAGTGTGTAGTATGAAAACAAAACAGATTTTATAACTGATAAAATACCAGAGTTGAATTTCTAAATCACAAGTATGCACTCAAGTGAAAAACTGTAACCAAAATATAATAGATGAATCATGAACCTGTACATAAAATCAACTAATTCCATGTTTTGACACTGAAACAAACAATGATAATACTGGTAATAACTACAAACCTCATCAAAGTCTTTTTCAGATTGCAGAAAAGTTGGAAAAATATCCATCTTGGTAGCACTGCTGAGCATCTGAATAAATATGACCCACACATTATACAATCAACATCGAACATCATCAAGAACAGTTATCTTAGTGATTACAGTACAACTACATTAATATGCGCAGAAGTTGAGCGTCAAGCTGTCAAAGCCACACATAATTCTGGAATCACTTGCCAGCGGAATATACATAAATTTCCTCATATTAGCTTCATATCCTACCTGGGTTAATTGGCATGTACATATTTTCACATCATTATCATAAGATAATCTGTTTCATTTCAAATTTATATAAATCTGACTTTATAACCAATGAAAAGCTACATAAAACTTTAGCAAATTAGAAAAGATATTACAAATGCTGTAAGTGTAAATATGCATGATACATTTTAACAAAAGTTGGCAATCAAAGAGGAAACCAAAAAGGAAAAGGAAATGATGTACAGGACATCGCTACATGCATGCACCATATATTCACATGTCAATGAGACACAGAGATTAACATGTGAGACATAATGATCAAAGATTACTAGCTAGTCCATTTCTGTGTGTTAAGCTGGTTGCCTTTGGATGCATATCACTACCACGTGTTTGCGCACGTCACTGGACTCACGTTACCGAACTTTTACTGTATTATACACCATTATCAGCATTTTGAATAACACAGCAATTGATCATCACATTCACCTTCATCATTATTATCACCATCAATACAATCATCTGCATCATTTCTAAAGTTTAGCAACAGATTTCTCCAAAGCATCAACTGCACTCAGATCAAGTTTACTTTCATTGTAAAAGCCATCACTATGTTCTCTGTGATGATTGTCAACCCCATCTGTTGGCATCGTCATTTATTATCATCACAGAGAAATTACAAATAACATTATGTGTGAAAAGTCATCAATTAAATATACAATCTCTAAATATTCATCCATAAACAAGGCAGTAAAGCTTTTATCCACTGCTGCTGAGTGATTTTTGGTAGGGCATTAAATGGACTTTCTAAAACAAATCCACATTTACTTTTAACAAGCAACACACCTGCCGTAGATGATTACAATAACTTTTAAAGAAAAGGTAGCATTGGCTCAATATACAAAATTATACATAGGAAATTTCTTACCTCCATTTTTTTCATGTATAGCAATGAGATAACTCTGCAACAAGAGAAAAATGATTCAGCTCAAAAGTGTTTAAGAAAGACTTTACAAACTGTAACACAATAGTAAGTGATTATTTTGTAATTGTACTGCCCAAATAACCTCACAGATAAGCTGATTCTGTAAATTTATCAGAATTTTTAATAATAACAAATAATAAATTCAATTCCAATTGAGTGACATAGCTCAAATGGCTTAAATCATATATTGATTGATAACCATTAACTACATGAAGTTCTGTCAACTGCAACCCCATACTTCTCAGCCCATGGCTTGAAACAAACACCTGCTCATTGTTAAGCTGTGAACCTCTAACTAATACAGCAATGAGTCTAAAATAATCATTATAACTTCTTTGGCCCTGTTTTGGGCAGAGGCGAAAATCTATACATAACTTTGGGGGGGACAGTGTACCTACGAGGGCCGGATTTTGGGGGGGGACAGCAGGGCTTAAGTCAAAACTTTGGGGGGACTGTCCCCCTCTGTCCCCCCCATGATTTATGCCACTGGTTTTGGGTACATGATTCAGGGCCCATATGCCACTCTTTGGCCTCTGGGTGTCTGATGACAGGTCTCAAGTGCAGTAACTGAGAGTCCCAAATTCAACAGTTAATTAAGGTATACTTCAACAACTGCTAATTTCAGAAAGTGCAGAAACTGTTTCCATATGCACAGACAATTGCACTGTAGTATTATTGCTCCATGACCACAATAGATTCATTCCACTGCAGTTTTCTAAGGGAACTCCGGACCCAATAATTTAATTATCTATTTCGTGGCTTCGACCTATAGTAAATGCTGCTAAGATACATATACTCAAGCAGTATGGTCACATTGATATTCATGGTAATTTTTTGCTGTTGATTGGTTAGTAATCAACAAAAATGGCCACTCCAATTGTGTTCAAAATAGAGCGCTGAATACAGAGAAGCAATTGTCCAAAAAACTAAGTAAGTAATTGAACAGTAACTGGTTATGTCTACAGCATTATTTTACCTTCTGTTCATCTCAAACTACTCAAGTCAAATTTACTTAGTCACTTCAGATTTATCATAGAACTTAGACTTTGCTACAATCTTCTCAGCTTTTGCTATGAAATCGCTAGCAAGGTATAGTTTGTTTATATTGCACTAAACATAAGCAGACACTTCTTTAAATTTGTACCAAAGCTGGATGCCCAAGCACCAACAGTCACTGTATATGTAACATACATATACATGTGATATTGAGTATCACACAGTTGTACAGGCAGAGGTTTACATCAGTCCAGTGGTGATCGAGCACCAAAATAAACAATATGGCTGCCCGTGTTTCGGATAGAATAGAGGGTTGCAACCTACCACAGTCCACTACTTCCGATCAAGAAGCAAAGTGAATTTATAGCTGCATAAAAACCTTGCAGCATACAGAGCTAAAACATTGGACATAAAATGTCAAATCACACTTCCTAGAACCAAAACACTACAGAAATTACATATAGCCAGTCTTTTGCAAAGAAGTATTTGTGAAGTAAACTTGATAACTGTTGCACATTGTTTTGAAGAAGTACTAGTAAATGACATGGTAATCATATTGTTTGAAGTACTTTACAATTGAATGGCATGTACAGTAATCATAGAGTACAACGACACTCAGGTAATCGTAAATATTGTGTAACGTACTGTAACTATAATGGCACATGCAGCAGCCAGACTTCTGGCTGATCAACTGAAATATTCACACATATCTGACTACATGCGACGTGAGCTCCACTGGCTTCCAGTTGCTGATCATGTGCAATTCAAAATTGCTACGCTGGTTTGGAAGGCCTACAACTGGTACTGCTCCGGACTACATTGCTGAACTGTGCCTTCCAGTTGGCACTCAAACTGGTCGGCGGGCTCTCTGGTCTGCCTCGCGAAATGACTTCATGGTACCTTCGTTTCCAACCACCACCCGTGCTCGTCGGGACTTCTCGATTGCGGCGCCACAGATCTGGAACGCTCTTCCACCGTCTGTGCGTGCTGGTTTTCTCAACTCTTAAAGACATACTTTTTCAGCTGTTTGATGGCCACGTGTTGAGCGCTTCTGAGAGACTCTTAAGTGGCGCTTTGTAAATGTCTTGTTACATTACATTACATGTGGTAATCATATTATTTTGAAGAAGTACTTGTACAATGGAATGGAATGTAATCACATATGGTAATTGCATTGTTTTGAAGTACTTGCACAATGGCACATATATTTTTGCATAAAAGTAAACTTGATAACTTTTGCGCATTGTTAGTGACTACAATGCATCTCAGCACTCATAAATATCAACATATGTTTCGCCAAATTTTGTATGGGACGGCTCACAGCATGATTTCGTAAATCTCCCTACACGTAAAACAGAACGCTTTGTGCACAGTAGTCAAGGCATACGTAAATCACGTGATCACCAGTAGTCCACCGGAGCGCGACTCCAAGTACTATTGTCAAATATCAAATACTACAGTGCCTCACAATGTGTGAAAAGAACTAACATCAGATAAATCACATCAGTGCTTCGTAGACCTGCTTACATTTGCTGCTCTTTAATGATGTGAAGAGACAATAAAGAAAAGCATTGCCAATTAGACACGTCTGCCGGCCATGTGCTAAACAGATCGCATAAAAACCAGCCAAGAAAAACTAACCGACAATCGTTGGCAACGTAAAATCCAATGTAGCTAAGTGTTTACTCCGTGTTTACTTGCTGTCAATTGCCTAAAATCAATTACTATAAGAAAATTCATCCAATATTTGTTATTTCGATGCACGGATTCCCACCAACGTGGTCAATCTCTTCGCCATCTTGTTAAGCCTTTAATGTGCAAGCGACGCTTTTGTAGCGCTAAGATTTACTGCGTAAGTAAGTAACTAAAAATAATTTAGTGATTAAGGTAGACTCATCCATGAGTCACTGGTACAGTAGAATTCAAAGTGTGGAGACGAATACGATCTGAAGTTACTTCATGTTTTCTACAGTAGCACCTACGACCTAATAGTTTAGTTATGAAACAATGTGCGCAGCTGAAAACAATTTTCAGGTAGGCCTACAGGCGGCTTATCCTCGCCATCGATGTCGAGATCTAAATAATAATAATATTTATTCTTTAATGAAGCGCCTGACAAATTCTATAATTGATTGATTGAAACGCACTGCAAATACAGAGGCGCTCCCGACCAGGGCCAGTGTCTTCACTGGTAAAGAGAGAGGTTTTCAGGCGCTGGCGGAACTGCATGGTCAAAAGAAATAGAGAAATAGAGAAAAGGTCAGTCCTGATCGAGGTAACTGCATGGTTCCAGCTATTGGGACCAACAATAGCGAAACTCCTAGACTGGACCGTAGAAGTAGGCTTCGCACCCGCGGGGCAACCATGTATAGGGCCTATACATGGTTGTCCCGCGGGTGCTGTAGGCCTACATGTTATGACGATTAAACAATTCACAAGAACACAAATTACAGAAGACATACATTAACAAAGTTGCAGCCATGCATGGCACAAGCTTATTGTATATTGTACTTTTTAGGGAATGAAGGCATGAGCTAAACCCAGGGGGTCCTACGGGAATCGAACCGGGTCATTGAAAACTTCAGGCAAGAGTGTTATCCATTATACTATGATTAGGCCTACTATCCCCCTCCCGGCCGTCACCTAGACTAAGGTAGAGTAGATAGCTATAGTGCTTAGAATTGAAACGACGAGGGAGGTAATTAAGGGGCAGAGGAGGAATCGGGATAGGATTTGAGCAAGAGAGCAATTGTCCAGTTTTGAGTGGAAGACCTGTACGTGGTGAGATAACAATAATTATTATTGAAGCTGCGAGAGCGACCGTCGATCACCGCCTTCGTCACTTTCAAAGTGGACTGCTGTAACAGCCGCTGGCCTGTGCACCTGTGTGTGTCTTGGACGTGTCTCTTGGACGTGTCTCTTAAGTTGTCTCTCCAGTCGGTTCTCAACGCCGCGGCGATCGAGGCTTATCTGCAATAGGCCTAGGAGGAAGTAGGCCTACGACCACATCACGCCGCTCCATTGGCTGCCTGTTACATTCCGCATTGACGGCGTGGTGTTAAATGCATTAAATTCCGCATTGTCTGCTTGTTTTAAAATAACTTCAAGGAACTGCGCCCGAGTACCTGCGTGATTGCTGAACTGAGACTCATTCCTCCACGTCCGTCTGATCTCCGTGTGCGGAGGATGAGGGTACGCGCTTCGGCGCTTCCAAACGATTACGATTACGATCGTGATTTATCGGCTGCCGAGCGATGCTGGAACAGACTTCCTCCTGCTATTCGATTGGCCGACTCAGTGGACTCCTTTAAATCCATGTTAAAATCACACATGTTCGCCGACTGCTGTTAGCTGTTTTGTAACGCGCCCTTGTAGCGGCATTCCCGAGTTAATACGGCGCCACATAAATTGTCGTTATTATCATTATTATTAATTTTTATTTAATTAATTAATTAATTAAGAGGTGAGATTTGGTTGAGTTCCTATATAATTATGATGGATCAGATATTTGGCGTAATTCTGGCGGGAGACGAAATTTGATATCTAGCTGGGTATTTCTGGATTTTTAAAGAGAATTTAAAATCTGGGTGTAGCCTATCTCTTAAACTAACTTGACGGGCAACCATAGACTTGTTAATAATTATTGTAGACCATCTATGTTATAGGCCCAAGGAATCTATATTAGGCCTAATAGGTATTAATATGTATGGTTATAGGCCTAATAATAATAATAATAATGTAAGATGTCTACGTTTTTAAACATATGATTTGGGTATTTCTGAGGGTTTTAAAGAGAAGCTGGTAAAACTCGGGATTTACTGGGGTGGTCCTAGAGGAGAAGCTTTGTGTGTATTAAATTTTACTTGCAACGCTGGTTGGTTTCATCCGGGCTTTATCGATATCTATATTTAGCCTGACATGGACGCCATTTTTGTCAACGCTTGTCGAATTCGTAGGAAAATTATTGGACGTAGCCCTCAAAAATAGGCCTATGGTTTACTTTTGTTGTATTGACGCTATTCCAGAGACAAAAATCTGTATATATTAGAACTTTTTTTTGGACCGATTTTGATTAAAAAAATGAATTTTTTTCGTTACGGTATGGGGGGGGGGGGGACTCGTTAGAGGCAGGGCCCGAGGAGAACTTAGGGACAACATGCGCCTGTAAAGTCGTTAAAAAACTGCCATGAAATAATAGTCAATAGCCCAATAGAACAAACATACAAAAAGCCGGATGTTTTCCAGGTTTTGAGCTTTGCCTTCCGGACATGAGGCCAACAAGGAGCACATGTCTTCCTTTTGCCGGAGTCTGGCAACCTTGTAGAAGGGACCCGTAGCCTAAATGCATAGGCCCAGAGGCGTCCATCCTATGGGGGGAATGAAGCAGAGATCTTCATTGGCTTTTCAGGGGGAAGAAATTTTTTACATTAAACGTCTGCTCAGTTTTTTCGTTTCAGAAATTAATCGATGTGTTTTTCATTTGAAAGTGCTAATTCTTTGTTTAAAAAATAATAAAACCATTGAGCTGTTCTCGGACCGAGCTCACGATTAGTCTTCAATTTCATCATTTTAGCGTATCGTACATGCACTTACTCAAGCGATTAGACTTCGAGGTGATTGTAGGCTTGCATAAGCCTACCTTACAGAAAATGTTTTAGTTTACTGGTCCCTTTCAAGAATCTTGCTATCAACCTCTGCTGACATGGCAGTTGCTGCTCAGCTGATGAGTCGGTGCAGTCAGAACCTGAAACTGCTCAGTCGACAGAGTAAATGAACATTCATGGCAGACCAGTTAGGCCTACAGAAGCACAACGATTTGCAATGGTCTACGATGTTGATGTAAACTTTCCGGTTCATCGAGCAAGACGACCACCCAGGCTTTATGACGAGAAAACTGAGAAAAGGGCAGTAGGCCTAAATGTGGTCCTCATTAGCACAGACATCTTATTGTTGTTTACTATACAACACTGGATACGGTTGCTTGTCAACTAGAGGCAGTGACGGATCCAGAAAGTTTATGAGGGGCAAATGGGTGTCCGAAGAAGATCGTCGAGGCGCGCAGCACTTCGACAATCTTACCAACAATTATAGTGGCTCGGAAGCCAAAAAAGGTTGGCCACCTCTGACCTAGATGATCCAGGCACTGACGATGATGATGAACAAAACACAAAGCTGTCGACAGGACAATATATATATATATATATATATATATATATATATATATATATATATATATATATATAATCTTCGTTTATTGATTATTCGGGATGTCACACCGCATCCAGGTACAAGTTAAATTAGAAATTAGGTAGTAAGTTCGTTGCTATCGTTGTTGGATTGAACGCAGTTATGTTAGGCCAGTAGCCTACGTTTGATATGACAACTTTCAGACTATCCCATGCTGATCACCAGCTTAAACAAAATCCTGGTCTACCTTGTGCTGACACAAGGTAGACCAGGATTTTGCTCAGCTGAGTGAGGTATGAGTCGCATCCGCGTTGTGAAAATCGACTGAGATCAACCATCTTTGGTGACTGGTTTGCACCTCTGACAGTATTAGAGTAGCGTCTGCTGCACTAGCAGACGCTTCTCTAATAGTACTCTATCATTACTACTGGACGAAATTGTTGATCGCTTGGCTACGCACTCTGCTGCTCTGAAGAAGCACCTATTGTAATTTTAGTATTTATGTTAGTACTGTCTGGCCGCTCTGGCAGTATGCCTCTGTCTGTGTACATGCCTTCATATTTTATAATGCATAATGTTGCTTGATTAGTGAACTAAAAGTTAAAGAATGCAATAAGGATCGATTCAACAGTAAAATCGTAATTCAAATTTTGATAATCGATATTTTCTCTTTCAATCGCCTGGGGCGGTCGTCGTAGGGGGGCAATCTGATGACATGAGGGAATGCTTCATAGGGGCCGTCCATAAATGACGTCACGCTATTTTGGCCGATTTTTAACCCCCCCTCCCCCTCGTCACACTTCGTCACAAAAGTAAGACCCCCCTCTGAAAATGACGTCACAAAGCTCTGACCCCCCTAAACCAATTTCCATGGCGAAGCAAAATGCTCCTTCATGGAACAAATAGCGAAAACATGAATATTTTAAAATCTAACGGTGAGCAAATATTGAAGTAATTAGAAAATTATTAATAATGGTGCCCGTATACATTAAAATAATTTTAAAAATAATGAAAATTTAATCCTAAAAAATAGTGCTGTTATTATTAAAATTAAATTGTTGTTAATTGTTAAATTTAATAACATAGACCTGGTGTGACGTCACACTACTCAGACCCCCCCACCCCCATGTCACACATCGTCACAAATTTCCTACCCCCTCCCCCCTAGGTGCGTGACGTCATTTATGGACGGCCCCATAGGCGTAAGGGGGGATGGACGCCCCTGCATAGGCCTACAGTTTATGCATACATAAACCTTGGCCTTAGAGATCACATCACCCTCTCTTTACGACAACTACACTGGTTACCCATCCAGGCTCGGATATCCGTCAAAATCTGTCTGTGGATGTTCCAAGTTAGACCAAGTAATGTCAGGTTCTGTCCCACGTACGTTACTTATCATCTTTAGTTATACCATGTGCTGCCATTGAATCCCGTGGGGATCAGCCTCAAAAGCAGACTTTCCAGTCAGGAGAAGAAATCTGCAATTTGGAAATATAATGTTCGAGGTTGCTGGTCCAGCTGAATGAACTCTTCCAGAATAAATCTGAAGATCCTCTTCGATAAATACTTTAAAACTAAACTTAAAACTCATCTATTCTCTAAATACAATGAATAGTTACTACTCTGTAACAGGTCCTTTGAGTAAGACTTTGTTTCATTAAGGCACGTTACAAATCCAAGTTGTATTGTGTTGTATAGATTACCGAGTTCATGTTTTTATTCACCACAATAGTAGAAAATGCAAAAACAAGAAATTAAGTGCATATACACAGGTGCAAAACTGATATAAATGAGATAATCACTTCTATGATCAGTGGTGGTTTCACTGGGGGGCTAGGGTGCTGTAGCCCCTAGCTGGAAAGTTAGCCTCTTCGTTTTTCTTAGCCCCCTATACACAGTTTAGCCTTACCCAGTTTAACTTTTAATTAGTCATACATTGCCCTCAATGTTTTTTGGTAACAAAGAATCCTAATCTCCTAATGCTTAATTCTCATTAGATCCACTGACTGAATAAAAGTCCTTTACGGATGACCTTCATCTACTGCATGGTTTGTAGATGTTACTCTGTAAAGCTTCGAACCTATAACATCACTATCACATAATTATCACAGACTCCTGCACTGTTGCTTCGATCAGAGTGCTCAGATCCAAGCACTTGTCAATCTATATCCTAAGATTAACAATTCCTGTATCTTCAGCGAAAGAAGCTTTTCAACCGTGAAGAGAGTCAAAACTTATCTCGGGTCAAACATGTCCGAGCAGAGATTGAATAACCTATGTAATTGTAATTGAACATTTATAAAGCGCCAATCAGAGATTCAGAGGCGCTCCCAACCCAAGTCGATGCTGTCAGTAACAAATATGGATGCCAACTTGTTGACAACTTTTGACAAGTGACAATTTGCGACAGTAGGCCTAACAAGTCAGCTGAAGTCACAACTAACATTTTATATTTGATTCAACTCATTTGAGGAACATTTTGATAATGTAACCTAAGACGAATATAACATGGTTATATTCGTCTTAGATGTAAGCCTAACTAAGTATTTTAATAACATACTTATTACTTACAGATACATTAAAAAATCTAATTTTCCTAATATTATATGGAAGTATTAATAATATCGTGTTTTAAAAATAAAGTGGGTAGCCTATTTCTGGGGTTTTTAAGAAGAAACTCTGGGTGTATCTCTTAAACTTGACTGGCAACACTATAGGGTGGGTAACCCTAATGTGGGCAGGTTCCTAACATGGGCACCCCCTTGAATCTCAAAATATAGACGACATACGGTGGTGCCTTCTAGGAAATATTATTAACTATAAGTATTGCTGTTATAAAACAGCAACGTATGTCGGCGGAAAATTGCGCTTCGAAAGTAAGAAGTAAATGTTTTTAGCATGCCAGTTTTCTATAATGTTCGATATACGGTTCAGTAGCTGTGGGCGCGTTGTTTTTTAATGTATTTTCAATCGGTTTTTTGCAGATGTTTGGTGAAGTGTAGCTTTTTCGCCCCATGTGAGCGATAATGAGGGAGAAAGTAAGCACACTTTAAAAAATTTTTTCCTAGGGGGGTATTGCGTAGAGCCTAATTTGGGCACCATTGGGTGTTCCTAATTTGGGCAGTGTATGAGGCCAAATTTACTACTATATTACACGTTAATATTGGGTAAAGCTTATTCTTAATTTGGGCAGTGCCCATTCTAGGTAACTTTGTATGCCCAAATTGAGGCCATATTTACTACTATAATTATTACACGTTAAATATTTAGTGTTCAAATTAGGGCACCATGTCCTAATATGGGCACTTTGAGGGGTGTGTCATTTTTTCTGCACAACTAATATTGCTTTGCAATCTATTGTATGTATTCAATATATTTTCATTACCTACTGTTTCAGCTAACCAAACAACACCAAACAATAAGTATACGTGTCAAAATCAATATGATACGAGCCTTTAATCCTTAAGGTGCCCAAACAAGGGAACTATACCCTACACGTGTCACAGTAGTCTAATGTCTTTGCAAAACATGTTGCACATAGTCTATTTATGCACGTTCCAGTTAAAAGTACTACAAGCTGCAATCCGTGGAAGTCTGGAACCGCGTTGTGATTGCCTAATGCCTATATATGATCCACAATATAAATAATAATAATAATAATTATAACAGATCAACAGATCGAAATGCAAGGTGATAGCCAAGGATCTTCGGCAGATTACCAACGGAACCCCTCTTTCAGTCAATTCGAGCGTGTTGACCCGGATTCGATGTGCCTACTGGGCGCCCCGCTCTCCACCGGACCGGCACTTCACTGACAGCGAAGGTGGTAGAGCTGAACAGAGCTCTGAGCAGATTAGGCATAAATTATAGCGCGTCAGGAATCAGGATGTACCGTACTGCTCATCCTGAGAAGCTCATTGCATGGGCACCCAAAACTGCTTCATAGCCTCAGATGCGCACCATGCGCAGGCCACCCCACTCTGGCCGTTTACGATCAAAGACTCCGCAAAGGCATGGAGGACCTCTTAAATATCAATCTGACGGAGACGCAATGGATGCAATCATTGCAATCTACCCTCCCCATAGGTATGGGCGGACTGGGTATACGCAGGGTGTCGTTGCTGGCGCTCCCCGCATTTCTGGCCGCGGGCACCCTCGTTCTACAATCAGATATCCTTAGACAGCTGGAGGGCAACCCGGACCCACACGTGAGAGAGTTGGAGCAGTGGCGAAAATCATGGGAGGGGGGCAGAGGGACTGTCCACCCAAAGTTTTGACTTAGGCCTAGCTATCTGTGCCCCCAAAAAAAAACATGCAAAAATCCGGCCTCCGAAAAAGTCTGTCCCTTCAAAGTTATGTACAGATTTTCGCCTCTGAGTTGTATTGTATTGTATTGTATTTGAACACTTGTTTTAGCGCCCCTTGCAGATTCCTATTCAGAGCCGCTCCAATTCCTATTCAGAGGCGCTGGAGGCGAGTTGGCGAGCAGACTCGGGCATGAACATAACAGAGACCTTCTCTTCTCACCTTATAATCCAGGTGGGACACGACGCTTCTCCAAAGGACTTCTTCAGAGCTATTCACCACACTAACAGAATAATACGAGTTATACGACCAAGCCAGATGGAAGGCTGTGACCACCCAACATGCTGGCGACTGGCTCTACACTCTGCCGATCACGTCCTGCGGCCTGAAACTGAGCGACGAGTCGGGCAGGGTGGTGGAGGGACTGCGGTGGGAGCAAATATATGCGGGCTTCATACGTGCGCTTGCGGCGCACCATGTAGTCACCGCCAGAGGAGAGCATGGACTGTCCTGCCCGCTGGGCTTTGGCCGATTGGCACGCCACGGGCCCTCAACCGTGCTCTGTCGAAAGCAAGGTTCCCAACAATCAAGGAGCCGCAGGGATTGCTCCGATCGGATGGAAAAAGACCAGATGGCATGCACCCTCATTCCTTGGAAAGCCGGCAGAAGTCTGGTTTGGGACGCCACGGTGACAGACACGCTGGCACCTTCGTACTCAACGGCATCAGCTGCCCGATCGGGGGCAGAGGCTGGTCTGGCGGGCCAGCAGGGGACAGAAAGACACAGAAGTATCGCGCCTTTCTAGAAACGCACGTTTTCATCCCGCTGGCCCTGGAAACGCTGGGCCCAATCAATACTGCTGACCACTCAGAGGGGTCTTTGGAAGGTAATCACATTATCACAGCACCCGGGCCCGCACTAGCCTTAATGCGGCCTTGGTCTAAAGTCCATCTGCGCAGCAGTTTCGCTCTTAATGGACAGTATTGACAGAGTGGTAAACCTCTCTTGAGACTTGGTGCTGCGTAGATAGCCTACGTGTGAATTAGCTAAAGTTTTGAAAAAGAACGTTCGCTTGTCATGTCATGACGAAAAATTATAGCATCGTCAGTAGCAAGCTACGTCTCGGATGCTTTACACACACGCACACACGCGCATGCGCACACACGCACACACAGTTACACTGAAAAAGCGACTGTCCACTGCAGTATGGGAATTGTAAAAATTACGGGGGGGTTAGACGTTGATTTATGTGCAGGTTGGGTGTGAAATGTGGACTTTACTATGGGATCCTAAGAAAGACTGGGGGGTTGAACCCCCAACCCCCAGCAATTCTCACCCTGGTCCGCTGCCACATAGCCTACGGCGCCCCAGTTCGCATCATGGCCACTCACGCATAGGCCCTACATATATATATACATATATATTCGTTTAATGAAAAAGAGAAAAAAACAAGCTGGCACACCACAGCAACCAATATGTCAATAGTAAGCAGTATCTGCAAAATTGTAGCTAGGTTCGGGAAAACAAATGAAATGATTAATCTCAGCGGTGACGAAAATGTCGATAACAGCAGTCAGGCTGGACTAGACTAATTACGATTACCTCGTTGTAAACTAGTAGGCCTTCTAGCGTCGCGTGTTCATAACTATCTTACCTAAGTTACGTAACGCAAGGGTCTCTTGTGTAGTTCCTTTTTAACGACTAGCTGTGGTAACAAAGACCATTAGCGTCGCCCTCCTCCTTTTTCCAGGCTTCGGACTGGCACTGTCAGAAAGCGAACAGTGGCGGAGTTGCAAGGTTCTCTTATACCGCACGAATCAATATAACTGACTCGCCGAGAAAAATTCGAGGTAGCCAAAGTACCGCCGCCCTCAAGCGGCCGCCTGGTGCGACCGCACCCCCGTCCCCCCACGCGCCACCACTGGATAAGCTTATGACTTTGTAGCATCTATTGTCGCTACATACATGTAGTCCATGCTAAATTTGAATAATATCACTGTATAGGCCTACCTTTAACATAATTAGGCCTATGTCGTCGCTATATTGGACGGGTTTTTAAAGCGAAAGAAGTGGCAAATTAAGGCCTAATCCACTTACGGAGTTAATATTCATTAATTAGGTAATTTAGGTTCTGCCAGCATGGGGCTAGGGTGGGCTGAAGCCCCCCTCTATCGGCGGCTCAGCCCCCAAACAAAAGTGGGAAATCACTGCCAATGTCAGAGAGGAGGGGAGAAAGGGAAGGAATTGAAGTTTTAGTCCCCAAAACCTGAAATCCTGGCGCCGCTACTGGGTCCCACCCTCGTAGCCTAGACAGAAACCTTACGAATCACGATGCGATTAAAACTATAAGGCTAGTGTAGGTTTAATATATATAGGGCCTACATATAATATGCATAAAAACTTAACGAGTCGAACGTTTCATAATAATTGTTTGACACGCTTCCCTAGGCCTATAGGCCTACTTCCTTAACTAAGTATAGGCCTAGTGGGCGAATCCTAGCACAATGTTTGAAATAAGTGTTGCCTTATAACTGTATGCGAGTTACTCTTAGACGAGACATGAATGCAATGAGCTGAGTCTAGCCTATAATGAGGCTATATCTAAAATAAATGACCATTTTGACATTTTATATATATACGTTTATTCACCACGAAGGTAGAAAGCAAACAAGAACAAACAAACAAACGAAATAAAAAATAAAACGTTAAGTGCAGACAGATGCAAAACTAGCATAGCCTACATGAAATGATCAATTCTGCGACCTAACGTAGATAATTATGTCAATATCATAGGCCTACAGATAGCACGATTTTATTACACGAAATTTGCAATTGGGTTTTAGGGCCTAACACGTTTGAGGTTCGCATTGTTCATTTAGGCCAATAGCCTAGATAGGCTATACCTGAGGTAACCAGTTGTTCAGCGTGTGTGCTTGAGGACTGTCCTTCCTTTAGCCTACTTGACAGTTTTACGTAGTGCTTCTGCGATGTCTCTTTGATTGAGGTCCGACGGATTTGAAGCCTGGAATTCTGGACCTATTCCGATCAACTTCCTGCGGAGAGAAACTCGACTGGCGGCGTACAACATCCGGGATTTGACATTCGAAGTTTCTTGACACCTGTGTACGAAGAATTCAGACAAACATTTTCATGAATGTGCACATTACGAGAATATTTCTTATGGCGGTGCATAATATGCAATTTCAAGAGCCGCATGCGAATTAAATTAGACTTAGACCCATAATTGCACATGATTTTTACAATTTACACTCATTTTCAGTAAGAAATAAGGAGCCGTGACCCAGTTGTACAATATCATGGTCGATGGAAACCTGTTCTTGATTTTATTTAGGCATAAGAGATTTCTACAGGCAACATTGGGCTTGGATGCTGGACTAAATTGTAGACGATATGCATGGCTTGGAGCTGGGGTGGGGTGACTGGCGCTGGACCTACGCCTGCAAACGTAGGCCCATAAGTAAGCCTATTGTAATCTAGTCAAACCCAGGACTACCTCGCACGTTACAATGAGTCTATTGCAGTCTATTGCTACTACAGGATCTACTGTAAGGGTGTATACCACCAGACAAAATTGTTGCGTCAACGTTAATTATGATTACAATTTAAAAATGTTATTTACTTTAATTTGCTCAATATAATAGCCTACATAATGAAATTAAGATGGCTGCAAGCTATTGTATAATGCAATAGATTCATTGTAACGTGCGAGGTAGTCCTGGGTTTGACTAGGTTACAAATAGGCCTTATGTTAGGCCTACAACACATCTGCAATGTAAAGCAAAATTAGCCTAATGCAATCAACCTATATGATTCCTACATGATACATCAAAGTAATAGCCTAAGCATATAATGACTCGTATCATGTGACATAAAACTATTTCCACATGAACACGACGGGAGAGAATCGATATCTAGGCTAAATTACGAGTTAATATTGAAATAGGCTAGGTCTCTAGGCCTACAGATTGCTTGCATTTGTATTAGATCTTCGAAATCAGTGATCTCTATAAATAGTAGTAGGCCTATCAATGGTAGTAGGCAAGTAATACTAACCAAGGAATAAATATCAGTTGATTCCTGGTTCCGGAGTGTCCGACGTCATAGTGGAAATCGTAGACGACATATCGACAGTCATCGCTTGGCAACTGATCCAAGAACTCGTCGTAGGAACAGGATTCGACCGCCTTCTCCACTTCAATCGCTTTCAGATCGTCGGCCAGTTTCATCTGAATGAACTGGTATCTGTGCTTCATCTTTATGTTGTTGAATTCGCTGACTACATCATCATTTATTCGCATTGCTATGCTACAGTTGGCCATTGCGATAGATCTATTGTACACTTAAGCTTTTAGTCTCATACACGTTAAACCTGTAGCTTTTCAAAGTTTTCTCGAGTAATCTAGTGCTGAACTGCACGCAGTTGAGAACAAAATGTTCGCACAGTGAAGTGTCCTGCAATGCTCCCTGCGCTTTCTTTGACTGCTTGTGCTATATAAGCTGTTGTTGACGCCCACGTGGACCACGCCGATTTCAGCACGCGACGTACTGTGGGCCTTATATGGACACGATAGGCCGTCATAGACTGCAGGTGTGAGTAAATTATCGATCGTTAACGAACTATATATAGTTTTCGTCATCTTTCCCTTACAAGGCAACAGACCAATCATCTGGAAAAACCGGTCTATATTTATATAGAAGAAGTCAGCATGTATAATGTAGTCGATACCTGGAAACGGGTTATTTTGGCCTACACTAGAGGTCTAGATATTCGTAGGCCTATATCTGTATGCGCATGACTGGGAGAATTATTAGGCCTATATATGTCCGCATATGTAATACGTTTCTAGACACACTCACACGCACACACATATAGATAGGCCCTATATAGACTATATAAATATATTATGTAGGCCTATATATAGAAGAAGTCAGCATCTATATATTCTGTATGTAGATCAATATAATATATAGGCTGCATATTGATCTACATGTCCTCCAATAGGCATAAAGCCTAGGCCTATATGCACGCCTCTCAGAAAGTGAGTGATCTCGGCATGATTAGCCTTTTAAATAAGTAGGCCTATTTTATAAAAAAACAAACTATAGGGCCTAACTATAATTCCAAATTTAGCTGTCTCTTAGGTTTGCAGAATGCAAACGTTCAAACGTATTTACTCGCTTACTTTGCTGTTTCATGCATCGATAATTTAAACTAGTTTGTCACAAAATAATTAAAGCAGTAAGACTATAATTAGATTAGACTAAATGAACTGAAATCTAACAACAGTCACTGGAAGTCATAGTATTTTGTGCTTTGCAGATGAATTGTTCTCTTAAATTACTCCAACTTCCACAAAGTTTCTTCCATCTTCTGTCCATCAATCAACATTTTCCTCTTCTGTCCATCACTCGTAAGGCTTTCCATTCGAAAGTGAAGTCAATAAATCTTACACTGATCCACCCAACGCTTCGCTTATAGCTAAAACCAATGATACTATAGCTCCTCTGTTTCCTTCTCTCTGTGGTATCCAGATAACCAGATTTGCTCATCTAACGGTAGTTATGTGTAAGTGTAAATGTAGGGCGTAGGCCTATACACATACAATCAGGGCCGTTTTAAGGTCGTCGTAGGCCCTAGGCACTCTTCCATTCGTAGGCCCTAACTCCCAGCTCTGCATTGAAGCTAAGCGCAAAATTACGCATTCACATTATTTATTGACATCATAATTATGTTTAATCATGATTCACAAATACATGTGCACCCAGTTTGATTTTAAATCTTAATTTACTTTTTATCCATAAGGTTTAAATGCAATAGGGGAAACATGTGTAATTTGCACCCCTAACGCATTTTACTTTTAAAAGGTTCAAAGAATTGGCGGAATGCCAAGCAAATTTAGCGCTAACATATATGAGAACCCTAGAATAATATGTAATGATGCAATAATTGTAGATTACTGCAGATCTCAGAACTTATTATGCAGATAATATCCCTTCACAGAATTTGGAATCTGATTTTCTCTTAAAGGGTAGACAATATGGTGATAAGATAAGATATGCACACAAAGAACATTTTGTGCGAAAATTGACAAATGGAGAAATTGTCAGAAGAGATTGGCTTAATTATGCTCCTTCATGTGGTAAAGTGTTATGTGTGCAAGCTATTCGGTTCCAATGCTGGCAGTGCCAATGAATATAACAATCAGTTTACAACTGGTTTCGATGACTGGAAAAATGCAACTGCAAGGATTAGCTCACATGAGAAATCGAAGAACCATATTGCTGCTCTGTTAATGATTTTGCAATGCCAGAAGTCCACTAGAATTGATGTAGAACTGCAGAAGGAGCAGGTGAAATTGTGCAATTACTGGACGGAAGTTCTGAAGAGAATAATTGCAGTGATACAATGTTTTCCAAATGTAGATATTGCTTTTCGAATCTATCTTTCCATTTTTGGAACACGTTCTGAAGGTGAACGTTCTTTCTCGAAACTCAAGCTTATCAAAAAATATCTGTGGTCAACGATTGGACTATCTTCCCTTGCGCTACTTTCAGTTGAAAACCAGTCAATGCGGGAAATGACATTTGAAGATCTTATATGTGATTTTGCTAATGCAAAGAGCCATAAAGTTCACATAACTTAGGCTGTTGAACAGCTTAACTTAACTGTAAGTTCACATCTTAAAGTTAGACTGTTTAAGTGCAATTATAAAAATTATTAAAGTAGAATTTGAAATTTCTTTCATTTTCGTGCCAAATTCAACCACTAAAATTATTTTTTCAATATCTCATTTTCAGACTTTCGTGGGCCCCTAAAATGTTCGTGGGCCCTAGGCACAGTGCCTACTGTGCCTAGTGGATAAAACGGCCCTGCATACAATTGCAAGCGACCTATGGCCTCGACCCTGCTCATTTTTCGATGGAGTGCACGATCGGGTAGATCATTCACCACCGCTGCCCGTTTGAATGGGCACCATGTCATTTAAGGTATCCTTGTACGGACCGTGCTAGCCTGAGATTTAAATCTCTGAAATAGGCCAGCATCGGGAAGCGAACCGCGATCCTGACGCACTCTCGGGCAGAGGCGCATGGAGCATCGCTCTAACCAATGTAGCTAACTAGGCCTATTAGTTACAGCACCGCCCCTCTGACTTGTTCGTAAATAAGCTGAAAATAAATATCCGACCTTGTCTCTGTTCCTGGTAGTTTAGGACTTTAGTAAATTACTATTGTTGTTGCTGTTCTAATTTTGTTCATTTTACTTGTATAAAATATTAATACATGCACAGAACACGCTGTTGCATTGTAAGCCTATAGTATGCATCGGTTGATAGAGTATCTACCTCCACATATTTTATTATAATATTGTATTGTATTGTATTGTATTGTATTGTATTTGAACACTTGTTATAGCGCCCCTACCAGATTGCCTATTCAGAGGCGCTCCCGACTACTGCGCGGACGCTGAATCGGAGTTTCACGCCGAAGCGCTTGAGCAATTGCGAGTGAAGGACTTGCCCAGGGTCCCTACGCGGCGGCTTTTGAGGTGGATTCGAACCCGCAACCCTCCAGCTGCAAGGCACCGAACATACACCTATACCACCGCGCCCCAGTTTGTATTGTGTTGTGTTGTATTGTATTGTACTCCACGTTTATATTGCTACCGAGCCACCCGCAGTAAAGATCCGAGAAATTAATCTCTGATAAACCGACCGACCGTATTGTGTTTAGCCTACATGTTATTAGGCTATAAGCTTATTGAAGTTTGGGACCAGATTCGAACATTAAGATTTATGTAAAGAAACGTCCTCTATGCTTTGGTTTGATCAATCTTGCCAAGTTCTTAAGTAGTACACTGGTCGAGTAGAGCACATGTTTGATTTTAATAACGCATAAATCTTTCATGAGCTCACAGCTGGACGGACTTGTGTGGTCGAAAAGCATTGAACAGCAAAGCCAACTAGGCTGTTACTCAAGAAGTAACACTACTTTGGAAAACTCGCCTGGCTTCGGTTTCCTCTCATATCCTGAGGCTTTCGGTGTATAGAATATCCTCTCATCAAAACATCAGACTATGAAAATTTACTACAGCTAAACTAAGAACTAAGATGTTTTAAATCAATTTGTCTCAAAATGCAAGAACACAAGACACTTTGAGTAAACTTTGCAGCTTCGTGTGTTTTAGGCCTTAGGCTTGTAATATCAGCTATCCGTTTAGATTTTTGTTACTCACGCTGAATTAAGAAGCTATATAGGCTAGCCTATTAGGCAGCTTATATTGAGATGACGTTTACTAACAAAAACAACTTATAATTATAATAGGCGACTGCAGCCACAGTAATAGGCTACTTCTGCTGATATCACTGCGGAAGATCGCATGCTGACCGCGATTGTTATTGTAATTGAACATTTACATAGCGCATTTTTCAAGAGAAACTAATCAGAGACGTTCTCTGTGCTAGCCAATAAATGTATTTAAGAACTGGGTTTATTAGTCAGCAAACGATGCACAGTAAACTAGAAGAGTCGCCAGTGTAGTGGCTGGACCTAGAGCCCTGCGCCGGCCGCGCCGCGCCGCCGGCGCCGACATTTCTTGGGCGCCGCCGCCGCCGATTTTTGTGGATCGGCGCGCCGCCGCCGCCGCCGCCGACATTTCCTCGGCGCGCCGCCAATGTCACGATGAAGTGTTTAATTGTTGTGTTGCATATTTCTTGTTTTGCATTATTTCACGATAAATTGTTGCTTTAGTGGGTAACAGAAGTAGACACAGACAGACTGACAGACAGACAGAGACAGACAGAAGCAGAGACAAACAGACACAGACAGATAACAGACAGATGATAGGATGGATGGATGGATAGATGGATTAGATTGGTGGGAAGGATGGATAGATGGTTGGATGGATGGATGGATGAATGGATGGGTGGGTGGATTGAATATCTGATAGATAGATTGAATATTATAGATGGATAGGAATGAGTGAAGGCTAAATTGTCGAGGGTTGGGAGGTTCAACCCCCGAATTCATTTTCAGCCCCTCCAGTTAATTCCAAAAAATGACCTGCGGATTGGCGATCTGCATATTAAACTGCTATGGGTTTAACTGCTATGAAACGAAGACTGGTATTTATAAAATCAATTCACGTTCTTGAAATAAATAACATTAACTCTAGACTAATTGTGATAAATTGGATATAATTAAATAGTATCGCGATGGCTTAAGCTACTAAAAGCAAACCCGCGGTAAAGCCGTTTTTGATAGAACAGATGGCAACAGGACTCCCTAATCTATCTGTACGTTACAAAATATATCTCACTGTTCCTGTTACGTCGACCAAAGTTTTAGCAGATTGAAAATAATCAAAATTACTTGTGATACACCATGGGAGGGGGTTTAGGGCAAATGGTAACACTTTGGCATGAAGAGCAGAATATCAGCACGGACGCGGGATCGATTCCCGCTACCCTCCCAATGGTCGACTCAGCCTTTTATTCGCCCTATTGCTTCGTAAAATGAGCAGTTAGACGTAATTCGCGCCTTGCATGGCTGCCAAACAGTTAAATTCGATTTATGTAATAACCTGTGATCATCCCTTCATACTATGAATTGTAATCATACTGCGGTGTGTCAGTTTGAAATAATAAAGGAAGATCATTATTAATTTTTATAATTGCCTCCTATAGTCAGAGGTTCGTTTACTACAGGCTTACGCCGTTCTTGGAAATTGAACGCAGGCCTAATTTTCTAGTTTTTATATCAATTTCAATAAATATCTGGTTTCCTAGTATTATCTGTAGTCAAACTCCAACACGACTCGAACTACATCTTAACTACGAGTGACAGCTGATTCCTATCAGCACTGAAATAATAGAGCAATTTATTCAGATGCCAGCTTGAAATGCTACAATTACAGCGTGGAAATTCAAGAGTTCGTACCCCATTTGGCCCCTCACAAACTTCCTGGATCCGCGTCACTGGCGCCGACCACGCCGCGCCGCGCCGCCGCCGCCGCCGATTTTCGTTGGTCGGCGGCGCGCCGCCGCCGCCGACCAAAAATGACCGGCGCGCCGCCGCCGACGCTATGAAGTCGGCGCAGAGCTCTAGCTGGACCACACATTCACGTGAAGCCCAAACAACGGAGTTGACAAAGCATGACGTCCAGAGTCCTCTCTGGACCAAGTGATGTCTGTAAGAACTTAGTTTAGAGTGATGATAGGTGACAGCGCTCGCGGCACACGAATCACCAAGCCAGGGCCGCATTAAGGCTAGTAGCCTACGGGCCCGGGTGCTGAGACTACCTTCCCAAGGCTCTCATCCGACAACCACCGGTCCACTACACACATATTTCGTCACTTCCAAAAATGTGGACCCCCTCAAAACTGTGGGCCCGGGTGTTGCATCACCCTTAGCACCCCCCTTAATTCGGGCCAGCACCAAGCAGTCCCTCGTTCGTAGAAATGACGCACGTCCAGATATAGTTCGTCTAATTCCAAAACCAAACACGCAAACATGTAGCCCGGTTCATCGTGCAATTCCTATGACCTGCCATCCATCGGATGCACGCGTTTGCCTTTCCGTATACCACGGATAAGCGTAAGGGCGCGGTGGTGTAGGGGTATGTTCGGTGCCTTGCAACCGGAGGGTTGCGGGTTCGAATCCACCTCAAGCCGTCGCGTAGGGACCCTGGGCAAGTCCTTCATTCGCAATTGCTCATGCGCTTCGGCGTGAAACTCCGATTCAGTGTCCGCGCTGTACTCGGGAGCGCCTCTGAGTAGAAATCTTGAAGAGGCGCTATAACAAGTGCTCATAGTGCTCATACATACATACATACATACATACATACATACATACATACATACATACATACATACATACATACATACATACATACATACATACATACATACATACATACATACATACATACATACATACATACATACATACATACATACAAACTACACTCCGCGTGTCTTATTCAAAAATATGCTAACTATCATAACTAACTAGTCACTTCAATAACTAACTCTAGCTCGGCACTATAGACAGCTTATCGATGTTATACTTGTAACCAGTTGATTTCATGACAACAGGATTTATGGAATTAAACGAATATTGATTGATTGAGGATGCAGACCACCTAAAGTCTTGGAAACAGCCAAATCGGTACGTCATCGACTGCACCATTCGAATTGTGTCTTAGGCGGACATCGATTGGACTTTGCGTGCAGTCCTAGCCTATAGCTTCCCATCAAGAAGCTTATCGTTGAAAAACCAAACTCTACCAGAAGAAACATGGAGCACGGAAATACTAGAACTATTGCCTAAATCGCAAGTTCTTGTTACATAACCACGTTTCAGCGCCCTTGAGAGTTAAAATCGTCTCTCTGATCTAACATCAAGACCGGGAGTTCTATCGTCTCTCTGACCCAACATCCAGACCAGGAGTCCTATCGTCTCTCTGACCTAACATCTAGACCAATGCACAGGGGCTCCCGCAACATAGGGGCCTCCACCACAAGGGCAAGAAATTGTTTTATTATAAAATAGTTCAATGATGCGCAGTGCACAGACACATTTATTCTGAGCATTTGTCTAGCCCCTTCAAGAACATGCTCAGAAGCGCTCCCAGTCCAGCCACGACTAAAGAAACAAGACTTGAGCGACTTGTAAAGCCCTGTCGGGTGGACCACAGGCAAAGATCTGTGATCATTGTATCATTTGTCCACCTCCTGAAAGGTGGACAAGTGTTCTGTTACCATTTCGAATGAGTAGTAGCGAATTTCGTTTAATATCAATCTGATTGGTAGAAAGACGAAGAAGACAAGATTTTACTTTTTGCGATTTAATTATACTAATCGCAATCATAATCGTAATCTCGAGATTTCTACAGCTCCCAAAAGATCGAAGTAGCGGGAACAAGCTTATTCACAGGCGTTTAGTCAAACCAAAATCGATAGTGTGAACTAATGTTTTGCATATATAATGAGCACAGGTGTTCTTTAGGTTGATATATATATAATGTGTATCGATTGTTAAGCGTTTTAGTCTTAGGCCTTAGTTGCGCTGTCGGCTCGTGGGCGCTTGGCCTAAAGTAGCCTAAACATTGGCTGACGGTAGATTGTTTTACACGTGCAGTTAGCGCGCCAAACTTAGAAACTGCTGATGACAGTGAATTTGAACTATACAGTGTAGTACAGTTGTTTTAAGGCAAGAGTTGAGTTTGTTGTTATTAAACTGTGTTTGAAGAAAGAAAGAAACATTCAAAGAACTGTGTCAATTTAATTCTTAAACAGTTAGAAGTCGTTGAGCAATTTATATGTAGAGATAAGGAAAGTTCTTGAGGTAGGTCACAACTAAGAAAGAAAAGAGTTGGTGACATATTTGGTGGCAGCAGCGGTAGGATTCGAAACAACGTCTGGGATTCGAAACAACGTCTGGGATTCGAAACAACGTCTGAGATTCGAAACAACGTCTGAGATTCGAAACAACGTAGACTGGTGAATACGCATTCAAATCACTGGTAAATCTACGACAACGTAAGCCTCAACGACAAAGGTATAAAAGTTTGTTGTTATCAAACAAAGAACAATCCCCAATACTTCAAACACAAAAGAAAACTCGTGTTTTCCAGAAAGGACAGCACTGAAGTAAAGAAGTAAGATGGAGAAATTAAGTGTCAAGAAACAAGCAGAACTGAAGAAGATGTCTTCTGAAAGATTAAAACAGCGCTTGTTAAAGGCTGGTTTTGAAGAAGAGAAACTGGAAGATATGTCACGTGAGGACATGTTAGAAGCGCTAGCTGAAGTCTGGCTTAAAGAAGAAGCAGAAGAAGAAGAAGGTGCTGTCGGTGGTGCTGTGGAAAAGGTTACTGAGAAACCGCCTGGGCCTATGTCTATGGAGATGATGATGCAATGGATGATGATGACAAGACAAGAAGAAAAAGAAAGAGAGGAGAAACGAAGAGAAGAAGCAGAACGTGTAAGACAAGAAGAAAAAGAAAGAGAGGAGAAACGAAGAGAAGAAGCAGAACGTGTAAGACAAGAAGAAAAAGAAAGAGAGGAGAAACGAAGAGAAGAAGCAGAGCGTATAAGACAAGAGGAGAAAGAAATGCGACAGGAAGAATTACGTATTCAGAGGGAAAAAGAAGAGAAAGCAGAAAATACAAGACTGGAAGAATTACGTCTTCAAAGAGAGAAAGAAGAATTGCAAAGGCAGCAATTTGAAATTCAATTAGAGCAATTGAGAAAAGATAGAGAAGATGCTGAAAGGAGAAGATTAGAGCAGATGATTGAATTTGAAAAGGCGCGGAAAAGTGACGAAGAGATACGTCAGCAACAGATTGAAGAGAAGAGACTACGTGAAGAAGAAAAGGAAAAAGTGCGAATTTCAGAGTTGGAGCGAGCAGAACAGGTTAGACAAGAAGAACTGAAATTACAGAAAGAAAGCATGGAGAAGGCGGAAGAGGAAAGACAAGAACGTTTAAAGTTGGAACAACAAAAAATAGCATTAAAAGAAGCACAACTCAAAGAGGAGAAGCGAAATAGAGAAGCACAAGAACAAAGAAGGCAAGAAGAACGAGAAGAACAGAAAAGGAAACAAGAAGAAAGTGA
>JACEVL010001147.1:0-92500 GCA_020284085.1 Aporrectodea caliginosa
AATTACGGTGAAATACATTCAAAGACATTTAAAATACGAGAAATGACTGCAGAAATTACGGTGAAATACATTCAAAAACATTTAAAATACGTGAAATGACCGTAGAAATGACCGTGAAATACATTAAAAATACGAAAAATGACCGTAGAAATTACGGTGAAATGCATTCAAAGACATTTAAAATACGAGAAATGACCGTAGAAATTACGGTGAAATACATTCAAAGACATTTAAAATACGAGAAATGACCGCAGAAATGACGGTGAAATACATTCAAGAACATTTAAAATACGAGAATTGACCGTAGAAATTACGGTGAAATACATTCCAAACCATTAAAAATACGATGCATGACAGTAGAAATGCGGTGAAATACATTCAAAATAAGGTCATTTACCGTGAACTTTTACGGTCATATGAATGCTAATATTACGGTCCAACATAAATTACGGTCCTCCGTTATTTTACGGTTATTTCCTGTGTTCATTCCTGCCAGGCATTTGACCGTAATTTTACGGCAGGATTTCTAACAGTGTGGTTGTAATTACTCGAGGTTGATTTAGCTCTCCAGCAACAAGAAGCAAGACTAGTTCGCAAGTATTCAATTGGTTATTCAGACCAACCCACGCTAGATCCTCCAGTCTCTCACGCGCTGTCAGGCTAAATCAGTTTTATTATTATTAACTAGATGTTTGCCCATCCTGTAAGACGGTAGAAATTCAAACTGGTATTCAACAATTCAACATGGCGAGATCACGCACATTCCTTCGATGAGGATTTCATACTGTATTGTATTCAAACATTTATAAAGCGCCTCTAGTAGGGTGAACCGTTCAGAGGCGCTCCCAGAGATGTTACCACCTAGAATTTGAGTGCGAATAGATGGAGACAGCGCATTCCAACGAGAGGGACCAATTGAGATAAAGGACCGGAACTGAGCCATAACTGTTCTAATATGAGGAACTAAAAGATCAAGGCTGTTTGAAGAGCGGAGTGGACACTGCGAGGAGGCTGAAAAAGGCCGGAGTATTACAGAAGCTAGATATTTTAGGGCAAGACCTCGCTGAGCCCTGAAGTCCAGAATAATGATTTTGAATGTTATGCGTTGAGAGAGAGGAAACCAGTGCAGTTGTTCAAACATGAAGGTAAAATTGTGAGAGCAGCATGGTAGGAGTGCTATTAAGCTGGCAGCGACATTTAGGACCGACTGCAGAGGTGAAAGACGAACCTTGGGAAGACCAACGAGAAGGGAATTTGGGAGTATATAATATGAAAGCGTGAACCAGCGTGGTGAAAACAAGACGAGACAGAACGCCGAACAGTTTTGAGACGCCTTAAATGAAAATACGAAGAACGTGTATGGTTACACAAGATAAATGATCTTTAAAAGAAAATGAGCTATCTTGCGTAACACCCAGATCACACACAGTTGAAGAAAAGGAGTAGTGTAGGAATATTTCCGAGAGGAGAACAGAATCAATCTTCAGAAGCTGTTTGGGGTGCCAAGCCAAAATAATGAACTGGGTTCTGGAAGCCTTAAGAAAGAGACGGTTTGATATCATCCATGGAGGAGTGGAGAGAATTAGAGATGGATTGAATACGCTCAACTAAGTGAAGCTGCAGGGATGAAGGAAATCCATAGACGAATGCTTGTACCGCAAAGAGATGACCAGCAGCTCAGTGAAAAAAGAGAGGGAATGTCAGCCGTATATAGAATGAAGAGCAGAGGACCCAGGACAGAGACGTTGAGGAACACCCAGTTTAATGTGGATCCATTTAGTCCTGGAATCACCCGAGATAATCATGTGGGTTCTCTCAGACAAAATATAACCGAAACCAACAAAGGGGAGGTCCTGTATGCCCCATAAAAAGTCTCTAGACGCTGAAGAAGAATGGTATCCAACCACAAGGGCGACTCCGAAAGGGCGAACATCAAAAGAGCGCTTTCAAAAGGGCACCGCTTAAAGAGCGAATGTTTATAAGGGCGCTAATCAAAAAGGCGCTAATCAAAGTGGTGCTAATTATAATGGCGCTAATCAAAAGGGCTCGCTATCCAAAAGGTGATCAATAGGTTAGATCGTATAATATTTTAACATAATTGAAATCTTTTAATATTTGAAATTGTTATTGAAGTCGATCGATAGTAATTACTACTACAATGGCGGCGCTACTAGTTTTCATTTTGAGCCAAGTGATGATGAACAGTCTGAGATTGATGCAGATACATGTGATTAATTTGAACGGTTTCAAGCTTTCAGTTTCCGGACAATTATTAATGCATTAAACCCAAAACTATAGTTTCGATTTTGATTAAATTAACTAATTGGAATATCAATAAATTCGTGTTTATCAGTCAGAAATCGCAACTGAATGAAGCAGGGTTGAAGCTCTTATTTATATTGGATTGATGAAAATAATTCGTTGCGAAAATGGAAGTTGGATTGATGCAAATAATTCTTTGTGTAAATCGAAGTCGGAGTGACACAAATAATTCCTTGCGAACTTTCTCGCCTTTTCGATTGTTGCCCTTGTATTGGCGCGCTCTTTTGATCAGCACCCTTTTAAACAGACGCTTTTCTTAGCGGCGCCTTTTTGATCGCGCTTTTTTTATGTTCGCCCATTTGAAGTCGCCTTTATGATATCAAGAAGAATATTGTGGTCAACTAAATCAAAAGCTGAGGAAGAATCATAAAGAGCCAGGAGGGTGAATTCAGACCTGTCAACAGCAGAATAGATTTCAGAGAGGAGAGAGAGAAGAGCAGTATCCGTAGAGTGATGAGCCCTAAAGCCCGACTGATTTAGGAGAAGAAAACCAGATTGTTCAAGATATGGGAGGAGCTGGAGGAAAACAAGGCGCTCAAGAATATTGGATAAGTAGGGTAGATTGGAGATAGGTCGGTAGTTTTTGACAGAGATTAGTATCGAGGTCAGGCTAAGACAGGAACACTTTTCTGGTATAGAGGGATACAGCCTTCAGGGACAGCGAGTGACCTTTTAAAGAGATAAACCAAAAAGGAAGTAAGATCGTCTATATAATGTCACTGATTATAAAAAGGGGTATAAGAAGATGTATTATTTGAGCAGTTATTAGTATTTTTGTACATGCAATTACACTGTCAAGAAAATGTCTAAGTTTACTTCTAGTCATATCCATTTATTTAATAATGCAACTTCATCGCGTTTGAATGGCATGAGCCAGCAGACCATTCTATATTGGTGTTCTCAAGTCATGTTAAGTAACCCTATGCAGCATTTATTTCACATTATGTTGCATGAGAAAACACTGAAGTTCCGATCGTTAAAATGTACTTCTTAAATCCTCAAGAGGATGAATTTCAATGAGGTAGATAGAGGAGATTCCATTTCAGTGTGGGGGAAACTGTTTCAAAACAGAGCCTCCGGAGGCGGTCATTATTAAATTTTCCAGTCCGAGGGAGACTTTGTTCGGAGACTTCATCTCGTGAGCATAGGCGCAACCACCCTATGGGACCCGTGGGACGCGTCCCCCCAACTTTCGAACAGGTTGGGACGGCCATGGACGCGTCCCCCCAACTTTCGAACAGGTTGGGACGGTCCCCTCCAACCTTTGAAAATTGTGAGGCAAACAAGAGCCAAAAATGCACTCCATTTGGTATCAAATGCTCAAAATTGCGTCGGCTTCTGGGGCTCCGCCCCAGACCCCGATGGGGGGGGGGACTTACGACGCTTCCCATACCGCCTAGTCGTTACTCGTTAGGAACTTCTTGCCTTCTGCAATCTCTCCCCTGTGTACCATTAATGCCAGTATACTACAAGGCTCTGGCCTTGGACCTACTGATTGTCATACCAATTAGCCATTTCTAAATACAGTAGAAACCGTCTCCCTAAATATGCCGACGATAGCTACTTGCAAGCTGGTCCCTGCTTCCTGCATTGACAGCACTCTTTCTGAACTTGACCATATCTCTAAGTGGGCAATGGGCATCCATTAGCAATCTTAAATTAAACCATGCTATGACCAGAGAAATGGTTGTCAAACGACCGAGGTCCAAACCTATTGCCCTCCCTCCTCTCATCCCTCTCATCCCTGGCATCGAGCGGGTCCAGGAGATGGTTATTTTGGGTGTCACTATCTCTGATCAGCATAGGCGCAACCACCCTATGGGACCCGTGGGTCGCGTCCCCCCCAACTTTCGAACAGGTTGGGACGGTCCCCAACTTCTGAAAATTGTGAGGTAAGCAAGAGCCCAAAATGTACTCCATTTGGCATCAAATGCTCAAAATTGCGTCAGCTTCTGGGGCTCCGCCCCAGATCCCGATGGGGGAACTTACGACGCTCCCCCATACCCTCTAGTCGTTAGGAGCTTCTTGGCTTCCGCAGTCTCTCTCCTCTGTACCATTAATGCTAGTATAGTATGCCAACAGAGCTCTGGCCTTGGACCTACTGATTTCGTCAAAGCTATTTCTAGCCTTAAACCTAAATACAGTGGAAACCGTCTCCCTAAATATGCCGACGATAGCTGCTTGTTGGTCCCTGCTTCCTGCATTGACAGCACTCTTTCTGAACTTGACCATAATAATATCTCTAAGTGGGCATCAATTAGCAATCTTAAATTAAACCATGCTAAGACCAGATAAATGGTTGTCAGACGACCGAATGCCCGCGGTCTAAACCTATTGCCCTCCTTCCTCTCATCTCTGGCATCGAGTGGGTCCAGGAGATGCCGGGTTATTTTGGGTGTCACCATCTCAGATAGGATTGGCTTTGGGGCACACATTCACAAAATATGCTGCAAAGCCCGACAATCCATGTTCACGCTACGTGTTTTGGTCGCCCACGGTCACCACGGTCAACGTCTCTTTGACGTTGTCAGAGCTACTAGCCTACTACCCTCGCATGGCTACTTTATGCCTTCCCTGTTTGTTGGGGATTTGCCACTGTAGGGGAACATATAAACGCCTTAACGGTATTCTGAGAAAATTGACCCGTTCAGGCTTCCTCCCTGCCGATTATCCAAGTTTTGACTAACACTATTCTAGAGCTGATTCTACTCTTTTCCGTTCAATTCTCTTAAACCCTTAATTGTCACTTCCAGTTTATTCATATAATAGTCATATTTTTCACAGATCTAGATGGTTTAGGCACTTTTATATCGAAATCATCGTTGAAAAATTTGAGGTAAATTAAAGCCCAAGATGCACTCCATTTTGGCATCAAATGCTCAAAATTGCGTCAGCTTCTGGGGCTCCGCCCCAGACCCCGATGGGGGAGCTTACGACGCTCCCCCATACCCCTAGTCGTTAGGGGCTTCTTGCCTTCGGCAATCGCAGCATCGCGCCTTCGGCGCTCGCAATCCCCCGCCACTCAGACATTATAGTTGGTCCCCCCCAACTTCTGGACCGTGGTTGCGCCCCTGCTCGTGAGACCGGCTTTTCTTGTACAAAATATAACTCTACATATCATTCAAAGTATGGACTCTAAAATGGACGTGATCACCGGGTCCCCTGTGTTTGCATATCTTTATAGAGCAGATTTACGGACGTTAAAAAGCTGTTTAGTTTTTGCACTATTATTATTATTTTAAAAATTACTTTAATTATTATTATTATTATTTCATTTACATGTTATGCAATTTAAATCTTAACTACTAACAGAACAGACAGCATGCAATACAACGGCGCTAATAGCAGCCTACAAAGCAAATCCGCCCTACGGGGCTCGAACTCAGCACCTCTCTCTCTCTACGCCAGATGTTATCATGCGCTACAAGGCGCCCAATGAGCACCGAAGTGCCGTCCCCCCTCTTCTGCGGGGGCCAACGGAGGCAGGCACCCACGTCCATAAACACTCAGGCAGAAACTGAGCCAAACAAAAGGTTACATCCATCGTAATTATTACATCCATCATAATTATTATATTAGGTTAAGCATATGCGAACTTCTTTGCTGAACAAGGAAAACAAAGGGTGAGGTTTAAGAATATTTCCAGTTCATCTTGCAAGAAACTGAAGTTTTTAAAGCTCTGAGAACCTGTCAAGGGCAGTGAGAACCTCTCAAAGGTTCTGAGAACCAGTCAAAGGCACTAAGAGTAATAAGAGTATTTGCCGTTGTATCAGTTCCAGCTCCAACTAGATCTCGAAGAGTGAAAATCAGTTGCTGAGAATCGTAATCTTCACCAACGCTTATTATTATTATTATTATTATTATTATTATTATTATTATTATTATTATTATTATTATTTTTTTTTTTTAGAAAATTGTCTGGAAATTATTATTATTATTATTATTATTATTATTATTATTATTATTATATTACTATTATTATTATTATTATTATTATTATTATTATTATTATTATTATTGTCATTGTTATTGTTATTTTTGTTATTGTTAGTATTGTTATTGTTAGTATTGTTATTGTTATTATTATTATTATTATTATTATTATTATTATTATTATTGTCATTGTTATTGTTATTTTTGTTATTGTTAGTATTGTTATTGTTATTATTATTATTATTATTATTATTATTATTATTATTATTATTATTATTATTATTATTATTATTATGGTTAATTATTGACTTCTGTAGCGCCGGTATCTAGTGCACAAGGCATCAACCGATGGCGCACCAAAACCAGGTCAGTATCCAGAAGATTAATAGCATAACTTGGTGAGACCCAAAGCAACCCATGGTAGATAAGCATTTGAAAGAGGTAGGGCTTAAGTCTTAAGACGAGAAAGAAATAACATTTATAAGCGTATGAGTAGAAGGGACAGATATTGGAAGAGAGTTCTAAAATCTACGACGAGCAACCAAAACAGCTCGTTCACCACGAACTATTCTTGATTTAGGCATGACCAGAGAAAAGATAATCAGATGACCTCGTTGAATAATGATAAGTCTGGAGAACAAGAACTCATTGTAAGTCTATCGGGTTTTTGTATTGTATTTTATTGTATTTGGGCATTTGTAAAGCGCCTTTTGCAGTGGAAGCTATTCAGAACCTCTCTCATCGTGAGAGCCCTGAGGAAAATGTTTTATGCATCGAACAGGCATTGAAGAAACCCCTACCAGTATCTTAGAACTGATTGAAGGGGATGTCATTCCAAAAGGATGGACTTACAATAGCATAACCACGGAATTGGGCCATAGTACTTCTTGTCCCAGGAACAAAGAGATCAAGTCGTTCCGCAGATAGGAGGGACGAAAAGAAACAGCAGAAGTGGGTTTACGCATTGGATCACAGAGATACTTGGGAGCCCGTCTCTGCTGGGTTCTGGAGACCAATTTAAGCAAGATCTTGAACTGAATTCGAGAAGCAACGGGAACTCAGTGAAGTTTCTCAATCATATAAGATGAGATGTGAGAAAAGTGAGGACAGCGTGCAATGAGTCTAGGTGCCGAGTTGAGGACCGACTGGAGGAAAGATAGCCACACCTTGGGATGGTCGGCTAGCATCAAATTGCTATTATAGTCAATTTGCGATAGCAAATGAAAGTATGGACGACAACAGTAAAGACGGAAGAGGAGACAGATCTTCTAATGGCTCTTAAGCTCTTCAGTAGTTGCGTAAGGTTCGAGAGATGTTCAACAAACGAAAAGTTGCTCTCCAAAGTGATCCCCAATAGCCTTCACCGATAACGAAATATTATAACGTCAAATGACCTTGAAAATGAAGATCATCCGATTGTCTTACAATGTTAGAAATGACATAATTATTTGACTTCTCCCCGGAAAACCCTGTCGTAGATACAAAAATCACTTCTCGATTGCTTTTAGTTCCTGAGATACTCTGGGATAAAATTTCTCAATGGTAAATTAATGTGTGTGATTCAGCTATACAATGCTTAACTTGGAGTCGCTTGAGCCACGCCTAGATGTTAATCTAATTATCTGTAACTTCGTACAATATAATAACTAGTCCTGTAGAAACTTTGTAGAGGTTGGCCATCAAGATATATAAACTTTTGAAAAGTTTCTGTCTTTTGGGGACACCCTAGTGTAGATTTCAGGGAGTAGAGATAAGAGGGCAGTTTAATTGGGATGGTAGCAAAAGCTCAGACTGTTCAAAATAGGGTAGAAAAGTCTCTCAAAAGTCTATCAACAGAAACGAGAGGTTGGATATAGGATGGTATTTTTTTCAGACATTAGGGTCAAGGTTTGGTTTTTTAGAGCAGGAAAGACAATAGCCCGTGTTTGTGATGTAGGGAGGCATAAGTGCTTCGCGGTGGTGGTTTTTCTGTTTAACGACTAGCTGTGTGGTAACAGAGACCATTAGCGTCGCCCTCCTCCTTTATCCAGGCTTGGGACTGGCACTGTCAGAAAGCGAACAGTGGCGGAGTTAAGTGCTTCGCCGAAGTTATAAAGCTTAATAAACTAAGCTGTATATCTGTGAGCCCCAATTTGAAACCAATCCTATGTTGAACAGGAAGCCAATGCAAAATTTTAAGTACGGGGCGTCGGGGTTTAATGTTCATATATGAATATATTAAGTCTATTAACAGTTCTGAACTCTTCAGCTTCAGCTTGCCTGACTTATTGATACCAGTAAGAAGCGAGTTACAGTAATCTAGGCTAGCAGTTTTCAAACTATTTTTTTTGCGGGCGATGTACGTGGCCATCTATGTTTAGATTACACTTACATCCGGGCACTCAGCAGGTCAGAACTGTCAACAGTGCAAACGTAAACAACGCCAAATGCATCGTTCTCGACGTTGTTCTTAGTCATTTACAAGAGACAATAGAGACATACATGTACATTGCAAAGTTCTCTTTATTGAATTAAGTCGCTTTCGTTACCACAATCGTCCAAAAAACAAACGGGACTAACATTAATTTATCCTGCAAAGTCCCGGATGTACAATCAGAGCCACAAACATAATCTCAGTCAATGACCCAATTTTCATCGGCTTCATATCCCTTTCAGTTATTAATATCCCAGGATAAATCAAGAAAAACAAGTGCTGCCACCTTACCTTCCAACGAGCATAATTATGATGTCATTCTGAAAAGCAAGAAGTGCGGCTTCTGCTGATTTGAACTATATGTTATATGCAGACTGAAAATTGGAGATAATAATATTATACTCTAAACTCCATGACACTGTTTGTCCATGGAGCGATACTCGATGCCATATTTGGCATCCTCAATGGCTGTGGAAAATGAAGATTGGTCTATTCGATGCTAGAAATCTTTGAAATAGCCAGACAATTCTAAGGACACTTTTGAGACAAGAAGGATGCTAATTATCTTCTCGAGCATGATCTCCGAGATGTGATGACGGCATGCTAACTAGGAGCTCCCGACCAATGAGACCAATGGGCTAATAACTGCGTCCTCTGGATCATCATAGAGCTTCCTTTATAAAATCATTGCAGAAAGTGCAGTATATGAGCATTGAGCGTCCTTCTTGTCACCTGTATTTCTGTCTATAATAGAAAGCAAACTCAAACCTTAGTTCCAGTCCTTGAATCAGTGGTATCGAAACACATACCCTTGATCCGATCCCTATAATCTCATCCTGGTCTCCTATCAAAAGGGCGAAAATCAAAAGGGCGACAAGCAAAAGGGCGCGTGTTTAAAAGGGCGAAAAGCAACAGGGCGAATGTAAATAAAAGAGCGTGTTTATAGGGACGATGAACAAACGGGCGAAATCGAAGGGGCCAAGGATAAGTGCGAAATGTAAGAAAGAGCACCTATATATACAGGTGAAAGCAAAACCGTAGTTTACGTTGCTAAATTATTTAATATTGTCAATTAAAAATGGAAGCTGGATTGATGAAAATAATTGTTGACCTAAATGGAAGTTTATTTTATTATTTGGGATGGTCAATTCCATAGAGTATTTAATAATTTACACAGGGCCGTAGCAAGCTATAATTGCGCCCTGTGCCAAGCATACATCTAGCGCCCCTCCCCTCAAGGATCAACTTAACCAATAACGACCAAATTTGTTATCTCGAATATAATAGAAGGCTTTGTCTATTAAAGAAAATAGAAACGAAGTTTCTAGGCCTTTATTGACATTTCATTTTAGTCACTTCAGATTTATTTTGCTGTTGAAGGGACTTTGAGGACAGAGAGTTTGGGAAAGTTCCATGAGGAAAGGATTCGTCTTCCCTCGGGTTCGATCCCCACCGTAAGGCATGGGTGTCCCAGGGCCATTGTGTATTAAATCAGCACGGGGTTTATGAAGCAGGCGTGTGCCACTACGGGGCCTCGCCCATACTGTGACTTCTATAGCGCCACTAGCCGCCGTGTCTTTCAGCTCTTCAGATATGAGGCCGAGCATAGAGCCTACGACCGGCTTTAGTGTCCGCTCTGATTGGGCTCCTCGTCCCAAAACCAGTACTTTCATTATTGGTCTTGGGTTCACTACCTGTCTTAGCACTTACTATGCTCCTGAGCACTTCTGCCTGTTCTTCTTGCCGCTGTATAACTTTCTGGATTAAATCATCTAGCTCTGTATTAGGCTATTAGCTGGCACTTACAACTCAACATCCGCCATTTCGCTAGTTCTGATTATCGTTTAATTAAAATAAATTCACGGGAGATACCGAATAGCGGTTTCCACATCCAATTACACGAAAATTATATTTATCAGTCCGTTAGATTAAGTTAGCTGTCTTTTCCAAATTTACAGTTTCACCTGGATAGAATTATTAGCTAACGTCCATTCAATAGCAATGCATTTTTCAGTGTGCAGGGACGGTACATGCAAAATCCTCTAAGAGCCCCTTCTAAGTGCCTCGCCTCATTTTATAGGCTAATCTGGGCGCCTAAAGAACCGCGTTCCTTACGCTCGCTTTTCCACCAATCACAGCGCAGTATCACAAACGCCCTTTTCCCCGCGTAAATATCCACCAATCACGGCACTTCGTTCTATTTGGCGTCTGCGCCCATTTCGGTCTATATATGCCAGATTTTTTAAATTGGTATTATTTAATTTTATTACATTTATTTCATTTATAATGCATATTTCATATTTCAAGATCATGTAATTATTAATTAATTCATTCCGCCTCAAAATTTGCGCCCCCTCTTGAGTTGCGCCCTGTGCCGTGGCACCGGTGGCACATGCCTCGCTACGGCTCTGAATTTACAATTATTTTAGTAATCACTGTCATCAATCCAACTTCTATTTACGCAAAGAATTATTTTTCATCAATCCAACTTCCACTTCCACTTACACTATGATTGTTTCATAAATCCAGCTTGTATTTGCAATATAAAATAGTTTCATCAATCCAACTTCTACTTACACTATAACATTTTCATCATTTCAACTTTCATTTAAGCAAGGATTATTTTCATCAATCCAACCTCTATTTAAGCAGCTAATATTCCCATCAATCCAACTTCTATTAACAATGATTCTTTTCATATAATGCACAATTTTCGGTTTTACTTATAAATAAACTCTTTATTTACATTCGCCCTTTTGCTTGTCGCCCTTTTAATTTTGCGCCCTTTTAAGCATGCACCCTTTTGCTTGTAGCCCTTTAAACATGAGCCCTTTTAAGCATGCGCCCTTTTGCTTGTAGCCCTTTTAAACATGGGCCCTTTTAAGCATGCGCCCTTTTGCTTGTAGCCCTTTTGAACATGCGCCCTTTTAAGCATGCACCCTTTGCTTGTCGTCCGTTTAAACATGCGCTCTTTTAAACATGCGCCCTTTTAAGCATGCGCCCTTTTGCTTGTCGTCCTTTTAAACATGCGCCCGTTTGATTACGCCCTTTTGAGTTCGCCCCTCAGATAGTGAACATGTATCCTCACTCATCCGCGTTTTCAATCACTGCCTCTACACATTGTACATGTGACTGCTCGAAGTTTCGGGACAGACAACAGCTTCACTACATTCTGTTCAGAGACAAGAATAGGAAATCGATCTACTCTTTTTTCTTCCAGGGCTTGCAGTTCACCATAATTTTTCCATCCCAATGCAAGCTACAACTATACCAGGGTCACTACAGGGTCGAAGACTGCCTTCATCTCTGCACTGAATTAGATCCAATGCGTCACGATATCTCATTCGTGCTGTCCTTATGGGACCTGAACTAATGACAACATCCTCTGGATCATGCTGGACCTGTCCTGATGAAGCCGTTGCAGAAATATTTGAGCAGACTTCCTGTCACTTGAACTGGTCCGATCTAGTACTGCCAATCACTTCAAGAGCGATCACATTCACCGTGTCTCTCACTCTCGGCTTTGAAGTTCCTCAGGATCAGGTGACAAGGCAAAGCTGCTGCTGTCCGACGATTATCCATCATCATAATCATCACCTTCCTCCAGCTCTTGTGGCAATGGTTGGAACTGATAATGTCACAACTGCTTGTTTTATCTCCACCGAATAATTTTCTGCAGGTGCTTTGTGCCTCATCGCGCATTTTTTCTTGTGTGTGAGGTTCCTCTCCGACGTTTCTCCCGCTGTGCCTCCAAAAACAAATGCTCTTGCTCGATCTTTTTATTATGGAACACTATCAAAGAAATCATCCAGGTGGTCTTCAAACATTTGCTGATTTGTAATTTTTTTTTACAATGCATAATTTAAGAATAAATGGTTAAAATGAAAAACGCAATAGCCTATTACAGAATTTATACTGGATTAAACATTGGACAAGTCCTAAATCTTGTTCAATCTTCAATTTTTTGGTCCATATAGATTATAGAGCCTCAATATACAAGCCATTACCAACTGGTTGTTCGGAGGCTTTGAAAAATATTGCATGAAAATTCTCCATTAGTGATGGAAGCACCCTAATAATATATAGATACATATACAGTGACACATATATATGTATACATATATATACATATATACATGGTTACATACATATATACATAGTGTCGCTTGATCGCCCTATATTTGGGGTTGTCGATCGACAGTAGATCGAGAGAACACGTCGTTGGTTTCGATGTTTATTCAGTAGATGATACCCGCTAGGATTCCGTTTTCCCGTTGACAAACGGGACAGGAGTCCGGCCTAACCAACGGGCTGGATCCCGATCTCTCTTTGCGCTCTGCCTCAAGGGCTGCCATTTATATAGCTCTGTCGCTATACCTTCCTACACGGCATACCTTTACCTGGTGCCAGTGTACGACGTGTACGTGCATCTGCCAACCGCCCACGCTCAGAATGTATAAGCCTACATCCTTCTGAAGATTGGCCAACCACTGGCAAGGTTATTATGATGACCCGTCCAGATGGAATCGGAATGCAGCTACATGTATTATATATTATATTGAAATTACCGTTATTTGTATATCCAAATGCGCGAGTTCGAATCTCCCAGATACGACCACATGGCCTAGGGGAACATCGAGAAAATCCTTAATGCACTATAATTGCTCATTGTTATTTAATAGAAACGCTAAATAAATGCAGAAATGGTGATATTAAGGTCATATGCTAAAGTCGTTTTGTCTGTCAACTCCTCCATTTCAAATCGGTAACTTTTCAATATTGTAGGCTAAATCCTCAACAAAAATCGAAAATTGGAAATTGTGAAAATGGAGGAAACTTTCGAGCGACTATCTGTGAGTATTGAATATTCACAATATGCAGTTTTCAAGTCCATCGTTACACCGAGTAACGATGTCAAAACGTTACAGTGTGAGAATTAGAGTTAATTGTAATTATAAAGTACCTATTTATTTTGCGCCTCTGTAAGAAAGCTCACTGAAGTTGCTCACGACCTCACTATAGAAGTTCGGAGTTTAAGATTGCGACTACTCAAGGCCACGATCGACCAAAGATGATCTAAATATGCTTCTGTGGTTGAATATGAGTAATAATTTCAATTTATTGCTAAAATAATTGACGCTACAAATAGTTTTTTTTAGCTTAAGCTAGAGAGCAGCTTTACAGTCCCAGTCTGACTAAGCTACTACTTAAATCTTTAGATGTGAAAACAATCGCTACGATTTTTGTTACGATTTGACTGATATAAGGCCCCTACTATTGGTTCATCTCACAATGCATGTTGGCTTCCACTTTCTAAACAAGTATGGCTAAGTACAATTTGAATGCGATTAGTCATGTTACGTGTATTGTCCTTTTAATAGTTAATCCAAGCCACAATTTCTGATGAAATGGAACAAGCTCTAGACGAGGAAACTGAACGTCAACGGGATGCGATTCCTGATGAGGAGCTGCATCTTGAGAGCGAAGAAGTCGACGAAAACACGGTATAATTGCAATCAGCTATTATAAGAAACATCTCAAATCATAGCCTCTCCCTTTCCTGGTACACATCGGTCATTGTTATACCTACTCCAGAATGCATTGGATTAACAATACTCTTAACACTAGAAAATCGGCTCATTTCTACCACCTAAAACGACGGTATGGGTAATTTTTGACCCATACAGTTTCGTTGATAGAAACCATGTATTTTTGAAGGATAATTCTTCTGCAGCGTAAAATTCCGTCCCAGAAGTAATATTACTGTATTTTCGACACTTGAAACAGAACTCCTACTTGCCTCAACAGACAGGTTTTGTATTCCGGTATCTGAGACAGAGGCCTCACTATCGTTGTCTTCCGATTCGCCAGAAGTGTTCTCACCAATTTCTTGAATCAAGCAAAGGGCTTATTTTACTGTAGACTTATATCGTAAACGATGACTCATTTTATCGCAGGTGACGATAGCCCTCATAATAATAGCCGTTTTTATATAAATTGTGTTTGAAGCAATAAACTAAACTGTTGACAAATGGCGGGAAGAACGTGAGCTTTGCAATGCCCTCATAAATAAGTAAGGTTAATATAAGATATACACTAGAAAAATAGGCATTTGCAGTAATAGTGTCATTGGTCAAAAATTACCCCCAATCCGCCCTTCTAGTTATTGGCTGCTCTAGCTCCTATACCTGACCAGCTGTTAATAGGATTTTTCTATGCCTTTGCGGCCACAAGGCCATAGAAGTCATAAAATATTTTCCTTTATTAGTTACTGGGTGCTACATGGCACGCTCGCAAAGTTCGTTATGGGTCAAAAATGACCCATGCCAAACTTCTAGTGTTAACTCGTTGGGCGGAGCTTTTGCTTTCTTCGCCTGTTACTTTCTTCATTTTAAAACAAGTAAGTAGACCTAATGCGTTTATGAAAACAATGTCTAATCGAGAACAGTCGTAAATATTTACATTCGCACGTACTCTGCCCCACTATATCTGTACGTAGGCTACAAACTAAATGCATAATTATGTAGACGTTTTTCTATAGCGACCGTATGACCTCGACCCTGCTGATTTTTCAGTGAGTTGATCGGGTGAGATACTTCACCACCGCTACCCATAATTATGAGTGAGCGACACGCCACGTGAGATCCCTGTATACGGACAATGATGGCTCAATATTTAAATCTCTGAAAAGCCACCATCGAGTTGCGAACCGGGAACCACACGCACAGATTTCCCTGAGTCAGTTTTTGGGCCAATTAAGTATCAGATTACATTGCATACTGTATAAGGGCGTGTCAATTTGAGGGTGAAATTAATTTTTCCCCAATTTTTTAAGTCTCTGGTCCAAAAAATATGTCTTTGGGTGTGAGGAATTCAAATCTGCTATTATTTTTGTGATCAGACAACATCTAGCTCGGTAAATCTCTGTTTGATTAAAAGGCATATAAACTGCTCTCGGTGAACCAGAGAATTCAAATTTTACCTTCGTAAATGTCAGGTAACGCCTTTAAAATTTTAGTTTTCTCTGCATGAGACACACCCTAAAAAGCGTACGACATTACCTTGTAATCATAAAGCAACATTAGAAAGTAATGACTTTAATTAATAAGACATTTAAGCATCAAGTTTCATCCAGTCTTGCTTTGATTCGTTCTTGGTCTTCAGCCGCCGACTTGCTTCTTGGCCTCTGATGTAGCCCTCACGTTTCTCATGTTTATATGCACCCTTCCTGCTGATTCTGTGACTTCTTTCACGTACTTTTGTATAGACTGAGCATGACAAGGCCACTGTGGAACGTGCATGGGTTCGTCAATGAACTTCTTTAGCTCCGCTGTGGTAAGTCTTCATGTCACGGGAGGTTCATATTCTCTGTCAGATCAGTCTATCATCTCCAACAGGGACGAAGAACTCAGTGAAATAAGAGGCTCTCCAGTTGAGAGTTTGTGAGTGAAGGATCAATTTCAAGTTCTGTAGCAGTTTCTAGCATCTTATCAATGTTACCTGTCCACTTGTTGTTAGACAAGGTCTTCCCATCGAGTGCTGTGATCAAGTGTCGCAGGGGGAACTCGTTGGTGTGGAGGGCACAAACCAACCATATCAGTTCATGGCCAAGCTTGACCTCTACCCAATGCATGGTACCACCTCCAACCAGTGTTAACATTTGTAGAATCACCTCCAATGGCCTGTATACTTATCAGGGCCCTTCTTCATGAAATCTACAAGATTATTAGCAATAACTTCAACTGGCTTTTCTCTTTGAGCCTTTCTCCAGAGTAAAGTGGCAAAGATATCTTCCACCTAGCTCAATGCACACAGAATAATGCTTCTCTTTGATGATGTTGGGCAACTGCTGATCTGAATTGTCTGCTTTCAGTATGACTTTAGTCGTATCTTCATGGTCGTAAAAAAGATGTACTAAATTTCAACCTTCTGACAAAGACCATCAAATTCCTGAACCCGGGATTTCATAATTATTTTCCTTGGACCCTCTTGACTTTATTGTGATCAACTACAAGTGGCTTCTCGTCATCCATACAGGCGGCAGTGGTGATGGCAGCTGTGGCACGCAGGCCAACACCATAACCGATGCTCTGCATAGCAGCATCATGCATTTCTAATGTGTTTTACTCTGTCTTTTGATTAGAAGTGGAAGGCATACTTGGGATTTCCTAATGCCAATTCATAGCATCCATCATTTCCATCTTGGGCATCAGCTATTTGTCCATAATCAGAAAACATTATTTCATTTGATGGCATTTAAGCATTCTGCTTGTCATTGTTTTGGTCTTCTCTCCATTGATCTTAAGCCCGTAGCAAAAGATTCGGGCTTAAGATCAATGGAGAGAAGACCAAAACAATGACAATTGGTAAGGAAAAAGAAAAGATAAACATCACCCTGGAAGGAGAGGAGCTGGAACAGGTGACGGAATTTGTGTACCTGGGGGCGTAATTACGGAGGACGCGGAGTCGACAAGGGACATAAGGAAAAGAATTGGGCTGGCATCAGCAATGTTTGGGAAGCTGAGGAAACTATGGAGATCAGGCAACATCTCAACAAGAACATAACATAACATAACATAACATAACAAGATTTATAGTGGCTCAGAAGACTTGCATCTGTGTCAGAGCCACTCTCTCAAGTCTTATCCAATGCATCTTGACCTAGTATCCAATTTTATTGAGTCTCTTCTTGAATTCCATCACCGAGTCCGCAGCAACAATTTCCTCGTCCAGCTTGTTCCAACTGTTCACTACTCTTGCACTGAAGAATCTTTGCATTATTGTTCCAGCTGCTTCTTTATTAATCTTGTATCTGTGTCCTCGAGTTCTTTTATCATCTGAGAATTTAAATAGCCTCTGTGCTGGTATCTTGTCTCTTCCTGTCACTATCTTGAATGTCTCTATTAAGTCTCCTCTATTTCTCCTTTTCTCCAATGTTGTCAGCTTGCATCTCTTCAGTCTTTCTTCATATGCCAGGTTGCCGAATCCCTTTATCATCTTCGTTGCTCTCCTTTGTATTTTCTCTAGTTTTTCTACATCCTGTCTCAGGTAAGGACACCACACTTGCACACAGTACTCCAAATTAGGCCTGACCAGTGATTTGTACAATTCGAGTATTATTTCCTTTTCCCTGCTGACTATTGTCCTCTTAATCATTCCCAATACTTTGTTCGCTTTCTTTGCAGCCTCTGCACATTGCCTTGATGGTTTGGTGCTGTTGTTTACGATTACTCCTAGGTCCCTCTCCTCTTCTGTTTCTCTCAGTATTGTTCCTCCCATTTCATATTGGAATTTTTTATTTGTTTTTCCCATGTGCATAACTGAGCATTTTTCTGTGTTGAACATCATCTGCCATTCCTCGGCCCATCTGTGCAGTCCTTCGATGTCTTTCCTCAGTACGTCGGCCTCTTCTTTTGTGTCCACCCCTCTGCCCATTTTCGTATAATCAGCGAACTTTGATATCTTCGACACTATTCCACTGTCAATGTCGTTTATAAAAACCACGAAGAGCAACGGCCCCAAAACAGATCCTTGCGGCACCCCACTCCCTACTCTCGTCCATTTTGAATACTTCCCTCTTATTCCTACTTTCTGCCTTCTATCGCTCAGCCATTGTTTTAGCCATTTCAACAAATTTCCTCCGATTCCACTCGCTTCCAATTTCTTTCCTAGCCTTTTATGTGGGACCTTGTCGAATGCCTTCGCGAAGTCCAGGTATACTATGTCGACCGCTTTTCCTTCATCCATTTTCTTATACATCTCTTAGAAAAAATCCAGAAGGTTTGTTAGGCACGAGCGTCCTTTCGTGAATCCATGTTGGCTATTGAGGATCACACTATATTTCTCATAGTGTTCAATCATTCCCTCCATCACTTTACACACTATGCTTGTAAGGCTGACTGGCCTGTAGTTCTTTGCTTCGTTTCTGCTTCCCTTCTTGAAAAAATCGGTACTATTAGCGCATCCCTCCAGTCTTGTGGGATCACTCCTGTTACCATTGACTGTTCCATAATATGCGCCAATATTCCTCCCAATTCTTCACTTACTTCTTTTAGAAACTTGGTATGCATTGCATCCGTACCTGGACTCTTATCAATTTTGAGTTTTTTCAATTCTTCTGTCACTTTCTCTTTTGTAAAGGTTACGGTTTTCAATCTTTGCTCTTCATCTCCATCAAACATCTTCATCGCTTCTGGGATGTTTACTTCGTCTTCCTTGTTGAAAACCGAGCCAAAGTATTCGTTTAGTTCCTCTGCCGTCTGTTCGTCTTCTGTGATCAAACTTCCCTTTCCATCTGTAATTGGTCCAACTCTATCCCTCTTCTTCTGCCTACTTCTCACATATTTGTAGAAGGATTTACTGTCATTTTTCACGTTGGCCGCTAGCTTCCTCTCATACTCCTGCACCGCTTTTTTGTTGGTTATGTTCGATTCATTCCTTTTCTTGACATATTTTTCTTTTAATTCCTCTATTTGTCTCTTCATGCTTTGATCCTCTGGATCCCTGCCTTCCCTTAACCTGTTATACTTCCTCCAGGCATTCTGTTTCCTTCGTCTTTGTGTCTGTACCTCTCTTGTTACCCATGGCCTCCTTTTGACCATGCTTCTCCCTCTTGGTAGTGTTTCTTCCATTACCTCATCCAAGCACCTCCCTAGCGTTTCCCAACTTTCGTTTACTCCTAATCCTTTGACTTTGCTTTCTAGTTCCTTTTCTTTTAGTCTGCTTCTGACAACGTCATAGTCCGCCCCAAAGAATTTATATCTTTTTTGCTTTTCTTCCTTATCTATCTGGTTGCCTAATGCCATCGTCCACCTAATTATTTTATGATCGCTTTTGTTAAAGTTCTCTCCCACTGTTATGTTTTCCACTATGTTTTCTTCATTCGTCAGGACTAGATCCAAAATGTATTTGCTACCCTCTCTCGTTATTTCTGTCACTTGTTGCTGTAAAAATGCATCGTTGACCAGATCCAAAAACTTCTTGTCTTGTGCTCTTTCTCCCTCTGACTCCTCCCAGTCTATGTGGTAGTTGAAGTCACCCATTATCACCGTTGATTCCTTGCTTGCATTTGCTATTACTTCGTATAGCCCTTTTTCCGTTTCCTCCTTCAGTACTGGTGGCCTATAGCAAACGCCAATTAGTAGCTTTTTCCCTCCGTTTTGTATCTCGCACCACACACTTTCCTTGCTGTTATCGTTTCTTAGATCTTGTCTTTCTATTGCTTCTATGTCACTTTTGACATAAAGTACTACCCCTCCTGCTCCATGCCCCGTCGTCTTCTGGTCTTCCCTGTCTCTTCTAAACATGACATAGCCGTCTATCTCAAGTTAACAGTCTTCCATCTCCTCCTTGGCCCATGTTTCTGTTAGTCCAATTATGTCCGGCCCCTCCTCTTCCACATATAATTCCAATTCCATTCTCTTTGTTCTATTAATTATACTTCTTGCGTTTGCATAAAAACACTTTATTACTTTTTCCTTTGGCTTCTTGTGTTCTGGAATATTCCTTTCCTTTTCCCTTGCATTTTTTCTCGTTTTCTCTTCCTTCGTTCTCTTTTGTTTCTCCTCGTCTGTTGTCTCTCTCATTGTTGCTTTTTTATCTTCACAATTTTCATGGATCCAGGCCACCCCTTCACCTTGTAGATCCATTCCTCCGACTCTTCTTTGTTTTGTTTTTCTTTGCTTTCTTTGACTAGGCTCCGGCATCTTTCCCTTTCACCCTCTGTCATGTCATGTGCCACCGATATCCTCCTATACTTGTCGTCTGCTGCCCTTAGTTTCCCCAGTGATTCCATGACTTCGTTTTTCGTTGCTCTATCCCGAAACTCCACTAGCAATGGCCTCGTTTTGTTGCCTTCGTTGATTTTTCCCATCCTGAACATTTTTCTAATGTCTTTGCCTTCGCAGCTTACTTTGAGGACGTCTCTGAATAGTTCCAGTACCGTTGTTTTATCATCTGTCATTCTTTGTTCTCCTGTTGTCTCCTGGCTTTCTTCTAGCCTGTGGATAACAATGTTGTTTATTCTATCCTCCCTTCTTCTTTCTTCATCTGCCGTTTCTTTTATTTTCTCCTCCACTTGTTTCATTTTGTCATTTGTCAAAAACCAAACTATAAGAAACACTGGTGATACCGGTCCTCATGTATGGAGCAGAGTCTTGGTGCATGAAAAAGGAGGACGAGAGAAGACTCCTGGTGGCGGAGATGGGATGGCTACGAGGACTACTGAATAGATCACGAAGAGAAAAGATACGGAATGAGGTGACACGAGAAGAACTGGGACAGAAGGAAACGGTAGTGGAAAGAATAAAGAAACGAAGACTAACATGGTATGGACATGTGATCAGGATGGAGAACGGAAGAATGCCGGCAAAGGCGCTGCACGGAGAGGTGGAGGGAACAAGGAGCAGAGGACGTCAGAAGAAGAGATGGATAGATAACGTACTGGAGGATATAGAAGACAGAGGATGGGACTTAAGAAGGGCAATAGAACTCGCAAGAGACCGACCGAAATGGAGAAGTTTTGTTAGAGCCTCATCGTCGGCGAATGCTTGACGGAGGAGAAAGAAAGAAAGAAGCATTCTGCTTAATTCCCTGCTTATATTCAGCAAGCCCTCTTCTCTCGTCTTCTTGCCGCTTCCGCCTTTTTGACCTGTCTGTTATGCTCAGGCAGATCTAGTAAGTCAATCTGATGTGGTCCAATAGAACTAGTCTTTTCTCTCTGACCTTTAATGAAAGCAAGTTCCCTCATAGGGATCTTCATCTCCTAAGGCATGCATGCACAGTTGATGTGGGCCTCCTTCCTACAAGCATGCAGGGTAGCCTAATATTATTTGCAGGAAAGGAAAATGTTGCACTTGCAATTGAGGATGTCAAAAAGCTTGTCAAGTTTTGACATCTGGCTTTCCTCTACTAAGAGATATGTTATTGGCCCACTCCCAGCTATCTTGTATATTCTTTAAGATTCTGATTTGTGAACTTACAACAAGGCGACAAAAGAGCTGTTTGCCAGTTTCCACTTTTCAAGCACTTTAGGGTAAATGTCCTTCGCAAGACTGTCTGCTGAGTAGTTTCTGACATCCTCGCCACTTTGTGTTCTTAGCAGTATCTCATATCTCCTAATGTCTCGCAGAGTTAGCAGTTCAGAGGGTAACAACACCTCTGCCACTTTCAATTAGGTTGCTCATATGGGTGAATGTTCCCTGTTTTCTTATCTTTTTAGAAGCCATTGTGGGCAATTCCCACTAGTTAGGATGGTAGTAGTAGCAGCACTGACGGACAAATAATTTTCAAGACACTGATGACAATCCTTCAACCTCCGAAAGAAGCAAATACAGCTACTGCACAAAATTAGTGAATTATATATATATATATATATATATATACACAGTTTAATAAATAAATAATAAAAATAATATTAGTATTGAATATAACTGCAAGTACCTGGCAATAATTTCCAATGATTTTTATGCAATTTTACAACATATTTTTTCACAAAAAAACTTCTGATCAGACAAGTTAAGAATTATTGGAAATTCACTAAAAGCGTTAAAAAAGTAAATGTTTTATGTAGTTATTTACCAAGCAAAACTAAATAATATTAATTTTACCAAAATATCGTTCGACTTACTAAGTCATGTCGCAACTTTTTAGCACTAAGCATTTTTGGAATTTGAAAGTTGCCAAAATCGACACGCCCTAATACTGTATATATTCCTAAATTTACAAGAACTTTATAACATGCACGTGAACCGCTGAGATGCATTATAAATGTGCGATTAGGAACATTTTAGCTAATGATTCAATTTCTATGTTTTTAAAACATTGCCGTAAAATATAAAAATTTCTTTATTGACAGGGTACATGTATTTAGTTGTTCTGCATAATATCTGCCTAATGACAAGCTCTTTACCCATTCAGCATACCAGCAAGGAGCTCATGGGGTTAGGAGAATGGGGACACTGCGACAAAAAGATCAGAAGATCAGCATGGACTCGAGATCGATTCCGTAACCTCCCAAAAAGTCGATTTGTAATCATACTGCGGTGTGTCAGTTTGATTTAATAATAAACACTAATAGAGACCATTTAGGCCTAAATCTCATCTAAAAGACTAATAATGCCCATGAAAATGCTGGCATGGTGGCGACACAAACTGATGTTTTCTCGTTGATGCTATGTAAATGTAATAATTCTAATTGTTTTGCATTCTGCATAAGCAATATTATTAATAAGTATATGAATTATTTAATAATAAATTACGATGTTGTCGCCATTTCAGACGATTCTCGGACCAAGTGTATGGCCCAGTTGGCCCACCTCCGACAATGTACAGCAGCGAGGCGTAAGTATATACCCTATTACATATTGTTAGGGTCTCATGATGCATGACTGAGTCCTAACCGGTCCTGGGAGGGGCATTCGTTACCCTTGAGTAGTTCCTTAGCCGAGAGGAGTCGCCTATATAAGGAGGTACGAAAAGGGGCGGTGAGAGAATCTCCGATACTCAGCCTTCGCGCTAGTCGGGTTGTCTGAGATTTCTCTGGGTCGCATGGTAGTCAAGTTAGTTCGTGGCTTGTGCCATTTTCAAGTCTTACGGTGCTTCAGTTTGTGATGTTCGCCAGCCCGTTGCTGAGTTACAGACTTCTTGTTAGTTGGTCGTTCTTCGTATTGAAAGCGAACCTTTCTTCCACCGTCGTTCTACGGTTGGGTAATGTATCGTTTTAATTTGTCTTTTTGTTGAGAATTATACCTTTGAAAATAGACAACGAGTTGAGCTTTGTTATAGCTAGGAGGAACCCGTAACAATATACAGACTTCGCAAAGACAATTCGCATCCAGATAAAAGCAATATGCCTAGTATAAAAAATATGGTTGAAGTTGGCAATGAATGTAAATAAGGAATTTTGATTCATCTTTGAATACAAATGACGCTGGTATGCATTCAACATGGAGAATGTACAGTGCGCAAAAAGAGATGGACTGAGTGGTGTTATTTGGACGCAGAGTTTAATTATAACGAATAAAATCTGGTAATATTGTAAAGCCGAGAAAATGACGTCATCGCCATTACCATCATATAGATTATAATTATTATTATTATTAGTGAAATGATTCAGCCTAGGAGAGAAGAGAGAGGCAGCTAAGGGATCAATCACATGTCAGTGTATAGCAAGGAGGCTGTTACAAAGTATTCCATTGGTGCATGGACAAAGTATGAAACAAGAGGGAAGAGGCATACACCGATAGACACGGATAGAGGAATGGTTGAGGTGGAAGGAAGGACCGCCTTCGTATGCGCAAAACACGGTGCGTGGAAGACAGGTGATTAACAATACACTGAATCGATGCTACTATATAACATAAGGACCAATGGATAAGAGAAGTGTTTGACGGGTTGACGAGGAGTCGAGAGGCAACGGAGACGCAGGAGAGACTGAGAGACGGCCAGCAGAAGGACGCAGTGCGCAGAAGGACAGAAGCCCATCTAGGAAGTTCAACGTGGAAGTCCGAGCATCTGCAGAATAGATTCATTTACAGCCGATTCTTTGCTTAAGTCATCCGTGATCCATACGTACAACACTGGTTGGAAGGAAATTGGTCGGTAATATATAAGACTATATAAGATCATTTAAAGACTCCGTGTGTTTCTTACATGGCTCTTTATAAAGACCCACATACTCACATACCCCCAGACCCTGGTTCTCCACCATCCTGTAATGCGGGTATTATCATTACATGCTTATGGGTGTATGTGAGTATAAGGGTCTTTATAAAGAGCCATGTAAGAAACACACGGAGTCTTTAACACTAGAAGTACCGAGAAATCGAACTTCCTAAAAGCACCAAGGGGGTCATTTTGACCCCAAATAATTTATAATGCAAAGTCAATTGCAAATTCAATGAAATTGACTCGGCTTTATTAACATAAATTACATAAGCATAAACAAGACTTAGTGTAATAAGTAAGTTGGAATGGAATAATAGGAGATCCTCTCCTCTCACCAGATCTCCTATCCTCTCGCCAGACCTCCTCCGCTCTCACTACATCTACTATCCACTCACCAGATCTCCTATCCTCTCACCAAATTTCCTATCCTCTCACCAGATCTCACCCTATCTTCTCGCCAAATATTCTATCCTCTCACCAGATTTCTTATCCTCTCACCAGACCTCACCCTATCTTCTCACCAAATCTTTTATCCTCTCACCAGATCTCCCTCTCACCAGATCTTCTCTCCTCTCGCCAGATCTTCTATCTTCTCATCAGATCTCCTCTCCTTTCACCAGAAAACTCTCCTATCTTATCACCAGATCTCCTATCCTCTGACCAGATCTCTTCTCCTCTGACCAGATATTCCTTCCTCTCACCAGATCTCCTTTCCTCTTTCCAAATATCGTCTTCTCTCACCGGATCTCTCTCCTCTCACCGGATCTACTCTGCTCTCACCAGATCTCTCTCCACTCACCAGATCTCCTCTCCTCTCACCCGATATCCTCTCACCAAGTCATCCTTATTTTCGCCAGATCGCCTATCCTCTCACTTGATCTCCTCTCCTCTCACCAGATCTACTACCCTCTCACCTGATCTCCTATCCTTTCACTAGATCTCTCCTCTGACCAACATCTTCTTTATCCCACTAGATATCCTCTCCTCTCACCAGATATCCTCTTCTCTCGCCAGATATCCTCTTCTCTCACCAGATCTTCTCTAACCAGATCTGTTCTTTTCTCACCAGATCTCCTCTCACAAGATCTCCTTTCCTCTAACCAGATCTCCGCTCCTTTCATCAAATCATCCTTCTCGCCAGATCTCCTATCCTCTCACTTGATCTCCTCTCCTCTCGCCAGATCTACTATCCTCTGGCTAGATCTCTTCTCTGACCAGATCTGCTTTCCTCTCACCAGATCGCCTATCCTCTCATCAGATCTCCTATCCTCTCACCAGATCTCCTCTTCTCTCCCCAGATCTTCTTTCCCATCGCCAAATGTCCAAATGTCCTCTCCTCTCGCCAGATCTCTAATTCTCTCGCCAGATCTCCTATCCTCTCACCTGATCTCCTCTTCTCTCACCTGATCTCATCTCCTCTCGCCAGATCTCTATCCTCTCACCAGATCTCCTAACCTCTCATCTGATCTTCTCTCCTCTGACCAGATCTTCTTTCCTTTCATCAGATCGCCTCTCCTCTCACCAAATCTCCTCCTCTCTCACCAGATCTGATCCTATCCTCTCATCAGATCTCCTCTCCTCTCACCAGATCTCCTCTCTTCTCACATTTATTACGTAATTAGCTTTGATATATAATATTATTGAATAAAAACAAGAAATGCGTAAGCCTGATATGCAAGTACTGAAACAGGGGTCAGATTGACCCCTTGGTGCTTAAAGTAGAACAGCAAAAATCTCAGAAATTGTGAAACCCCCAGAGTTCAAATTTTGGCAGACGGTATACCCTACGAAGTTAGGAAAAGTCATGAAATTACAGGACTCTGGCTATATCTGGGGCCGAGGTGCGTTCCGCTAAAACCAAAAGGGGTCAGATTGACCCCTTCGGTGTTTCTAGTGTTAAATGATCTTATATAGTCTTCTATTTATTCTGTTGTATAGGGAACTAGCTCTAAGATTATGTAGAATACCTATCGCTGAAGTAACAACACTTTGATGCTTAATAATTATTATTGAACACCCTTCAATAAAACATTTACAAATTAGACCAAGAATATATAATCATTTCTATAGTTACCGACCAATTTCCTTCCAACCAGTGTTGTACGTATCTAAGAGCTGACGTTGTTTCATACTTTGTCCCTGCACCAATGGAATACTTTGTAACAGCCTCCTTGCTATACACTGACATGTGATTGATCCCTTAGCTGCCTCTCTCTTCTCTCCTAGGCTGACTCATTTCACTAATAATAATAATAATTATAATCTATATGATGGTAATGGCGATGACGTCATTTTCTCGGCATTACAATATATAGGCCTACTGCGTACACATGTATTCCCACCCCGATCTTGGTAATTATGAAGCTTATGTCCTAATGTTTTCTTGAAATGAATAAAGTCTTGAGACAATAATATTTGGGCTATATTAACACTCTACCGTGGTTCAATCTGTTCTACAAATCTTGCGCCAAACATTTTTTTCCAACAATAATTCTTTCACCCAAAAACGGTTTGAGAATTCCACTTTGATATGAACTTAAGTGAACGTGTAAAACACGTTATTTATTGCTTTAGATTAGGCTACGAGGTCCTTAGAAATTTTTAACCTTTGTCACTCGTATGTTTATATAGGCTGATGTAATAGAAGCTCTGGAAGAAAGACTCAACCAACATCGCCAGGATGTCATAGGAGGAATACAGGACTCTCTCGAAGCACTTGGATTACGCTGCAGAGTATGTTGCCATCTACCGTAAAAGAACTATTAACTCCGTAAATTCTCCCCTATTGAACATATACAGTGACCTGTATCTCTATCATTGTAAAAATCCATATATTTTTATAGATCGGTTTATAATAATAATAATAATAATAATAATAATATCTTTTCTTTAATTTAGCGCCTGACAAACGCACTGCGCTGTACATTTACATGGTTATGCAATTGAAACAATCTTAACTAGTTAACTACTAACAGAACAGACAGCCTGTAATACACGGCGCTAATAGCAGCCTACAAAGCAAATCCGCCCTACGGGGCTCGAACTCGGTACCTTTCGCTCTCTTCGCCAGATGTTTATAGTTTATAGAGCTCTATTCCTACTGCCCGGCGAAAAACCTGTTTCTTTCTATCCTCTCATTTACTCGGCACCACGCACCAATAGCGTAACGTAACTGCTTGTTTTAAAGTAACTGCTTTGTATTCGCAGGCGCTTTCCTATGAAAATCCATCGAATGTAATAAATATGCCGAATGTTATTAGCGAGTATAGGCCTACATACAAATTAATTATCACTGTAAACTGCTGCTTTGCTGGACCTGTAATATAGGCCTACTAGTTAATCTGATAAATGTGAGTGCTCGTGAATAAGTTGGTAGTCTACCCTGCGCTAAGCCCTAGCTGTCGAAAATTGGATTTTACGATTACGAATAAATAACGTATTTAGATTATATAAATATTATCAGTTTATACAGGGTGGGCCAGCATAAATGCACTGACTTTGCATGCATATAACTCAGCCAAATTTTGTACATTATTTATACTTAATGCGTCAAATTAAAGATATTTCATTCTAGTATTAAAATTCAAACACATTTGTTATTGTAGCTTTAGCCTACATGATGTAGATCGTAACATAACAACAGTCATCGTTTTTGCAGTAACTAGCTAATAAAAAACATTCATGCCAATTTTAACAGTAACTGCACACACAAATTTGTACAGCACAGCAAATTAATTATTAATTAGGAGATAGTCTGTTGCAGTCTTTTCTAATCAAATGAATATTCAATATGTCTACCACGTGCTGCAACAGGGACACACGAGCAATGTTATCGGGTGTGCAGTTGTGCACGCTGTGCGTACCGATTCGCGTGGTTCACAACGCGAAGTTCCTGTTTCATCAATTTTCCGTATCAGACGATTCAACGTATTTTTATTTTATCCTGTGCTAGGAAACTCTAAATAATTTGAAACGCATCAAATCCCTTATCAGTTAGCAAAATTCGGATCATAACATAACATCGTCTGTCAACGGCGCCATATTTCTCACTAATGACAACAAAATATGGTAGCTAGGGCTGTTCCAAACATTTCTGAACAATTAAAACTAGTACCAGTTCGAGTTTTTCAAAGCTAATACTAGAATGAAATATCTTTAATTTGACGCATTAAGTATAAATAATGTACAAAAATTGGCTGAGTTATATGAATGCAAAGTCGGTGCATTTATGCTGGCCCACCCTGTATAAAGCTACTTTTTAATGCGTTAGGTCTATTTAGTTAAATTGCGACTCCTTGTTACAAACACGAATACCACAATTTCGAAGAAGACGTATAAATTATAGGCCTATTGAACTTTGACATAGTCACTTTTTACCCTGTGAAAGTACGGTGGCATTGAAATAACCTTGGAAATATTATTTGAAATGTGCATAAAATAAAACCGCTGACGTTATGTTTATTTATGCGCAATTGCGCATGTATGTTCGAGGTACTAATTGTATTTATGGGTATTAGGGGTAATCACCTTTATCCGCCACATTGATTTGTCAAGTCTCAGTTTAAGGCGTCTCTTAATCACAAACGGTAGGCCTACCGCTGTAGTACCGGATAACTGCCTTGAAGACGTCTCAATGCACTACGGAATAAAACAGAACTTTGCTGACTTTATAGAATCCAGGACTATCGAGACACCAATATGAAGGACTTCCTGAGCCTACTGAGGCAAAAGAACCTTCGAACTGCTCGATATGCCTAGCAGATATTCATCTACCTGAATCTAAAAAACATCTGCTATGCATGCATCAGTTTCATTCAGGCTGCCTGTGGGAGTGGCTCAAAGTAAGATACATTCGATTTCTTGACAAGTATCATAGATCCTATATTGTTGTTATGCAGTTAGGTTTGTTTAGATAATTACACAAGGTGTCCACCACTGTTTTCTTGAAAATGTACATGTAATTAGCATACATGTATACAGTAGGCGATGCTTCAGAAGTCCTAATAGCTGCAGACGCTTAGTTATGCTTAGTTTAAAATAATTATGTTCGTGTCCAATTCCCTCACTTTCCAGCCTAAACATTGCTTCAAGGAAACTCTAAATCGATCAGGTCGATGACTCTTTTAGATTGCTTAACGCCTTTGTCTTTCAACTCTAGTTCGAGTTTCAAAGCTTCGTACCTTCCTTCATTCGTCCCAAGTCCAAAGGCATCAAGAACAATTTTGATGCATCTGTTTTTGTCTCTTGTCTCCCTCAAGAACTGTTCAAATGATAATTCAGTCCACGACTTAATGTCATAAGTCCATATAATTTAGGTCCTCATTGATAATCTCCTTTTCCAGACAATCTCTCTCGCATCCTCAGAACAGATGCGTATTTATGTTACTTTATCTTTACTTATTGTGTTTTTTAAATAGTAATGGATAACAGATCTCGAATAAGATCTTTAGCTAGAGTGAAAATAAGTGGTTAAACGTTCGCAGATGATCTTTGCAATTCCACTACCCGTCCATTAATTATGTCAACAAATTTTAGGCAGTTTTTGACCCCTCACACCCTTGTCAACAACTGTCAAACATTGACGGACCCCTAAAAAAGTATGTCAACAATCCCAGAACCCCCTCTACAACAAAGAAACACAATGGCTCAATACAATCATGTAGAATCATTTTTTTTATTTTTTACACTAAAAAATGCAATCTCGGTTTCAAAATATATGAGTTTAGTTTATTATCAGCTTTTTAGTAGTATTAAACATTAGGCAGTGTATACATTATTAGCATTTCTTAATGTTTACGCTACCATTCATAAAGGTCTGTGTTGATTCATTGGAAAAAATTTGACGTCAAATTGTACCGAATTGTACCGAATTGTACCCTCTTTTCCAAACCCCCTACCCCTATTTTGTTGACGAGATTTATGGACGAAACCCAACAATAAATGTTGTGCTTTCGTTTTATTTCAGAATCGAGAGACGTGTCCAGTGTGCAGATATAACGTTTTAAAAAATGGATATTCTTAATTTAATACAAAAGTTTTATTACGTCAATAAATTTATCCACTTTTATCGATTCGTATTTAAAAGCGTTTTTCTTAACCTATAAATTTATCTACTACCATGAATCGTATCAGAAAGCGTTTTTCATATCCTTAAATGTGGGAGCTCAGCTAATGCTCTTTCATGCTTCGATGATGCGAGTAGAGCAGTCACTGTGCGCGTTCTCATGCGATGATGATGATGATGATGATCAGAAAATCTTTTAATTTGCCCTCTAATATAGCCAGCGATACAAATGAAGTTTTAGCCTCTTTTTTATTCTGGCTGAGGCGGGTTTCCCTTTTTCACCTAGTCTTCTAACGAATATCGAATGTTTGATGTATCATTTCATAATGAAGTCTGCTATATTGGCACTAATGGAACTAGTATTTAAGAATATCTCTCCGCCTTCTCACAGTAGAAATGCTGTGCTATAGGCCTACACTTGGGGGGCCCGATAGCGCATTGGATAACACGCTGGCATAGAGAGCGAGAGGTACCGAGTTCAAGTCCCGTAGGGCGGATATGCTTTGTAGACTGCTATTAGCGCCGTGTATTGCAGGCTGTCTGTTCTGTTAGTAGTTAAGATTTAAATAGCATAACATGTAAATGTACAGCGCAGTGCGTTTGTCAGGCGCTTCAATAAAGAAAAGATTATTATTATTGTTACTTGTGAAAAGAAATAGCCATAAAAGCGACTAAATCGTCGTTCCATCGACGCTCTTGAAATACACAAAAGAAATGTTCATTGGGTTGACTTTGAAACTCTAAGATAAAATACGATAACTGAAGTACAGGCTTCTTGTTTAACCCTCGAGAGCTTAAGGTAATTTTTGGTACTAGAATGCTCAAGATGGTGTCCGGGCAAACCCAAGGGTTTTCATTGTAATATCTGGAGAAGGGATTGGATTACAGTCCTGGCATTATAGAAGTTATCTCATACTCGGGGAAGGACCTATGAGCCCCAACAACGGACCCCAGACGACTTCCCACCGACAATCTCAAAGTTTGAGGCCCATCTGAGCACTTCTCTGTACCTTGTAAGCCGTTTCGCCAAGGCAATGCTCATCAGAATACCTGTCAGGCATGACGAAGTTATAGTTGTATGTATGTATGTGCACTTGTTATAGCGCCCCTTCAAGATTTCTACTCAAAGGCGCTCCCGACTACAGCGCGAACACTGAATCGGAGTTTCACGCCGAAGCGCATGAGCAATTGAGAGTGAAGGACTTGCCCAGGGTCCCTACGCGGCGGCTTGAGGTGGATTCGAACCCGCAACCCTCCGGCTGCAAGGCACCGAACGTACCCCTACACCACCGTACCCCTACAGTCTAGGGTGGTTCTTAAAACTAAAAGTGTGAAACTAATGTTCGCCAAGGTTCCATTTGGTTCCATTTCATCCAGAAACATCACACAAAAAGTTGTATGAAAAAATGTTAATATTTAGGACTGCCACAACACCATCAAAGTTTCACCCTTTATCAAATATAGGAACACTCGAACAGTAAGCATAATAGTTGTAATCAACCATGAAAAGTGAACACTTAAACCAGGAATAAAGTCAACTGCCTGTAGTAGGTCCAGATTACAGCACAATTACATTTATTGCATGCCTGGTTACTAGTGATTATACTGATCAGTGATTAAAATTATTTATTAGAGTTATTATTATTATTGAGGAAATGGTAAAAAGTTAATAACTTCTACAAATATGGGCATATTCTGAAAATTAACACATCATTCTATTCAGTTTTAAGAGCTCTTTCTAGCGGTATTATATTGAAAAGCAATTAATTAGTTTTCAATTAGAATATTTTACAAGAAAACCTACAATTTTCTCGAAAAACGCTTTGTCTCGTAACTTTGGCCCTCTGGTGGGGGCGGAAGACATTAATATTTATTTTAAAATTTTGAACAGTGTTTGATCCATGCCATTAGGCAACTTTTGGTTGCTATTACTTTTCGAATTTCTAATTTTTCCTTATTTCCACTCCACCCTTTTGTGTATGCTTGTTCGAATAGATTTGTGGTTATCGGTCTCAGGAACTCACGGATCAAATACCACTAAAATGCCCCCAAAAATTAATAATAAACAATCAACGAGAACATAAACATTGTAGAAATAATTTTTTAGTTGTGCTTAAGTAAAATCATCCAGCTTTTCTGTTGAAAACTAAACATAGGTCAAAAAAATCAAATACTTATACTCGAAATGACGAAAATTATTTGTAAAAGTCAAAATTTCAAAGACGTTGTGGCAGTCCTAGATATTGTTCAATCCTGATAATTTTTGGGCTACATTACTTCTAAACCAATTGGCACGGAATGCCGGGTTGGCGAAAGTAAACAACTGAAGTTGAAAATTTTCCATTAGAGATGTAACCACCCTACCCTACACCACCGCGCCCCACGAAGCCTATCCTGAAGACAGGTAACAAAAAGTAACCCTGTAAGGCTGTAATAATGCACTGTGATTGTGTAATAGGAAATCTCAAAATTTAGAATTATTATACAACTCTTTCATTCATTCAGGACCGTTTATCCAGTAGGCACAGTAGGCACTGTGCCTAGGGCCTACGAACTTTTCAGGGGCCTACGAAAATCTGAAAATGATATTTTGAAAAAATAAGTTTAATGATTGAATTTGACACGAAAATAAAAAAAGGACATTTCAAATTCTGATTTAATAATTTTCGTAATTGTACTGAAACAGTCTAACTTTAAGATATTAACTTAAGTCAAGTTAAGCTGTGCAGCAGCCTACACTATGTGAACTTTACGGCTCTTTGCCGCTTTGCATTAGCAGGATAACTTATAACGTCTTTAAATGTAGGCCTAATTTCCCGCCAGTGATGGGTAATTAAGATTTTGTAACTAATTAACTAGAATTAGAATTAGTTCGAATTTCATATGTAGAATTAGAATTTGCATTTTTAAGATAACTAATTAATCAGAATTAGAATTAGCACTCAACTAATTAATTGGAATTATTTGCTGTCGTCAGAATACAAAACGACACAAAAATGCTCTTTAGCCAGTTTAGCATTCAATCTTTTACACAAATAATATTTCAAATTATGGCGAAACTCAAATTTCAATAATCTTCATCCAATGTCTTCTTAATACTGTGGAAAATATTTATATTTATATGAGATCGGACTTGCACTTTGGAATGATCATGAGTTCTAAAGTATTGTCTTCAAGCCTATTAATTTTCTTTACTCATTTAAAACCAATCTTGCAACACCAAATGCTCGCTCCATTGGTGCTGATGTTACAGGAATAACACAATGTTTCAGATGCAGCTGGAAAACTCCGAGAAATCTCATATTATTTCCTTACTAGAAGCTAAGAATGTTATTTCAAATACAGGCACTTTCCAATTAATTTAATTTTTACCTTGCTGATGGACTCATTCATGTAGGCCTTACTGAAATTTTTCCTAGACACTTGTCAAAACTAAAGGCAATTCTTCCTTCAAAGGTATCACAAAAAACTAAAAATTCAAAATATTGGCTGCTCTTTATTAGTTACATGAAAGCACCCAGCTAAAAGTAAGTAGGGACATCTGTAGACTAGGCAATTATGAAGCTAATTCTGAAATTTTAATTAAAATTAGACAATGTCTAATTCTAATTAGGATTAGCAAAATTTTGGTTACTAATTGATTAGAATAAGAATTAGCTACAAAGCTAATTAATTAGCTAATTAATGAGCTTCTAATTAATTAGTTACCCATCACTGTTTTCCGCATTAAGTCGTTTTTCAGTTTCAAGCTGGCAATTGGGGCCTATGAACGCAAGAGTGCCTAGGGCCTACGACGACCTTAAAACGGCCCTGCATTCATTCATTCATTCATTCATTCATTAGGAAGATATAGCTCTTCTTCAACGCTATTATCCAGGAGCGCTCCTGACCCCAGCGCTGCTGAAAAAGAAATATGTCCCAGCCAGAGAAATGCTGGCACCGATAAACGCGTGAATTATTCAAATCATCAGGGTTTGCAGATCCGAAGGCAACATCGATGTTCGATGTTGCCTTCGGGTCTGCAAACGTACATATTGCTCTGTGTGTGCTTCGAACACTCATGGCTACAAGCTGTTCAGGATAACGATCAGTCGATCACTAAAGCATATCATTGCAAGATGGATATATAGTAGGGCCGTCAAATCCTGAAGAGAATTCTGGCCTATTACGACCTTTTCAATAGTTTCTATAACGCCTATCACGCTACTATAATCTAAACTATTCTGCAATCTACAACTCTTCTTCTTGCACTGAAGAATAAATATCTGCGTTAAAACTTACATTAAACTGTTCATTAATTCGCTATGTTGCGTGGTTCAAGGTTAGTGAACTTTTATCGTGGTAGGGCCTACTGCTCTCTTTCATTTAGAGCAAAACAGTGTAAGGCAAAACGGTTATAATATTTCGCTTTTGTTCGATAAATGTAAATTGTAAATGTATACACCTTTATGGGGTGACCCGACAATTGCGCGCAGGACAATTGCGCGCCGACAATTGCGCGCCGACAATTGCGCGACCCGACAATTCCGCGCAGGACAATTGCGCGCCGACAATTGCGCGCAAAAAAGGGAACAATTCAAATTTATTTCGAATGATTTTCATTTGCTTTTCTAAAGCTTTTAAACTATTTAAAACCTTAAAAATTAATGTCGAAAGAGTTTCAGCTATTCAGCTACTGTTAGTGAGGCTACTATAGAAAACTGTTCTAGCCTACTGTTCAAATGGAAAGATTGTTTGGGATTCCGCGTAAATAATCAATCAACGGAACTGTGCGATAGGTAGGAGTCAGCGCCATCAGGCGTCGGTTAAGTTTCATGTATTTCGACTTCGAAGCCTCTGGTTGTCGATATCCAGAACGAAACCTTTCTACCATTTGCTCGACGTGATCCTGCTCCTTGCGAAACTGATCCACCAGCTTGTAGACAGAGGGATGGTGGCAGTCTGCTGTCTGCTGGAAAGATCGGTGCCACGCCTCGACAGAATTGTTAGTGCGTGGCAATCCGTCGTTAACCCGGTCGTGCATGTTCCAGAGGGTTGTTGCGAATCTGGGATTACCTCGTCGATTTCTCCTCTGCCGTCCTATGAAGTTATCCTCCCAGTAGTCGTTGATCGTAGCCAGTTGGGGAGGGCTGGTTTCGACCAATTCGTCAAAGGCCTGTGGAACGTGAGCCACTGGCAGAAAACCTAGAGCTAGGAGCATTTTTACATACATCCTAACACTCTCGTCTTCCCGGTAGGCCTCTGCTAAGTTGCAGTCCTGAAACTTCTCTTGGTAGGGTCAGTAACGGGGGGGGGGAGGCTTATTGGTAAGCTCGGCGCTTTGAAGGATAAATATCCAAAATAACGGGAATGAAATAAAATAACCATATTCAAATTATTTTTATTAGCATAATTATAGTTCTTTTTAGTACCTTTAATACTACACGGTGCGCGCAATTGTCGGCGCGCAATTGTCGGCGCGCAATTGTCCTGCGCGCAATTGTCGGGGTGCCCCTTTATGGACCTATGTGCTCCACTGCTCCATTCTGTTAATTTTTAACCAATTGATTGGGTGAAATCCTTCTCCACAGCTGCTCGTTTGCCATTTAAGGTTCCCGTGTATGTAATAGGGTGGAGTGAAAGTCTAGAAAAAACTTTTTTTTCAGTAAACGTTTTCTAATAGTGATGGAAAGTTGTCAGTATGTTAGAGTAAGTAGTGTGCAAAATATTTTTGATTTTGCCTTTTGTCTTCTGCCCTCTACCGGCGAGGCAAGTTTACAATATAAATTCTGTGGGAAACGTCCATGTAGTGCATTAATTTTTCTTGAACTAAATATTGTTAGTGAGGTGGCTTAGTGAAATTATCGTTACCTGGCGGATAAAAGCACCAAATTTGACATGAAGATCCATTAGGGTCTACTAAATAATGTCAAAGTAGGAGCCCTCTGAAATTAATAAGCATTCTTGTGTAAAACACCAAAAATCAAGGTCAAAAGGTCAAACTCAAGGGAAAAGGCCACAACTCAGCTAAATATTATTCTATTTGGGTGATTCTTTTACCTATTTGATCGGACCAATAAGGGCTGCATCAGAAGAGACATAGAACTAGAGGGCTAACATAATCCAAGGTCATTTCAAGGTCAAAATGTCAAAATTAAGAGAAAATTGGCAATAGCTAGGCCAAATTTTGCTTGATCTGGATGATTCTGAGTTATGTCGAGCGGTGGCAAAGTCATGAAATACACGTTCAAATCAGAATCCAATTAAGTGCTGCAATTTTAAATATTTCCAGGGACTGTGCTTTAATTCACTTACTCTTTCAGATCACGCGGGCATCTAGTTCTTGCCGCCCCATCTCCATTCTCAGCCTCTCCATGCCATTCGCTTGTCCCTTGACTGTCGGATGCCCGGCGACGCACTTCGTAGATGTGAGATCTCTCTCCCGCCATCGACGCTTGATGCCTTAAACGCTGACCAGCTCTATACGACCTCCATTCCTCCACCATGAACCAGCCCATCGACACCATGCTACCGCTTCGGGGAGTCAGGACTCGCTGCCGACCTCACGCCGTCTGGCTCGATCCATTGGACTAGGGATCCTGCTAACCGACTTGCTTGGATCACTCAATTTCGTGCTCTCCACCTCTGGAAGAAGGCGGCATATAGTAGAAAAACTTGGTCCTACGAATTGAGAAAACCCAAACTTAAAGTCTTGTGAACTGGACTTTTATGGTCAAATTTGATGACAACTAGGTTTCAGGGCTCAGCATTCGCCTTTACTTCCTATACAGTATACACGGCCGACATTCCTGCCATATTTCTAAACACACTCGTCAACGGGTCACCTCTATGCAGATGACATACAGAAAATCGGTTCGCGGCCCCCCCTCTGTTCAGCTTCCTCTTACTAGTTGCACTTCCTCTTACTAGTCTCTGTCTGTCACTCTCTCGACCTTCACCTCTGGCTTGGCACTCACCAGCAGCTTCTTGAGCTTGACTACCTTCTTCTTGCTGAGAGATTCCTGTCCGCTGCTTTCCACTCTAGCGATCGAGGTCTTAGTGTAGTCCTCGACACTTAACTTAACTTTATGAAACGCATCGCTAATCTTAAGCCATCTTCCTACTTGCAACTCTGACGGCTCAGATCAAGCCGACGCACCTCTCCTCCTCCGTTTTACCTCTGTTGTTGATGCCTTCATTGATTCCTAGTTGATTACTGTCACTCTCTCTTGTTGGCCTCCAAAGAGTCATTCTCTCCTCTCTTCAGTCAGTTTTAAATGCTGCGGCCAGCTTAATAGCCCTACCTCCAAGATTTTGCCTTCATTGACCCTGCCCTATGGAATCAGCTCCCTTCATTAACACGTTCCTCCTCATGAACTGGTGGTCCAAGTGCCTCCTTTCGTTGTCTTAAGACCACTTTTTTTGTCTGGGTTATTCACACTGGGTGCGCTTCTGATTGGTGAGCACTGTGAGAAGCGCTTTATAAATATATAGATACAATACAATTCCATAAGTTATTGACAGTCATTAATGTAAAAACCAGTCGTTCAGAATGATGTGCGAACCGAGATATTTTTGGGTACAAATTCTTGGACTCTATCCAACAGCATAAATTATATTTTATAATCTGTTCTTTGCTGCATGGTGCATAATTGAGCTAAGGTTTCATAATATTATATAGAATATTGTATAATAGCAGTACTCTGTTGTGACGAAACATAATGGCTTCTATGCGATTTTTACCGAAAAAAGCTTAAAATTTGAAATATTGCATTGGTGGTAGAGGGCAGAAGATATCATTTGAAATTTAAAATATTTTGTGTGTTTCTTCCTCTACCCAAGTCGCAACTTTTGCCCACTATTAGAATTCATTTCTTTAAAAGAAATTTTTTCACTCCACCCTAGTATGTAACGTGCTATAGCCAGAAATTGACTTCCTGATATTTAGCCATCATCGGGAGGTGAACCGCTATCCCCACGCTCTCTAACGCATAGGTGCATGGGACGTGCGTTCTGACCAGTGTAGCTATTTGGGCCACTGATAAAACTCTCTCACACTCACACACTCGCACTCTCACTCACTCACTCACTCACACTCACTCATTCACACTCACACTCACTTACTCATTCACACTCACACTCACACTCACTCACTCACTAACTCACTCATACTCACACTCACACTCACACTCACTCACACTCACATTCACAGTCACTCACTCACTCACTCACACTCACTCACTCACTCACTCACTCACACTCACTCAATCAATCACTCACACACACTCACACTCACTCACTCACTCACACTCACTCACCTCACTCACTCACTCACTCACTCACTCACTCACTCACTCACTCACTCACTCACTCACTCACTCACTCACTCACTCACTCACTCACTCACTCACTCACTCACTCACTCACTCACTCACTCACTCACACTCACACTCACACTCACACTCACACTCACTCAATCACTCACTCACACTCACACTCACTCGCTCACACTCACTCACTCTCGTCTACTAATAAAGATAGAGCTGGCTACCTCGAGATAATTGACTAACTGGCTAAATAAGTTCTGAGTGAATGACCGAAAACAGTTGGTTGATTTTATTTACTGATTAGATCTATTTCGATCGAAACCAGTCGAAGTTCTTTTGACGGTCCATAAGGTGATCAATATATTTTTATGGTGGGTATTTTGTGCCTTTCGCAAGATTTCGTAAAATATTGGCTTCTGTTAATGAAAAATTGTGGAAGCAGCAGTAGCCAATACTTAGCGACATCTTACAAATACAAAGGCCATTAACGTCTAACTTACCACATAGATAATTATAGAGCCCTCTTAGAGCGTCGAAAGAACGTTTGTTGATTTCGGTCGAAATTAACATAATATTATTATTAACCATCAGCCAAATGTTTTCGCTTATTTATTCAGACGTCATTGCATCAGTAAAAAAGTTCACTTTGCTTATTCGCCAGATGAAGACAGAAAGCCAATTCGCTTCAAAGTTCAGCAGATGGCAGTATTTATGATTATGAAAATTATTTGCTGTTCAGCAGATGGCAAGATTAACAAACGCTGGCTTTCCGATCAAAAAGCTGCACAAGCTATACAAAAGGGCTTTGTGTGTAAGGCTATTTATTTACCGCCTTTAAAACGACCTCATATAGATTATCACTAACCAGATGACATAATCAAAAGCTTTAGGCCCTATTGTTCGAGACCTTAAAACTAATTAGGCCTAAAGACAGAACCGTTTGCTGAACGGCAAGACTTCGGCATACTTATCTCTGACTACTTCGTCGAAATAAAAGTAAATTTGATTAAATTCATTTCAAAACCATGGACTGCATGGATGCTAACACTCATGTTCTTTGGCCCGCGGAGATCTGATAGGCCCACTATACCGTTCGAGAGGGCGAGCGAACTGTTCTTTCTCGTGTAATGGACCAGACTTCTGGAACAATCTTTCGATGAAAATTTGAACACTTCCTCCCAAACAGCTCAAGAAACATCATCGGCTTATGTTTTTAAGACGCACCTTTCTAAGGCTATTAGATATAGTCATAAATATTATTGCAGCTCCTTTGTTATGTTTGACATGTGATATCATCATCATCATTAGGCCTACTATTACCTTCGTCGTCGTCGTCATCATTATCATCATCAGTTCCTGACGCTTGCATTGGCGGCGATGGGTGCGAATAAATTATCCTCATTGTCATCGGTCACTTGTCAACCCTGTTGCTCCCTTTACTTAGTGTAAGTCCACGTCAACCTCATCACACGAAGCTGTTACTACCAGCTCCGTCAGTTGCGTGTTGTCCTGAGGTCTCTCTCCCATGATGCTGCTGTGGTACTTGTCCACGCCTTCGTCACCAGCAGAATTGATCATTGTTGCTCGGTTCTTGCTGGTCACCCATCTGGCTTAATAGGGCGTCTTGACCGGGTCCTTCGTTCTGCGGCTCGGCTTATTGGTCATATCCCCAAATATGCCCCAGTTTCTGCCTACATGCGTGATGTATTGCATTGGCTTCCTGCCTCGCAACGCATATCCTATAGGTTAGCAGCACTTGTCTGGCGGTGTCTCACTGGTAGTGCTCCGTCTTACTTATCTGATCTCTGTCGCCCGGTTTCTGACTTAGCCTTTCGTCGAGCGCTGCGCTCTTCGACTAAGGGGGAGCTATTGGTCCCTCGGGCCCGCTCCTCGGTCAGACAGCGTCGAGCCTTTTCGGTTGTTGGCCCCTCCACTTGGAATGGGCTGTCGCTTACGTTACGCTTACTGCCCCGGAATGATTTGCCTGCTTTCTACCAACTACTAAAGTCCTTTCTGTATGGCCGTGGCTGGGCTGGGAACGCCTCTGAGTAGGTTTCTTGAAGAGGCGCTATATAAATATCCGGAATGAATGAATGAATGAATGAAGTCATGCTATGTCCTCATTTCTATTAGATATGCGCTATCAGATATATATATAATTTATACATATATATATATACATATATATATATTGCACATATAGTACAACATAGGCCTAGGTGTTGTATTAAATATATTGCGCTAGTTGAACAGTTCGCTTTGTCTCGCCAATCAGCAGATGGCGACTGTATGACAATTTGCTCTCCAATTCAACAGATGGCAGTACTTTGCTATTAAGCAGATGACGCTGGCAAATAATTTCCGGTTGTCAGATGACGGCATTAAGACGAGATTGCTGTTCGTCAGATTGCAAAAGTATTAGAAGTTAGACGTCGATTTGCTGATCATGAAACGAATCGAAACTCAAAGAAAACCACTAGACTTGTATGAAGTGCTTTTGGCAAAAGTCACGCAAGTAGTCACTATTAATCAAGTGATATAATCAAATTCCTTATAGTGCGTAACTTAAAAACTCATTCAGAACTTCGAAGTGATTGAGATACAGCCATCATAGGCCTACATATCACTATTTTGTCAAAATTATTTACAAAGTTTATTTTATTCAATGCATGACCGTAGACTGTGGGTAGGCCTATATATACAAAATGGAGTTATGATATTTCCGCGTTGCAATACGACGGCTCAGGTTCATCCTAATTTCTCGTTTAATGTAACATTCTTCTGGAATAATCTTACTGTGATACTGGAGCTTCTACTTTCCAAACAGCTTGAAACATGCTTGGTTCATCTTACGATACGACTTCTTATAAGTTTTTTATAATGGTGTTGCAGCGAATTGGAGATGTTCATAAAGCGTTCGATTAGTGCATGGATAAGTGTATGTATGTCTGCATGCATAATATACATGCATACATTTGTAGGAGTCTCCATCCAGAATTGATAGCTGAATTCACACAAATTCAGAGGTCGGTCCAACGGCGAGTGACATTGAGCATAGGCGCCGACTTTTGCCTTTGTCTCTGAGTGCATGGGTTCTACCCCGGGAAAAATTTATTTATTCTACATTGCCATAGGTGAGTTTCAGCGCATTTTCGGAGAAAGAAAATTGTTTTCTTATCAAGGTTTACGTGGCTAGTTAAAGCAGGCCTATTTGAAACTCACGTGACGGTCACTGCAATAGTTGTGTAAACTTACTGCTTACGTGTTCCAAAATTTGTGTATGTGGCCTGTCTTATAATTATTGGACCTTTGAGCGCTTCTGAGTAGCTTCTTGAAGGGGCGCTATATAAATGCTCTGAATGAATGAATGAATGAATGAATTTGCAGATTTATTGTACGGTTGGTCCGAATTCTTCTGGGTGCGACACACCCACTGAATTTTCTCTCTGGGTGCATTCTCATTTAAGGCTACCAGAGAGTCGGCGCCGATGAGGGTCACTGAGGATTAAAGAAGGATGACAGACCATAAAATGTCTAACATCCCATGCATACATGTAGATGTACACAATATGATGCAATTTCAGGATAATATATTGAAATTTTTAACCGTATGCCTACCTGAGCTTCATCGTGACCCGACGAAAGTCATCTGCCAGCGAAGCCTTTGGGTTTAATATTCCATATGCGCCATCCTTCTATGGACATCAGGGTTCCACGACGGAACCCGGCTATGCCCGGCGTTTTATTTCGATGAGCCACGCCAATGACCTGGTTCACAAACAGGTTTCAGCAAGTGTTGACAACCAGAGAAACTCAAATGCAAAAAGGAAACATGAAACGAAAAATAAATAAGCTAATGCTAGAAAGTCACGAGACAGTTTATGGTCTTACTTGATTACTATCACATTTCACTACATTTTGTAATGATCCGTTTTAGCCATATATTTTTAAAGTACTGAAATTTACCATCATAATAAATAATAAGTTTTAGATAACAAAACATTTTATTGCACGGGTTGCGACTGCCGCTGACTCGCTGTGAAGTGCACAGTAGGCCTACGGTCAATGCATACATAAATACATAGGCCTACATATCATATTATGTTATAATTACCATAATAATTATCATTATGCTATTAACGTTATCTTGATAGCTTTAAATCAATTATGACTTATAAATTGTTTCAGCCGTGTAAATAAACACTGATCAATTTCCGTTTTGAAAAAGTTCTCTCACAGCTAGCAATTACACACATTACAAAACATACGCGTAGTGCAATGCTTCTCAGGTTTTAGTAGCAGTCTTGCCTGTAAAATCCTCGTAACTCCGACTATGACGTCGAAGACTTCGAATTTCATAATCGGCATCAGGTTCGCCATTCTCTTTTGCAAAATTTTACCAACGGTTTATTTCTGTCCTTCCTTCCTTTTCTATTTTTCTTTCTTTCTCTCCCACTTTTTCAAATTTTATAAAATATTCGCTCTTTTTTTATTTTCTGCAACCTTATTTTGTGCCCTGCAAAAGTGCCGCCCGGGGCGACTCGACCCCTACCTCCCCTTCGTTACGCCCCTGAGTAATAGTAAGTCTAATCTGGTCGACTGCATTGCGTTCTGTAACTAGGGCTGTCTAAGGTTCAAAACACATGCGCTCGAGTGACACCTGTATAATAGCGATTAATTAGGTTTACATGCCTGCTATTGCCTGCATTGTTTCGTAATTTTACTGCTAAATTATCAAATGACGCCTTTAATCAACCGAAATTTTACTGCAGATTTTCCGGTCAACAATGCGGTCATGTGCTCAACATAATAATTTTTCTGCTCGCCAGTTCGTTATCTAACTTACGTCCAGCTTTTCTACAACAGAATTTCATGCGCAATTGCCATCATTCTGCGGATGACTCATTGGTGGAGTTTCTGCGACATCGCTTTATCCCTTGTATGTGAAAGCTTTACGGCTTTGCAAAGTTCCAACCATTCGTCTAAAAGAAGAAAGGCTAACTTATGGCACGCGTGCCTAAAGTGACAGGCGCTCAAATTTTTGGGGCATGCGGAATTTGGAGCGTACCCCAAAACTTCAAACTTCGCAATACAAAATCACTGTAGGAATCCGCATTTTCTTTTATGAAGGACTTTAATTACTGTAACACCATTCTAAAACCATCTTTGAGAATTGGGATAATGTTTTTTCATTCATTTTCTGCTACGCTTTGTCAGTTGAAACCTACATGAGAAAACCATAATATAGGCCTACTGCAGAATTCCGAGGGGCACGGGAAGGTATTTTGAAAAATGTTTTAGCGGCATTTTAAAAAAAGGTTTGCCATCCATGGACTAAAACCTAGAAGCTATGGGATTTCCATAGAGGGAATGACCACAAATCTTTAATTGAAAACTCCAATGAATTCCCCAAGTGCACAGGGTTTTGTGGTTAGCCTACTTATAAGTAGCTCAAGAACAATCATTCCTGCTTGCTGTGAGCAAGAATGAACAGAACTTAGAGGTGAAGTTATAATAGCAAATGTAGTGAACTATTTATTGTTGACACCATATTCAGAGTTCCGAACTTCCGAGATTGAGTGAAATTGAGAATAGAGATCTCAAATTCGCGAAGACGAAGAATGTGAAGAAGAATGCGAAGACGAAGAATATGAAGAATGCGAAGAAGAATGCGAAGAATGCGAAGAAGAAGAAGAAGAATGCGAAGAATGCGAAGAAGAAGAAGAAGAATGCGAAGAAGAAGAAGAAGAAGAAGAAGAAGAAGAAGAAGAATGCGAAGAATGCGAAGAAGAAGAAGAAGAATGCGAAGAAGAAGAAGAAGAAGAATGCGAAGAAGAAGAAGAAGAAGAATGCGAAGAAGAAGAAGAAGAATGCGAAGAATGCGAAGAAGAAGAAGAAGAAGAATGCGAAGAAGAGGAAGAAGAAGAAGAAGAAGAAGAAGAAGAAAATAAGAATAAGAAGAAGAAAAATAAGAAGAAGAAGAAGAAAATGAGAAGAAGAAGAAGAAAAATAAGAAGAAGAAGAAGAAAAATAAGAAGAAGAAGAAGAATGCGAAGAATGCGAAGAATGCGAAGAAGAAGTAGAAGAATGCGAAGAAGAAGAAGAAGAATGCGAAGAAGAAGAAGAAGAAGAAGAATGCGAAGAAGAAGAAGAAGAAGAATGCGAAGAAGAAGAAGAATGCGAAGAAGAAGAAGAAGAAAAATAAGAAGAAGAAGAAGAAAAATAAGAAGAAGAAGAAGAAAAATAAGAAGAAGAAGAAGAAAAATAAGAAGAAGAAGAAGAAAAATAAGAAGAAGAAGAAGAAGAAGAAGAATGCGAAGAATGCGAAGAATGCGAAGAAGAAGAAGAAGAATGCGAAGAAGAAGAAGAAGAAGAATAAGAAGAAGAAGAAGAAGAAGAAGAAGAAGAAGAAGAAGAAGAAGAAGAAGAAGAAGAAGAAGAAAAATAAGAAGAAGAAGAAGAAAAATAAGAAGAAGAAGAAGAAAAATAAGAAGAAGAAGAAGAAAAATAAGAAGAAGAAGAAGAAGAAGAAGAATGCGAAGAATGCGAAGAAGAATGCGAAGAATGCGAAGAAGAATGCGAAGAAGAAGAATGAGAATGCGAATGCGAATGCGAATGCGAATGCGAAGAAGAAGAAGAAGAAGAAGAAGAAGAAGAAGAGGAAGAAGAAGAGGAAGAAGAAGAAGAAGAAGAAGAAGAAGAAGATGATGATGATGATGAAGAAGAAGGAGAAGAAGAAGGAGAAGAAGAAGAAGAAGAAGAAGAAGAAGAAGAAGAAGAAGAAGAAGAAGAAGAAGAAGAAGAAGAAGAAGAAGAAGAAGAAGAAGAAGAAGAAGAAGAAGAAGAAGAAGAAGAAGAAGAAGAAGAAGAAGAAGAAGAAGAAGAAGAAGAAGAAGAAGAAGAGGAAGAAGAAGAAGAGAAGAAGAAGAAGAAGAAGATGATGATGATGATGATGATGAAGGAGAAGAAGAAGAAGAAGAAAGAAGACGACGAGAAAACGAAGGAGAAGAATCCAAAGAGAGAAGCAGAGGACGAGGACGAGGACGAGGATGAAGAATAAGAAGACAGAATAACGAACAATAATAATTAATCGCTGGACAACGATCTAGGGTTTTAAAGCTATTGCTTTGCGAATACATTTAATCAACCTGACATCTGCGAAGACTAGCCATCCCAGGAAAGCATTCTCTCATGTTTAAAGTAGTTTTCCGCATCCTCTGGCTTTCAATCATTGAATGCATAATAGCAACAACAACAATAATAATAAACATATGGAAAGAAGTAAAATATATCAAACAGATTAAGTAATAATATATATATATATATATATATATATATATATATATTATATATATAAATGTATATAATTACTATTGTTATTATTATTATTTATTACTATTTATTATTGTTATTATTATTACACCAACAACTACTACTGCTATTTTTAATATGATTATTAGTTACAATTGTAATATTATTATTATTATTAGTAGTAGTAGTAGTAGTAGCAGTAGTAGTAGTAGTAGTAGTAGTAGTAGTAGTAGTAGTAGTGATATATAGTAGTAGTAGTAGTAGTAGTAGTAGTAGTAGTAGTAGTAGTAGTAGTAGTAGTAGTAGTAGTAGTAGTAGTAGTAGTAGTAGTAGTAGTAGTAGTAGTAGTAGTAGTAGTAGTAGCAGCAGTAGTAGTAGCAGTAGTAGTAGTAGTACATATAGTATCATTATTATTATTATTATAATTATTATTAATACTTCAGAATCATCTTAGAATTTCAAACTTACCTGGTCGTTAATTTGGTACAATAATATTATGCATAAACTGATTATACTTTTTATAGGAACAGAGTATCGCACAGAACGGAATCTACAGAAAGATTACTCCCGATACACTTGATATAAGCAGTTAAGGCTACAGTCGTTGTAGTGCGTGATGCATGAAGTATGTTCTTGATTGCTTTCTAGTGGTATAAATATTCAAACGAGTCATGTGGAAGAATAATATCATGCAATATTTATTGTATTGTTGGCAATCGGTCTTCTTGATTATACCATCTGCTGCTTTGCACGCCGCTTCGACGTCACGAAATCCGAGGCTTGGAAAGTTCAATCGATTGTGCGTCAATCGACAACCGTATGCTTGGGACACCGTACTCTGCGTACAGTAGCTTATTATTTAAGGTGCTCGCCTTGCAACACGGAGAGCACGGGTTCCAGTCTTCCCCTCTGAAACGGTAAGAACTTGAGCAAGGCCTTTACTCACATTTTGCTCAGCGCTATCGATTGATGCTTGGTCATTAGGTTATAGCGCTTAATAATGTATAATAATTATATAATAATATATTATAGAATGCAACAAGGCTTAGGCTATACATATTTTTTCTGCCATAGACAGACCAGCTGTAACTAGTAATTGCCGTTGTCAAGCATTTACTAAACATCGATAATGTGTTTATCGATTGCTATAAATTTTAAGCACTCCCATAAAGTGTTTTTATAAGCTTCTTCTGCACAGCTAGTGGTCGATAGATTTTGCCTCGACTAAGTGCGACACGGTATTCCATCGGCAATACGCTTCTCACGGTTCATGCGGTTGCGACTTCGACTCCATGCAGGTAGTAGAAATTCCAAAAGGACGTCCTTGATAAGCGATAAGCGATCCTAATCACGTTCTACGTCGATTGTGACAGGAGTGACAGGAGAGCCGATACAGCCTGCGACTCAACCCCTCCCTTTTGCCCTCTCAGCCAAGGATAGCAAGAAGTTTTTAACATGTCATATGTAGCCTACAAAGCTGTTTTCTGGAATCTCGCCCAGTCTCACTCTCAACATTGTAAACTAACCCAATTAGCCCATTTAGAACAATACCACTAACAGTTCTGAACAGCGCAGTATCCATAACTATAACAGTTCGGTCTCTATCTTTATAACTGTATAATCATGCACTGTAGTTACTTTCTGCGCTACTACAGCTAGTTATGAATAAAAGAAAATATAATACGATACAAAATCAGTTGACGTTCATTTTGACAGATTGGACATTTTCATCTGCCTTCTATTAGATGCACACCAGAGCCAAGAAGACGGCAGCACCGAAGAAGACACTGTGGAGTGTGGAACCTTAAACAGTCTGAGCAGACAATGGCTTTCAAGTATTTGGGTCTAGGCACCAGTGTGGTTCTATATCTGATGGATGAACACCATGCCGGCATTCCCTTCAAGTTCTACGGTGATCCACTTCTTCACCTAACTGAACCTTGCTGATTGCGTTGCCAGGACTCTGGCTAAACAGCCACGACTCTGGCTAAACAGCCACAGTCATGACCAACAGGTTGGAGCTCTATCGAGTAACTTGAGTAAGATATTGGCTAAGCTGCCACGAAAATCCATTATTTTTTATAATAAGCCTGATGCAAAGTCAAACTTTACTGTTGTTTTGTGGAATGACAATCGGTCGCTGTACAATGTATAATTATGATCAGTGACGTTCACGATGGAAGTTCCAAAAGACCACGTATGCGTTGTTTGTCAGCTGAGAAAAAAGACGCCTCCAGATACCACCTGTATACAGTTGTGAAATATAATATGTTCAGTTGTTCACCCGATCGTATGGGTCAGAACACTGGAAACTATGGAGTTGGTGGGCGATCAGAAAATGGTGGTGGCCAGTTTTTTTAATTCTGCATCGAGACCAGTGTACATAACGTTTGGAAGCTATACAGGAAAACGATGACGAAACTGAGGCGCTCATCGCTTTCTTGGAATTTCGGAAAACTGTCCAAAGAGATTTTGCCTGCAGAAATATGCAGATGACCAGAAGGCTGCTGCATGACCAAAAAACAACAGAGATGTGGAAGTTTATGTACTGGCACCTGTTCGGTTTCGCATATCATTTTTCGGTGCCTGCAGTCAATCAGAACAGTAAACACGTGGCCATCAAACAGCTGAAAATTGCGTCTTTAAGAGTCTAGAAAAAACCATGTAGCCACATGCAGTATTTGTGGCACGAACACAGGGCGGAAGAGCATTCCAGGTCCGCGGCGCCGCAATCGAGAAGTCCCGACGAGCACAGGGTACGGGAAGCTCAGGGCAGTGTGGCACCGGGACGATGGACGAAGGAAGGTCCGGATACGTGATAGCAGGTGCAGTCTTGCCAGTCCGACGTTAGGAAGGATCCACAATGCAAAAGTAGCAATTACTTGAGCGGTGGTAATTCGAAAGCAGCGTACAATCAAGTCATTTTTGCGAGGCAGACCGGAGCGTCCGCCGACCGGTTTGCAGTGTGATTCTCCTTACAGATTTTATTTTAGTTATAGTTACAGTTATAGTTAGTAGTATTTTTTCGTTATAGTTACAGTTATAGTTACAGGCTTTTTATTTTAGTTACTACTTATTTGCACTAGTCAAACTGGGTCGCAATCGCTATAGAAAGGTTTACAAAATAGCTAAATTTAATCAACTGCGCCACTACTACTGGGTTAATTCACAAATCCAAAATCCAGGGCCAACTTAGGCTATTAGTTGTAACGCATTTTCACGTCCTTTTGTTTGTCGATAATGCACTTTGTTGTATTAACCAAAATAACGATGAATTTTCGTTAGTGTTATTTTCGTTATAGTTATAGTTATAGTTAATTATACTTTTAGTTATAGTTATAGTTATTGTTAACGAAATCATTTTATTTCCGTTAACGAACATTTTCGTTACCGTTATCGTTAACGAGAATCACACTGTCGGTTTGAGTGCCAACTGGAAGGCACAGTTCGGCAATGTAGTCCGGACTCCGAGCATTACCAGTCGTAGCCTTCCAAACCAGAGTAGCGATCTTGACTTTGTGTTTGGTTACTTCACTCGAATAATAATTGCTGCAGTTGGTGGTGTTGATATGGAATATGTTATTGTCTAGATCCACATGTGCCCAGTGTTTCAATGTTGGAACATAATTATTTATAGGAGCAAAATAAAAAATCATATGGAATTTCTTAAAATAAATTACAAAAATTAAGGTGACATTGCTATTCTATCAAACAGAGTAAGATTGATGAAAAAGAAGTTAAAATAAAAATTTGATCAAAAAGGGTTAAGGCATACACAAAATGCACACATAGGCTACACAAAGACACACAAAAGCAAACATGCCTACTCACACACGCACGCACGCGCAACGTTGCGGAACACTCACTCTAGCCCACATAATATGATCGATTTCCGACATCTCGATTGCTTGATGAAGACAGATGCATTGCGCAATCCTTAATTCAGGCTTATATAATTATGTGGCCAACTGTTTACCTGCACTCAACAAATAAATTACGGTCCCCTTCTAGCGCGGAATTATCGTTGGAATTTACTACCACCAGCTTTCAGAGACGCTTCTCTTTCTTTGGTCTCACAATAATTTGATGATTCCAGTTTCCCCAGCTTCCCGCACTTTCTGAAGTGAACTCTCACAAAATGAGCGCGATATGAGTATCTGAATAATAATAATAATAATAATAATAATAATAATAATAATAATAATAATAATAATAATAATAATAATAATAATAATTATACATGAACAAGTACGTACGTACAAACAATGACACATGTACATATTTAAATGCATAATTATTCTTGCATTTATATTTATTAAGCTTCTGCATCTGTCTACAATAACCTATTTTGTTTAAAGCTATCAAGCGTTAGTCACACAATCATGCATGAACGATATGCTCTGCACGTCCCCGCCTGTCAGAATCAGTGCTTTTTTCAGCCGGAACGGTCCGGAACGGAGTTCCGGGACCTTTTAACAGCTATAAAAAATAATTTAGTTAATTTAAATTTCACATAAAAAATTATTTAAAATTACCCCCCAAAGACCGACCTGCACCTCAGCGTGGTGGGGGGGGGGTGAACAGCCAAGTAAGGGAATGCCTGGTGACTCAGTGGTGAGGCTATGCCATCAGGGGAGAAGGCTCCGGCCGAAGAACCTCCTAGGGCGCTACGCGAGGTGGAAGGCTCACCAGGAACCCCGAAAAGCTGGCCAACGCAGGCGTTGGAAGGACATCTTTAGAGCGAAGGAGGTCACGACCCGTCGAATGGGTTAAGACCCACCGGTCTCCTCCCCAGGAGAGGATTGGTCACCGTCTGGCAAAATGACCAAGAAACCCTTATGATGACGATGAAGCTAAGAAGAAGATACTTTAATTTAATTTCAGTGCCTTCAGTGTTTATTGATATTGATATATCTAATATTGAAATATTAGCATAAAATACGCCCCTATAATTGTTCTGAATTTGTTGAGTTCCGGAACCTTTTTTTCTAGAAAAAAAGCACTGGTCAGAATAATAATATTTTGCTGCGTGACTCATAAACCGAGCTTCGCTTGCTCTCGGACCTACAGACTGATTCCCCTTCTTAGCATTACACTAAGCAACACAATTTTTTTCCTGGTTATTAAGTGTCATTTACTACTTGCTTATGTCTCAAAAGTATGGAGAATTTATTCATTCATATCAAACATGTGTATATCGCCCCCTTCAAGAAAACAACTCAAAGGCGCTCCCCACTCCAGCACGGCCAAAAAGAGCAGTATTAAGGTGAAAAAGAACATAGAGGACAAAATTCTGGGAAAGAGGCGAAGCTCCAAATCGTAGGCAGCAGGTTGTTGGTCTCAAGATATGACGTGAGCTGGCAGGCGACGAACTTTTCGATGACTTTGGAGATGAAGGAGACGTTGGTGAAAGAGGTAGGCCTAGTTATTCCCTTCAAACTTTGCTTTTGTAACCAGGACAATCATATTTTGAAATTGACCTGTTTCCAATGCAAACAAATGTCAATTTGGTTCCTTTCCTTCACATAAAGTAAAAAAACATAATTTTTAATTTTTTATGAATCAAAATTAACACGAATTTACACAACAGCAGCTGCTATAAAAAAATTACCACAACAGATTTAGAAGTGAATAGTTTTTCGAGATTTACGATTATACTGTAAATCACTTTCATGAATCAGCCCCAACGTAGTCTCTCTCTCCCATCATGTTCTCGTTATGCTGTTCTTGGAAGCGACATTCAAAGTCCAGTATATCCTGGTGGAAGCGATCGCCTTGCTCCTCCAAGTACGTTCTCGTGTTCTCCTTGAAGTTATCAGGATGAGCATCAAGGATTATGAACGTTGAGGGATATCCTGCAGCCCATTTTGCCGTGGTTCTTCACCGGAGTTTCAACCAGTCCACACAGTTTTCGGTCTTGTGATTGCCCAGGAACTCCCTAACCACTGCGACAGAGCTGTTCCAAGCCGCTCTCTCCTACCTAGTGAGCTTGAAGGAATTTTGTGCACTCCAAGAGCTTATTTATCTGTGGTACAACGATGACACCGGCTCTGACCTTTGCCTCAGACAGCTTAGGGAAGAAGTCTTGAAGGTACTTGAAGGCTGCCGACTCCTTTTTACTCGAGTTGTGACAAATTGCTTCTCAAGGCCCAATTTGATGTGCAGTGTTGGTCTCAGCACCATCTTGGGTCCACTTTTAGCTCCCACTTGAAGTTCTTCGTCCGAAGTTCTTCGTCCCCACAGAGAACTTGTTCCGCTGTGGCCAGTCGCTCCTGTTGTAGTACGCCTTGTCCCTGCTGTCCCAAAGCAAAGATAGCAAGGAAACTTGGTAAAACCGCTTTGCAGCCCCATCACGAATGCTACCACTTTGAAGATTCCGATGATATCCCAGCCGTACTCATCGTACTTCAAGCGTCTTGCGAGCTCTTGATGCTTTGAGGTGCGCCGAGTGAGCCAGAGGAAGAGAAAAAATACTTATTCCTGTTATTTAGCTGCACGAGTTTCAGGCTCCTGGATGAAATCTCAATGAAGAGATGCCACTCGTTCGGGTTACAGTCCATTCCAATTGCCTTGAACAGACCGGTCACATTGTGTCAGAAGCAGAGCCCATCTTGACTGGTGAAAAAGCTGGAAAAAGCTTGGTGATGCTTCCTCTTATCTGCGACTTGCACACTTTCATCCAAAGAGTTCCACTGCTTGAGTCTAGACGCCAAAAGCTCTGCATTGGACTTAGTGAGACCAAGATCTCTGATCAAGTCGTTGAGGTCTTTTTGGTTGACTCGGAAATTGCAATCTGGATCATTAACGTCTTCCTTGCCCTCTGGCTTGCTGATCTCTTCCTAAGACGGCTGCTCTCTTTCCGGAGGAATGGGTACGGGAAGCTCAGGGCAGTGTGGCACCGGGACGATGGACGAAGGAAGGTCCGGATACGTGATTGCAGGTGCAGTCTTGCCAGCCCGACGTTTGGAAGGATCCACAATGCAAAAGTAGCAATTACTTGAGAGGTCAGTGGGTTCTCACGAAATTCTTGGGATAGCAAACTTCATGGTCCTCTTTTCACCTCTCTACCATCCTGCAAAAGAACAAAATAGATTTGTGATCACATCCAATTAAATGTTTTTCACCCAAGACTGATGTGTAAGGCATTCTTCCAACATATATCATAATATAATATATTTGTTCAATAACATTGAACATTTTCTAAAGTTGCAAAACTAGAGCATTTAAAACAGTTAAAACGTTTATGAATAAAATGTCGTCAACAAAGCGAGTATCAGTTGTTCACCTTACCTTCCAACGATATTTGCGGTACTCGCAGAGGAAATGAGGTGCCCAGGGCTTGTCTTGATCTCGAACAAGCATGCCGAAATATGCCTTGTAGGACTCACACAAGCATCTTAGCAGGTGAGTCCACGAAGTACTTTTTCGCTATTGTCTTAGTAAACAGCAAAATGCGTCTTGCGGACACTTGCAGCCTCTTGATGCCATCTCAGATATGTATCTACTTAGGCAGCTAGAACAAACTGAACTGGTGGGCTTAAGGCCAGAGTTTTAACGGTATAATACTGTTAATTCTATTTCTTATAATGTTCTAGAAGTTTTTCGGACATTCTAGAATATTCCCGAAGGTTCGAGGAAGTTCTGGCAATTCCTGGATTCATCTTGAATGTTCTGGAAAATAGGTAAATTTAAGAAAATCACTGTCCTGGTCACAAAAACAAAGTTTATTGAGAATAATAGACATTTCCGTAATTTTGAGGCATAAGCAATTGGGAAATAACACTTTATACCCAGGGACAAACAGTTTAAAAGTTGTTATGCGGTGTTATAAATAAGTAAGTAAGTAAGTAAGTAGCCTTTTAATAATGCAAGTCAAACACTCAATTCTACAAAGTATAGACAGCCAGAGCTTCTCATTTGAGGCGATCGATCGATCGATCTCCTTGGTTGATCGCCTAGCAAAGGTCTGGTGGATCGGTATATCGATCGCGCTCGATGAGTTAGACTTCAAGAGGAACCTGGAGCCAGACCATTATTTTATTTATCTAATTTACATTACTTGTGAAAGTTCAGGGTAGGATCGATAAAAAAATTGCATCTCAACGGTTAATAATTAAGTGTTGCGCATACTCTATTAGTTAATGGACAGCCATAATTTTTGCAGCTATACGAATACGATACGCAAAATACGCTGTACACTGTGTACAGAGTTTACTAAAGGTCCCGAGGTCGATCGCCTACTCAATCCAGCGCGATCAATTTTCAAATCGCCTTCTATTTTCAAATGAGAAGCTCTGTAGACAGTCGATATTAAATGTTACTGTCGTTGGATCAGGAAGAGCCTAAATAGTTGATAATAACCTGTCAGCTATTAGCAGCTACTATGAGCTCTGCTGACGCTCGCTTTAAGATGGCAAACTGTTCGAAAAATGGCAAGTTCATTGGTAGCCGATGAAGCAGTCTACATATAATATCAAAAGCCTAAAGTACGCACAGGAAACCCATTGTAAAACCGTTATGGCTATGTTTTCACCAGTTTCAATAACACCCAAGTTATTGGAATTTCCACATCAAATTTCCATTGTGTATTTTTCAAAATGGCATGGATCCGGGATGAGTTTCGCAAAGGACACTAAGCGGTTCGTTTTGCTTATAAATTTCAGTCATCGGTAAGACGGGTAAGTTAATAATTGTAGATTATGTATTGGTAGGCTCTATGCGGCTTAGTTTCCTCTGTCTGTCTGTCTCTCTGCCTGAAAGATCTACCACTGGCAAGTCGTGTAATTTTCCTGCAGTTTTAAGATATAAAAAAATAAATGTCTGTGACCGGCGGGGCCCTGAATCGTTGAGTACGATCAAGAGCATAAAGAACCTTGTACGCGGTAACTGTAGGCTAGTTTAACGTCTAGGCCTTCTTATCAGATTTATGTGATTCTGAACTTAACCGTTTTTCTGAGGAACATTATACAGAAATCGCGTAGCAAGTATCACATGACATAGGCCTACTACTGCAATTTTTAAGAACACTGGAATTGTATGCGTGTAGCCCACGTGAAGACAAATGCATTTTAAGACATCTGCTAGGCCTATGTTTCACGTATACATTCTTACACGCTCTCATCAACCTGTTATCATGATACATATTAAAAACACTGATATTATGGGTGATAATGCATATATGATGCATAGGCCTGTCATTTTCATTGTCGTTTTTGTTATCATTGTCGTCAATCACTTACGCAGCGAGGAAACGAGAGAGAGTGAGGAGAGAAAGAGTGTGAGTGTGTGGATGAGAGTGACAGTGGAGAGAGAGGAAGATAAGAAGAGAAGGAAATATGAAGGTCCATACAATATGAATATACGAGTGTACACAAATTATGTAAGTAAGATAATCATGTGTGTCGTAAAAGGCGCTATAGTAAGTTTCACAAAAACCCTCATCTCCAGGTTCTGGCTCATTCTATTTCTGCGTACGGCAGTCAAGAGGACACACAGAGTGAAAATTCTCTCGGCTTAGGCCTGTAATTCCGGCGCAGCAATAAAATCTTCTGCCGCAGTTGTCAACAGGTTATAATAAGTAAGTAAGTAAGTAGGTATATTCTTTATTATACCAATTGCATATCCGAACTTCGATGTAGGCCTACATACATTTATCGCCGGTTGCCCAAAATGTCAGTGCATCCTGGTACGGTCTCGTCAAACATTAGAAATGCTCTGAGTATTCGTAGTTTTGTTTGACTGTGGTGTAGTTGAATGCGCCATGGTTTGCATTGAAGTAATGTTGACTGTTGACCCTTCACAGCATTTTCCACATAATTTCATATGTTTCATGATGACATATCGCCATATGAGTCTGCAATCAACACAGCCCCGCTGATAACTACATGTATGCAGGAAGCTAGGAACTTTAGAGGAACTTTCCAAAACTTAGCGCATGATAGTCATGAGAATAAACCCTGCGATTTATATTATTTAATACATGCATATTTACCTTCAGATTAGTCGAACTCTTTCCCACAAGCTGCAGTCCACATGGTTTATTGCTAGCGTCTGATCAAACTTTCACTAAACACGAACTCATATTCGATTTGTCATCATTAGAGAGCGACGCGGGGGGACTGGGGGAGACAATCTTGGCCCCATACCGACCCTTCAACAAGTAAGCCCTCCCCATCCCGCCCCATCCCCGCATGTTTGGTTCCCATCCCCGCCCCAACCCCGCAGATTTTCTCCCCATTTCCTCAGGTCTACATCACATTCCCGCAAAAAGTTTTCACCAATGAAAATGAGAAATAAGCTTAAAACAATTTTTAAAATGCAATGCTTTTTTCCTCATTGAATTAATAAAACAAACAAACAAACAAACACACGAAACAGATTATCTTATCGAAAGTTTGCAATATTATATAGTCTATAGATTGTTATAGACTGTAGAACTATAAGAGTTACCGTTACCGCGGATTTATCGCCGGCTCATTCTGCATCACCGCGGAAATATCGTGACAGTAAACCCAAAACCGAAATTGTTGCCCCCATTGCTGCGTTATTTACCGCTGTTACCGTGGGACATATTACCGCATCACTCTGTAGTCTTCACATACAAAATTATCCCTCAACCTGGAATGGCCTCCCTCTGGAGCTTCGCCTCATTCCTAGGCCCTTCTCTCCTGTGTTCTTTTCTCACATTAAAACTGTTCTTTTTGGCCGTGCTGGAGTTGGGAACGCATCTGAGTAGTTTTCTTGAAGGGGCGTTATACACATGTTCGACATGAATGAATTAATGAAAATACTGACACACTTTGCTTTCGCGCTAACGTCCAGCTAACAACTAACTTATATGGACGTTATACAGGGCCGGCCCTAGCCCAAATGGCGCCCCAGGCAAAGCATACATTTGGCGCCCTCTGATCCTGTCTCCACGGTCCACCCCACGTCACAACACAATGATGAACCCGCCAAAAGATTTACGCTCAACTGAGTTATTTATTCATTATTAATTTTAATTTAGTACACTCAACCCTGAATAATTTTGAATTTGGAGGGATGGTAACAAGCAAAAAGACTTCGAAATAGGCCTTCCGAAAAATTCAAATTACCGAAAAAGATAAAATTATTTATTAAAAAATTATTTGTTTTAGTAATAAGAAATCTGCTCTGCTTGTAGTTTTTCACCAAAGAGGTTTCAGTTTATCGAAATTGTATTTTTATAAAGTTGAAAGCAATTTAAGAAAATACCCTCAATACTAGTATTTTACAAACGAATTACTAGCTGATGACTGGGCACTAACACTAACAGCTAAAGTAGTTTCAGTTTCGTTGAAATAGTTGAAAAGCCATCCGTTTTGCTTTTTGATACTACTTCTCTGTCGTGTTTTTCTTACAATTTAGAGCACCCGATAACTTCTGTCGCTTCACAGAGCTTTACCTAATTTTCAATTTTTATTTTATAAGACCAAATCTATAAATTGATTTAGATATAATTAAGAAAACTGTTATTAAAATGTAAATGTACAGATTTTTACAGGTAATTAACTTAGTTGATGCAACTGCGATGTCTGCTCAGCAGTCAACAAATAAAGCTACATTGATTAAATATATTATACTACAATAATATCTCTTCAGTTGTTGGCATTTTCAGTTGAAGCTGTCACTATGTATGTCGGCATCAGATAAACGGACGGTCAGGTCTATTACAGACACAAACTACAGAGTAGACCTACAGACACGCGTGAATAATTGAATTTCAATGGTTAAAATAAAATTTGTGGGGTGTCAAAATTGAATTAGGTCTACTTGAAAAGGTGCAATGAAACCAATAATTGTTTTAAAATTTGTTCCATACGCAAAAGTTTTGAATTTAAATGAAAATAATCATTTTAATTGAAAAATGGCTAAAAGTGAAAAACTTTTAAAACACATTTTTTTGTGAAAATGGCGCCCCCTAGATTGTGGCGCCCTAGGCAACTGCCTGCTTTGCCTGTGCCTAAGGCCGGCCCTGACGTTATAAGCTCATTCTTATTATGAAAATTTAGCAACCTAACTAACGCTAACAGGCGATATAAATTTGAATGACCGCAAGTCACTCGATATCGAAAAATAACAATCAATGGTCCGCCTAAAAACCGAGAGTTGCATAGGCAAAGCGATTTGGTGGTGGTGATGATGATGATCATGGTGGTGGTGGTGATGATGATGATGATGATGATGATGATGATGATGATGATGATGATGATGATGATACTACTACTACTACTACTACTACTACTACTACTACTACTACTACTACTACTACTACTACTACTACTAATAATAATAATAATAATAATAATAATAATAATAATAATAATAATAATAATAATAATAATAATAATAAGAATAATAATAATAATAATAATAATAATAATAATAATAATAATAATAATAATAATAATAATAATAATAATAATAATAATAATAATAATAAGAATAATAATAATAATAATAATAATAATAATAATAATAATAATAATAATAATAATAACAATAATAATAGAAAATGTGATAATGATAGTAGTAGGCTAGTAGTAGTATAGTAGTGGGAGTAGCAATAAAAATGATGATGACAGTGAACCTGCTTTACGGACCGTGGCGCTGCCAAACTCAATTTGTAAATTTTCGGCGCATCTCCTTTTAGAATTTAGATTATAGTCTCACAATCAAACGATTTACCAATATTAGTGTAATGTAAGTAAGCTTATACTCACAACTGACGCATCTAAGTCCTCCGCCACAATTTGATGTCTGAACAACTCTGAATTGAGAATATGATCGTCCATAGCTGAAGAGGTGAGTTGTGCGAGTGAACTCATATCCGCATTAGTTCATTGGCTATATCGATGCCTGTCTGGCCATTAGTCACGTGATGTGTGTGTATGTATGTATGTATGTATGTATGTATGTATGTATGTATGTATGTATGTATGTATGTATGTATGTATGTATGTATGTATGTATGTATGTATGTATGTATGTATTAGAGCTGTACCGATATCGCTTTTTGCCGATTATGCCGATACCGCGTATGGCCGATTATTAAATTGCCGATACCGATACCGCGTGTAGCCGATTATTAAACTGCCAATACCCATTATGAGACCGAATATTTAATTATTTGTTTAGTCAAAATGTTCGGTTCCGTAAACCAGTATCGTCACAACTATAAAAGTGGACGTTTAAATTAAGTTGGGAAGTTGTTAACTATATGCTTTAATGCATAACTAATAATGGACGTAAACGATAGATGAAAAATCGATAAAAAAACATGGAATATGCAAGAATTCAAGTAAAATTATTAAATTATAACACAATTTAGACATCGGCACCGATTAACCGATTATTTCTGCCGATACCCGATTATGCCGATTGTTCTAATAATCGGCCCGATTACGCGTATGGCCGTTTAATCGGTACAGCTCTAGTATGTATGTATGTATGTATGTATGCATGCATGTATGTATGTATGTATATATACACACATACCTATAGTCCATTGACTATTGTGATGCATGGACCACTATATAAGGTTATTTTAAGGTCAAAATGAACAATTTCAGAGGATAATCAGAGGAAATACCCATAGCTCAGCCAAATATTACTATATTTTAAATTATTCTTCTACCTTCTTTGCTTGGGTCGATTATGGCTACCTTGAACCTTCGCTAAGAACTATGAAAAATCTAACACAGTCGAATGTTATTTCAGGTCTAAAGGTGAAAATCAAGGAAAAGGCCTCAAATCAGCCAAATATTGTTCTATTTGAATGATTCTTTTACTTGGTTGCTCGGGCCGACTAGGGATAAGAAAGGGGCTAACATAATCCAAGGGCATTTCAAGGTCGAGCGATCAAAATCAAATTAATCAATAGAAAATGACCATAGCCAAATGTTGTTTTATTTGGGTGATTCTGTATTATGGTCATTTTGCCTTGCTTTCCACCTTTGGCCTTTAAATGATCTCGGATAAGCCCAAGGTCACTGCATTAACCCAAGATCATTTCAAGGTCAAATTCTCAAAAGAAAGGGAAAACTGCCATAACTCATATTGGAGTTCACGACTACGATTGCGATTATTGATTGGCCATTATTCTTCAGAGTTAGAAAAACATGTCTTATAAACATTATGTGTATTTCAATAAAATTAAACACAGAATTCAGGAATTTATTCAGTCTTTTCTGTATTGTTATCGGCAGTTGCTACAGATGCAAGAAACAAAATGTTCCAAACACTGACGCTAGTGGTATGTGACTTTCCTACTTGATTTTGAATTCGTGAGCAATTGCCTGTTAAATCATTGCATTGGCTTCCTGTTCAGCAAATTACCTCTTTCAAATTGAGGCTCATGATTTACAAAACATTGAACTCTAGCAAGTTATAGCATATAAAATCAGTTCTTATTCCTCGGTCTTATTATTATGATTTCTGATTGCGAATTAAACTCTATGCGACAATCGACTGATGCCTTGGTCATAGTGATGGAGAAAATATACCTTTTCTACATGAGGACACTCTTGAAACTTGTAGTCCATGCTGCAAAGAATCTTTCAGGTGATGTATAAAGACAGCCATACAGCAACTTAGCTTCACAGCCTATATATTTCGAAACCTAATCTATATGAACGCAACAGGCTCGCAGCATTCGCCAGGATGAACATGTCGATAGTCACTGTAAAGCAGTTACTTTGAATTTACATTTCTTGTGCGATTCAACCTGATTAAAGGTTCGAATTAATCTGTTGTAGGAACTCTCATGCCACTGACAAGGAGACCAACCACCGCACAAAATAAGCGTTAGGAAGTCTACGATATCAAGAAGCCTGGAATTTTTAATTGGACACAATCTTCACCAGTTAAATAGATTTTCAGCACTGCACGCGACTCTTGCATAAGGTGTCACGACAATTCGTCTACAGACTTTTCGTCTACGACACTTCGTCTACAGACATTTCGCCGACAGACATTTCGTCTACTACAAAGTTATTTGATATTGTCACTTTAAACTGGAAGCTAGATTGATGAAAAACTATTTCCCTAAATGGAAGTTGGATGGATGAAAACATTCCTGTGTTGAAATAGAAGCTGGATTGATTGAAATAATTTTTTCCCGTAAATAGAAGCTGGATACCAAGCTGGATGGATGGATGAAACTAAGTTTTCCATTCAATAGAAGTTGGATTGATGAAAATAATCTTTTCAGTAATTAGAAGCTGGATTCCTGAGAATATTAAGCACGTTTTAGTGAAACTACAAGAAAGCGGCCTCTGTTGATTAGCCCTTATGGATACAGATAGGCCTACACTTGTAGACGAAAAGTCTGTAGACGAGTTGTCGCGGAACCCTTTCATAATACGTACTCATTTGCCCTTAAGCTACAGTACATTGGTCAGAGCTCACGTGAAGGTGCCTCTGGGCTTGCGGATACAGTTTGCAATCGGACGGTGGCTTACTTCAGAGATTTGAATCTCGGGCTAGCACGATACGTACGTAGGGACCTTAACTCGCGCGGCACTTATCCAAATGGGTAGCGGTGGTGAAAGATCTCATTTGGTTAACGTGATCTCATCGCCCACCGTCGTTTCAAGACATCATTTCGTCACTCTCACATGCATATTCTCTATGTGCCAGCCGATTTAAAATCAGCCAATGACATAATGATTGCTGCATGCAGTATATTCACGGGGCATTGCTTAGTATTGTTACAAGTCGTTGTTGAAAACATAATATACACCCTGACACTGTTCTTCAGTGCACTACGCCTACCTCAGTTCGGTCTTTAGATCGCCTTGATTGGGGCCTATGTTTTAGTTTTAATGAAGCAATTTGGCCCTCTGACGATTGCCTTTCTAATATGAATATAGGCAATCGAATTTAATTATAGGAAATTATATAACTTTGCTGGAGTGTGTATGTTCAATTTAAAAAAGACTTATAGCTAGACGAAAACCATGGGCGTTGAGAGCCAAGGCGGGCCCCGGGGCACACACTTTTCACGGTCCATTAGGGCCTCTCGGTTTTTCAATTTATCATTAAGCCCAAGTCTGATGTAAGCCTATAAAAGGCTATCAAACTACATTTGATGAATAATAATAAGTGTAATAATAATAATAATAATAATAATAATAATAATAATAATAATGACGATACAACGTTTTAATGCAGTGGCCTTTGGGGGCACTTTCGCCGGTCAAGAGATAGATGAGTAGGGCCTTTCCAGACAATTTTCTACAATAGATAATGTTGAAGTCCCTGAGGGATCCTGTATACCTCGGGGCATAAAAAAAAAATAATAATAATAATAATAATAATAATAATAATAAAATAATACGATACTTACAGTCGATGCCTGAAAATCATATCATAGTGAAACTGGACTTCTCGAACGCCTTCAATGCTCTGAGAAGAGACTCGATGTTAGAGGCGGTAGCGGCAAAAGCTCCAGAAATATACAGATATGTATTTGACAACTATGCCTACACCCCCAGCTACAGACCAGACAGCATACCATTCTGTCCGAGGAAGGCACACAACAAGGAGACCCCTTAGGACCACTGGAGTTTTGCCTGGCGATACATCCGCTTCTAGAGAGTTTGACAACTCCATTGACTATAGGATATATGGACGATATTACTCTTGCTGGACCGATTGATCAAATTGAGAACGACATCCGCTTGATAGAGGAACAGGCGCCCACGTATGGTCTACAGCTGAATCGAGCAAAATGCGAAGCTTCTGCTAGAAGTTATGACGAAGCAAAAAAGATTCAGACCTTCGCCGAGTTTGAAAATGTCGCTGTTGAAGATCTGACATTGCTGGGAGCACCGCTACTGCCAGGCAAGGCTGTCGATACATCCATCCAGAAAAAGATCAAAGATCTGGAGGTAGTCATAACAAGGCTTGAGATGCTTCACCCACACGACTCGTTCACCCTGCTGAGGAGCAGCTTAAGTATACCGAAGCTGCTATACACGTTAAGAACGTCAGCCTGCTTCTTAAACGAAGGACTTCTACGCGATTTCGACGAAGTCTTGAGAACTGGTCTGTGTAGCCTTCTCAATATTCACATGAGCGACGACCAATGGATCCAGGCATCTTTACCTGTGAGAAACGGTGGTCTGGGCATTCGTAGTGCCGTTATGCTGGCAACTTCCGCCTTTTTGGCATCAGCCGCTGGCACGCGAAGCCTTCAAGACCGACTGCTACACGAAGTCGCTGTAATGATCACAAGTCCACTGGTAGAGGAGGCTTCTGGGTCGTGGTCATCAAGATCGAACGCACCTCCTCCCGTCGAGCAGAAGGCTCATATACAAAGAGAATGGGACAGCAAACTGATCTCACATGCACTTCAAGGCCTATCAGAAAGAGCTAGTGATTCTGCCGTTAAAGCCAGGTTGTTAGCCGTGCAATCGCCACACTCTGGAGACTGGCTTCATGCACTTCCCATATCAACAGCAGGATTGCGGATGTCAGGAGAGGTGCTAAGAATCGCATCCGGTATCCGGCTGGGCACTGCATTGTGCGAAAAACACACTTGCAAATGTGGTGCCATAGTAGAATCCAACGGCCATCATGGATTCTCTTGCATCAAAGGAGCGGGAAGACATCAACGGCATGGAATGATCAACGACGTGATTTGGCGGGCCTTCACCAGAGCCAAAATACCGGCCATCAAAGAGCCCAATGGCCTCTCCAGATCTGACGGCAAAAGGCCTGACGGAGTCACCATCATTCCTTGGCACAGAGGTCGTTGCTTGGCGTGGGATGTTACGGTGCCAGACACTTTCGCTGCATCTTACGAGCATTTAACATCGCTAAACGCAGGTGCGGCAGCGGAAAAAGCAGCTCGCAATAAGGAATCCAAATATGCCGCTATCTCACAGTCCCATCATTTCGTCCCTGTTGCAGTCGAAACTTCAGGAAGTTGGCATGCAGATTCACTGACGTTTGTTCAAGAACTAGGAGGCAGGATCTTTGCAGCGACCGGCGACCAGCGTGAGACCAGTCATCTGTTGCAACGCCTATCGGTCGCCCTACAGATTGGAAACTCTCTGTCTGTTTTAGCCACCGCGGACTGCAACAACAGTAGCCCAGGACTGAATGACGGCTTATAAAATTATTGAAACAGCCATTTTTAATCAGTCTGTAATAAGTTTGCTGGTTTACGAAGAAATAAATTTGTCATAATATAATAATAATAATAATAATAATAATAATAATAATAATAATAATAATAATAATAATAATAATAATAATAATAATAATAATAATAATAATAATAATAATAATAATAATAATAATAATAATAATAACAACAACGCGGAAACGCCATATGCTTTTCTTCGACATTACCATGCTAGATTGTTAATAATAATAATAATAATAATAATAATAATAATAATAATAATAATAATAATAATAATAATAATAATAAAAGGGAATGTGAAAATCAATTTCTGGTTTAAAAGGTCCATCTCTGACTCTAATTATAAAGAAATTACAGAAATATGAAAATGTGATAATGTGAATGTGATAAATTATTTTAAATGACAGTTATCGCATTATGATATCCAATTGCAAGAGAATGAGTTGCTGCATTGTCTACATGGACTACATCAACAACTCGCTCTGTACCATGATCATCAACTCCACTTCTACTACTACTTAGGCCTACTAGTAATGATACTGTCAGCTTGATTTGCTGCATCATTCGCTTTTTATGAAATTGAAAATGCAAGACTTTGAAGGAGCGTCTGTCTCTCGTTTGTAATTCTGACTTTCATTAATCTTTCTTTCCTTAATTGAGCTCCAGATTTCTGATGATAATTTATCCTCTAATTCATCATCAACTTAATGGAATATAATATCAAATATTGGTAATTTGGTATCAATTATTTATTATGATGACTTCCATCCAGCAGCAAGTTAAAGTATTATTTATTTGAATAATAACTCAAATTTCAATTATTAAATTTTAAAAGATTTTATGCTTGCCAGAAAACCAATAATCAATTCTAGGCTGACTGCTGATGAATCTCCAAATACTGATAATATAAGCAGTGTTTTTACAAATTCAAATGATTCAACTATAATATGACCACAAAAGTTGTGACTTAAATAAGTGGCTTAGCTAGGATTTACCAGAGGGGTTGTGTAATGCGAAGTGCTAGGCCACGCATACGATTCTGGTGGAGCATATAGGTCTGTATAGGCCTATAGAATTCAATCAGAAATCGAAATTTGTCTGCATCAGTTAACTTTGCACCAACAGCTAGTCCAAAATCATTCTGATGAGCGATGACCAACGCCTGTTACTGTGCTTACTCCTAAATCCTCTGACTGAGCAACTGAGACTGTGTTCAGTTTAACAGCTATTAAATCGTTTTCGTTAACAACATTGTGAATACAATTATCTGCAATGCTAACCTCTTCAGTCCCATTACTACCGTCACATTCGTTATTGTACGGAGCTTAAATGCCGCCCGGGGCGACGGCTCAAAATGCCGCGCCGCGCTCTTAATTTTGGAAATTTCCGGAAAATTTTCTTTATTACTTTTTTTTTTGCTTTTCCCTCTTATACTATCATTGTCAGAAGCCGCCCTGTCCTCCGCCCGTGCCGCCCCCTCATTACGTCACTGTATGCTATTTACTGAACTACTTTTCTTCCTTAGTAGTTATTAATATGTAACTTTGGCAGCCAATTTATCCCCCACCCACATTTACACTGTCGCTTTGAGGCCCAATTTAGGCCCCGCCCCCGTTTATGACGTCATCCAAACCTACGGCGGCTATGACGTCATCGAAAGTTCAAAGGTCAATCGACGACGGGCGCCTCGGCCAAAAACAGACCACCACTAAAGCTGGGCAAAGTTCATTTCAAGGGGGTGCTCTTCATTTGGGTTGGGTCTACCCCTCCCCTTCCAAGGAGCCTATTTTTGAGTGGAAGCCACAGCAGTGGGCCAATAGGAAGCCTACTACATTTCTCTAGTGCGTGTGCATACCCACCACTCCATTGCAAGCTGCCCAAGCTCATTGAATATTCATTAACCACAGCAGCAGCTGGCCATTCTTTGGTCCATACCACCATTTCTCTTACACACACACCCCATTTTAGCCTCAAACATACAACTACCAACCCTCCCACGCACTCTTCTAAGCCCTGCAAGGCGCCCAAGCAACACTCTTAGAATCTTCATTAACCCTCTGAAGTACCTCTGGGGGTATTTTTGACCCCCACATATATTTCTTGTATATATTTCCTCAACTATGCAATGCATGCGTATTAACTTCTAAGACATTGATTCTATGTTTCTGCTCAACAGATTCATTCAATTTAGTACGTCATTCTTGAAGCAGGGAACCAGTGTTGGTGTTTGATAGAGAAAGTAAACAAATAGTAGTGCAAATATGGCGACCTATTCGCATAGCGCGGTGATGAAACATATTAAGTAAGTAAGTAAAGTAAGTGTGTTCTTTATTAAACGCTGGCAAACGCACGGCGCTGTACATACAAAGTTATCAAATAGTAGCGAAAAAGTTAGTAAATAGTAAACTAAAAAAAACACTATATGGCTTAGCTGTACAACATCCTAGCCAGGAAACCACGCCTGGTGAGGGAATCAAATCTAGAAAGAACACGGTTATGTGAGCGTGGGCGCAAATCGTGACCAGTATATAGGACAGGGGGTAATAGGTAATGAAGGATATGTCCGGGATTAATTAAGATATTTCTAAAAAGGTCATGGTCGGCTTTAATGAGTGGTTAGAGTCGTTAGACAATGAAAACGACGTATCTGACTTGAGTGATGGTTCAGATCCATCAAGTGATGAAGAAGATGAGTTGGAAGTACAAAATGGATGCTATGACTTCAGATATTATATCTACTATGTTGATATTGTGCATTAGTTGTTTCATTGGAAATATTATACTCAAAACATGCTTAAAATAGTGGGGGTCCTTTTGACCCCCAGGGGTACTGAAACGTGTTTTTTAAAATCTTCATTAAGCTCATTTTGCAATATTTCTCAATACATGCAACCACGCTCTATGTCTTCATGCACATTTTTCACTCTTACAAGGCACACATCTTAGTGTGTACACATTGGCATCATTGCATTTGGCGTTTCTACACGTAACCAATGAGCGAGCAAGCACGTGCAGCTCACACAAATTGCGGTATTTTACACTACAGTTGCCCATTCTTTTGCACCATACCACCATTTCACTTAGGCAAGCGGCCAATTTTTACTCGCTAGCCTTCATTGCAGGCCACTGCAACTAGGCTTTGCACAAGCAGTGTTTTACAAGGCTGACTAAGTCCATTTTATTAATCCTTAAATACAAATTGAGTTCTTTTACACAATATGCGTAGGCAAGCTGCTATAGCCAGTGTATTTGCGCTTTTACACCTAGACGCCTCGCGTTGGGCCTGCATTCGTTACCTTGTTTTACAAGGGTGACCAAAGCCCATTGAATATTCATTTGTCTTATGCCTTTTTTACACTTGCACATAGCTCTTGGCATTCAACTGCTCACACATTCATCGCTTAAACTGAATTTAGCATCTGTCTTTACACTAAAAATATCACTATAGACGGAGAAGCTTATTTGGGTAATGTGCTTTTACAGTTAGGCCTCAAACTATACCACCTAAACTTATCATGAGACTTAAATTTAAAGTTAGCAACTTGGGTTTTCTCTACTCAAGCAGCTGACTCGACTTACAATTTTGAAAGACAGAGCAATGGCACCCAACCAGGGTATGTTAAGCAGCTGAGTCGACTTACATTTTGAAAGACAGAGCAATGGCATCCAACCAGGGTATGTTAAGCAGCTGAGTCGACTTACATTTTTGAAAGACAGAGCAATGGCATCCAACCAGTGTATGTTTTAGCAATAGCACCGAACCAGAGTATGGTTTAGCTATTTCGCCCATACAGTGTTTTTGAATTTGGGCTACAGCATCTAAGCTTATGTGGCAAGCCCGTCTTTGAGTTTCACATGTTTTACAAGGCTGACCGACACTCATTCACTTAGTGTGGAAGCCAAGGCATGCTGTGTTTGCACTCGCATGCCATTACAGCAGTTGGCCGACCTCCTTTTACACCTAGAGTGGAAGCCAAGGCATGCTGTGTTTGCGCACGCATGCCATTACAGCTCTCCCATTTAGCAATGAATATTTAGTAGTTGACTTCTCTTTTTGGGCGGCCTACAAACTTTTACAACTTAAATTCTTGTTTAGAGAGTTCACACATCTAGTTTATGATTCTGACTTATAATTTTTCTAGAGAATTTGAGGACTTAAGAGAGAGAGAGAGAGAGAGAGAGAGACTTGTGGTTTTTTAAAAGAGGCTAGGAAGCTCTTTCTAGCCATGGGGAGGCTGAGGTTGAGTTGACTCTCTTTTAGAAGACTATGCTTTTCTCATTGTAGAGATGGTGGCAACACCGCTAAGAAGCAGAGAGGCGCAGAGAGAGAGAGAGAGGTGTAGAGAGAGAGAGATGGAGAGAGAGCGAGAGAGAGATAGAGAGATAGAGAGAGGGAGGGAGGGAGGGAGAGAGTGAGAGGCGATGGAGTGAGAGGGGCAGAGAGAGAGAGGGGTTGGCGAGAGAAGTTAGAGCGCACTGAAATGTCAATTTTATTCACAGAGAGAGAGAGAGATGTGGTTTTTTAAAAGAGGCTAGGAAGCTCTTTCTAGCCATGGGGAGGCTGAGGTTGAGTTGACTCTCTTTTAGAAGACTATGCTTTTCTCATTGTAGAGATGGTGGCAACACCGCTAAGAAGCAGAGAGGCGCAGAGAGAGAGAGAGAGGTGTAGAGAGAGAGAGATGGAGAGAGAGCGAGAGAGAGATAGAGAGATAGAGAGAGGGAGTGAGGGAGGGAGGGAGGGAGAGAGTGAGAGAGCGATGGAGTGAGGGAGGGAGAGAGCGAGAGAGAGATGGAGAGAGAGAGAGTTACTCGCACTGAAATGTCAATTTTATTCAGAGAGAGAGAGAGATAGTTACTCTCACTAAAATGTCAACTTTATTCAAGTCGATTACGAGTTGAAGGTTTATTATTTTTAATAGCATGAATTTTTAGCAAACTAGCATGATCTTATCTAAAATTACAATGGCATAGGCTACGACGCTTAGCGGTGAGCGTGTTCGCCACTCATGGAGAATTTGTGGCATTTAGAATTCAATGCAAATGCAGTACTATAACTCTTTGATAACATTTCCGAAACACAATCAGCTTCTTTATTAATCGTATAATGTTGATGCGTTTTTGCCGAGTCGGCTCTCTATGAGTCGACGCTAAGAAAGAACGCGCATCGCTCGTTTCTAGAGAAACATAAAACCTCAGAAGCTTCTATTCACAATGTGGCACCTTAGAAGTTATCGCTAATATTTTAAGTTGTAATAGGCTGTCTTTGCAACCGGTGAAAAATGTAAAACACGAAAACGTTGTGATATTTGTAAGCTTGGCAACTGTTGATGTCTTAGTATAAGACATTGTCGTATTTTCTGCCACTTTCCAAGCTGCCATAGCATGAGAGCGCCTTTGAGGGATAGAGGGAGGGGAGGGGTTTTTCCGCTCGCCCGCCAGCCAGCCCTATACGCTATAGACCAAAGTGGCAGTGCCACTTTGACACAGGCATTATACAATTTTAAAAACAGCCGGTTTACGCTCTGTAGAAGACGGAATCATCACACTGAAATGCATGTCGCCATAAACTTGTGCCCAATCTGTTAATATTTTTCCGATTATAGGATTGAGATGTAAGCTGGCTCGAATGAAGGCATGAAATTACAAGTTTTGTCGGCCATTGCGTGAAATTGTGGGTGTGTTTCTTTAGCAGCAGCTGCAGCTGCTGCCACTGCTGAACGTCATACTATGAATCTAAGAGAGAGAATTAAGGTCGCCTTGGTGGCTTTGCATGCATGTCATTGCCACAACTCTGAGAATATTCGCAATCGACGGGTTTTTTCTCACACAGCAAACGTGTTAATCGATAAAAAGTTAAACATGTATCTGCAAATTTTGACTGTGCCTCACATCTCCAGAAAGCTGAGAACCTAAGGTTCTCAACTCTGTTCACAGCTCAGAAAGTTATGAATCAAAAGTTCTCAACTCATTTTTACTGTCCATTGTCATCGTTTGCATGGTTGCTGAGCTTCAATATACAGTATGAGCTGAGGGAATGACAAAATGCTTACATGACACATGTGAAATGGACATATATGCACACATTGAGTTGAAAGTTTAAGCAAAGACCATGTGTAATTTCAATGCTTCGATAACCGCCTCGCTAGCTGCCACCACAGACGCGTGAGGTTCAAAGTACATTAGACTGGTCATAATAAGTCGACCGAGAGACCAAAGTGCTACATGCCACATGCACAAACTTGGACATTGTGATCTCCGTGAATTGATCGTTTAAACAATGGCACTGCAACTCTATAATTTCATCGCTTTGATAACAGCTTTGGCTTCACGCAGCAGCAGCAGGCCTGACATTCTGACGACCTGTTAAGTAAATAAGTAAGTGTGTTTATCGCAGCATCTAGCGGTAGCTGAGAACTATGAGAGCAGCATTGATTCTGACAGCTTGTTTATAGCAGCTGCCAGCGGCGGTTGAAGACTACGCATTAGCATCTAATTGAAATGGTTGCACCTGCGAAACTTTACTCTCAATTTGCTTGCAGCCGCTTACCCAAATTTTCATTACATTTTAAAGCTATAGCAGGTGAGCGAGTTTGTAGCATCACCTGCATTATCAGCAGCATGCTTGTGAACCATTGGTTTTTTCATTATCAGGAGTTGTAAGCCACGGATTTTCATTTTCTGGAGTTGAGAACTTTTGATTCATAACTTTCTGAGCTGTGAACAGAGTTGAGAACCTTAGGTTCTCAGCTTTCTGGAGATGCGAGGCACAGTCAAAATTTGCAGATACAAGTTTAACTTTTTATCGAGTAACACGTTTGCTGTGTGAGAAAAAACCCGTCGATTGCGAATATTCTCAGAGTTGTGGCAATGACATGCATGCAAAGCCACCAAGGCGGCCTTAATTCTCTCTCTCTTAGATTCATAGTATGACGTTCAGCAGTGGCAGCAGCTGCAGCTGCTGCTAAAGAAACACACTCACAATTTCACGCAATGGCCGACAAAACTTGTAATTTCATGCCTTCATTCGAGCCAGCTTACATCTCAATCCTATAATCGGAAAAATATTAACAGATTGGGCACAAGTTTATGGCGGCATGCATTTCAGTGTGATGATTCTGTCTTCTACAGAGCGTAAACCGGCTGTTTTTAAAATTGTATAATGCCTATGTCAAAGTGGCACTGCCACTTTGGTCTATAGCGTATAGGGCTGGCTGGCGGGCGAGCGGAAAAACCCCTCCCCTCCCTCTATCCCTCAAAGGCGCTCTCATGCTATGGCAGCTTGGAAAGTGGCAGAAAATACGACAATGTCTTATACTAAGACATCAACAGTTGCCAAGCTTACAAATATCACAACGTTTTCGTGTTTTACATTTTTCACCGGTTGCAAAGACAGCCTATTACAACTTAAAATATTAGCGATAACTTCTAAGGTGCCACATTGTGAATAGAAGCTTCTGAGGTTTTATGTTTCTCTAGAAACGAGCGATGCGCGTTCTTTCTTAGCGTCGACTCATAGAGAGCCGACTCGGCAAAAACGCATCAACATTATACGATTAATAAAGAAGCTGATTGTGTTTCGGAAATGTTATCAAAGAGTTATAGTACTGCATTTGCATTGAATTCTAAATGCCACAAATTCTCCATGAGTGGCGAATGCTTAGTTCTACTACAAAGCTTCAAGTATTTTTTACTGGTTATAACTTTTCACTTGGAAATATTCATCGTCTAGCCAATAATATGGATGTTCAGAATACTATAATAATATTCTGAACATCTTTAGTGATCGGTTAGACTCTTCATTTTATTGTCATGGGCTACATTACAAAGAGAAAAGATGCATAGAGGTTTGTGGCATGTAAGTACATAGCTATCCAGTATCCATGGTGTATTATGTATGACTAAAATCCATGGTTTGTATCACTGGTTTTTGTGCGTTATTTCACTATAAGTTACCGAGTAACACCGAGTAACACATCTGTGTATTTAATTAAAAGCCATTAAACATTATTAATCTTCAAAGTTTATTGTTTAAGCAATTCCATTCATAAACTTAAGCTAAATAAGATTTTAAAATTTAAACGAAAGTTCGTCTAAAGCAGCGATGACCTTCATTCCGAAGTGGCCAAATTGATGCTGGTCGTTTCCGCAGCTTCACACACCTAAAAACACAAATACAACATTGACGACTATCTTTTCCTACACTAAAATAAGAAGCCTTTTCTTTGAAACACGACCAGAATTGTAGCCGAACTAATTATGAAAGTGCATTGATGGCTCTTCGTTTGTCTTAGAATTATTTTCTAGGGTATAATATTATTTCTAAGAGAATGTACAATGTGAATAGAACAGCGATTTAACATCAGGCTAATATTTTGCAATACTCAGAACCACGAAGGTATTAAGAGAAGAACTAGATTGGCAATAATTAAGTTGAGATAGGTCGGTAATCGTATGCGTGATTGTCACGTGGATACCGTGCTAGGGGTCATGCGAATGAAAAGAAATCAAAATAGTTCAAAACTCTTTGCAGCACCGTTGGTCAAAATCATGAACTTGCAGAATGGTATAACCCTTTATAAAGCGAACATTTTATGTGTTTATGGTCCTGGACTTCAGGGAAGATGTTGCCTTGAAAGGATTCAAGATCGCCCATTAAAACGGTCTTGTGGACATTGTTGAATCGTGGGAGAAAAAGCCCACCATCGTTTTACTAGAATGACAATAAAATTTAGCATAGAAAAAGGTGGGGAACAAAACGATTTTGATCTGTATCCTGTATGAAGGAATAGCGTATTCTTGTTGAGAAAGAAATGACGTGGCGTCGGATTTTGTATACGGTTAATCCGACCACATGAGTTTCTCTAGATAGAAAGATATGAAGAGACAGATTTAGACACTGACAGGCGGAGGTAGTGACCTACAGACAAGTGAGATGGCGATAGGAATTAATACAGTCAGGTTACATAACAACAGTCAATATAGTGTGGACAAACGAATCAGTTACGTACAGCATGGCATAATTTTGTTAGTCAAGCATCGTTATCGAGCTTAGAAGTCCCCGTAATTATTTGGATCTGGTTGTTGCCTTTTGAAGACAGCCGGCACAACTGGCGCAGACAGGATGGTGGATGGTTTTGAACAGCGACACCTATAGAATTATTGCATTACGATTTTTATCTGAGATGTAAAATGTGCCAATGATTCTAGTTTGACATTATGACATGTAAATCTTTCAGTTATACATGTAAATTAACAATCGTATCTAGGCAAAAGCTACAGGTTCGGTAACTGTGCATAGACTAAAGCAAGTGCTCTACGCTGCAATGCTCAGCGCTATCGATTGATTCTACTGATATAATAATATCATTCAGTTTGTTTGGTTGTCATTTGGTCAAGCTGGTTCTGTGTCAGGACAGTTGACCTTCTGTCTCTACTCACAGAATGCGAATTCTAAACAGAACGGATCTTCTTTTTGTGCGATTTCTAAGGCATGCAGTATAAATGCTAGCTATTCATTACAATGCAATGCAATTGCATTTGATGTTGCCTCCTTGCAAAGTTCAGGAGTGCACACATGACCAATTGACCATGTGACAGAGCATCGATGGCAATTGTGCGTATAAAGCTTGCCAAAGGTTCTCACACAGAGATCACCTTAGTGCAGGCTCGAACCCGTGCTCTCCGCGTCACATACCAAGGGTTCTATCGATTTGACCACTGTGACCACTATTCAATACAGCTATAGTTACTATGCGATTAGATCTAAAGATCCCGACAGTGAGAGAAAAACTCAATGGACATCTTAGGTCTATTAGTTTTCGCTATTTTTCAAACCTGTAAACTGTTATTCCCGTGCATGGTCCAAACGTGTTGGCCGGATTTCCATCTAAGGGATTGTCCAGAGAAAATGTATATATTGGGTCGATTTCTTCTACTCCATAGCAACCGGAACACACTCTGTTCGAAATTACAGTGCCTGTAATCGTCGATTTTACTTCGATTCTGCTGATGTCACCCAATCCATGGACTGGAGAACCACACTGTTGAATTGAGTGACAAAAACAAAGACATATGAGATCAGCGGATTCCAACCTTTCCCTGAACACGTCACTTCTACTGAAAGGCACCCGGTCTTTATTTATTATCTATAAATTACGGTACCTGCCACAGCTACATGTGTACCTCGATTCTGCTGACGTCAACCAATTCATCGACTGCTGGGTCACACTGTTGAATTAAATTTTAAATGAACTATTGTTGCCATATATAGGCCTATATAAATTATATTAATAATATAATAGAACAGAACAGAAATACTGTGCATGCGTGCGTCTGAAGGTGCAGTGTTACGCTGTTTTCGCCATCATTGTCAGAGACAATCTGGCTTACGTCATTTCACGTCATCGCAATAACCAATAACAAACGTTGTCATAGCAACGCGAGATCATGGGTCCTTCTACAGTTCTATAAGGTGATGGGGAGGGAAAGGGCGGGTCAGCCATACACGATCGTCGAGTAGGACGTACGGGGAGAGAAGGACGGACGTAGAAAGGAGAGAAGGAGGTACAGGCGGCAGAGCGGACGGCAGGAAAGTACGAGAGGGAGGGAGGCAGGGGGAGAGGGTGATGACTTTTGTCAATCATGGCACGTGAAGACTCATCTCTTGACAGTTTCAAGTTGTTCTTAACCGTCTTAGGACGAGCAAACATCTAGTTATGTATAATACACACATGTACGGATTCTGGTAGGAGTCTGGACGTTCCAAATAGTTTATAAAAAATAAAATTATTTGGCTCAGCTTGTATCGATATCTGAGAATAGTAGCCTACATTCGACGATCTTGTTCATAATGAACCTCAGGCTCAGATGACTTTTAATCAAAGTTTGCAAATCGATTATGGTGATTAATGCCATCCAAAAAACGAATGAATAGTTCGTCCTGACGTGCTAATTCAGTTTTATTCCAATCAGTTTCATCTGCCTTAGTGTGAGGCAGAAGCACTTGTCATGTGCTGCCTACTTTGTTATATATATATCACGACTAACCAGAATAATCAATTTTGTCCACCGGTTTATTAATTTACAGGGAATTTAGCTTCAGTCTAACGCCTTTTCATTTCTGGTTTGAATAAATTGATTGAATTGAATTGAACAATCATGTTTATCAATTGGATGCGAAAGTTTTAACAGGACCTGTGAAAGAGCAGAAAATAAAAATAATTGGACATTTCTGTTTAAATCTTAATAGGCCTATTGCAAGTCGAAATCAAGGTGAATTTGGCAGGTAGCTCAAACACATATCAATGCTCAGTATGGTTGGACTGGTTCTAAAATCATATAATAACGATTAGAATCCACTACAGTAGCCTATTTCTAATTTTCGGACGCTTTTAAAACTTTAAAACTGCCTTAAGCCATACTGAACTTTTTACAAGATCATTCCTCTTTGAAGTAAGTAACTTAATCATTGTACACTGATTGTCAATTTTTTTAAATATTTGAACTCGTGACCTCATAATTCATGAACTCATTGTGTCTAGATTTGTAGCGAAATATAATGTGCTGTAGAGAAGCTTCTGCCTCCATCGGTTTATCGTTTTACAAAACCATTTTCCGCAGTAGGCTATATGCCTTGGAACGAACAATCTATCAGAGCGGAATCAAAACTGCTAATTTAGATTTAAGACAGTCTATTGTAGTTGATATTTTGGCCAGTAGGCCTACCTAATAAAAAAATAACACGTAGGCCTATTGTGTAAGAATCTTTATTTCACAATGCAAAATCATTGGAAATTTAAAACCAGTTTTCCAAATGCAGCAATAAATCTTGCAATACGTAAGTGCTGATAATTAATAATACACTTTAGACAATAATTATGATGCTCCCATTTAGCACTGACAGTCGTTTGAACTGCCTGGCTTATACTTACGATGCAAGTTGCCACTTCACTGGGTTGATCTCCAGGTAGGAAAAACTGGATAGTCTTCTGGATATCGTTTACCTTCCAGGCAGAATTTGCTCTCACAGCCGAGGCTATGGCTTGGCATCCAAAGTCCTCAGCCGTCACAAAACTTTTCTGGTCCTGCGCAATGATGACAATGAGACACAGAAGATAGAAGACTGCCATGTTGCTCGTCAGATCTCTTCAGAAGTCGTCTTTTGCACTCACTACACGGCCTTATTTATAGTAAAGAATCCACAAAGACAGCATTGTGTCTACATTTCTGAATGGTTTAATGAAACATTAAAAACAGATTTGTTCCAGAGATGTTGATAGCTTTTGAATAGGAAACAGGAAATGATACAATTTAATTAAAGGACGAAAAGCAATTTATTTCTTTGTATAAGAATTCGTATTGTTATTGTTTTTGCTAAGGAAGTTTTATATAACGCCCCTTGTCACCTTACATTATGGTTCAAAGATGCACGTTGACAAACTGAATCATGAATCAAACTCTGACAATAGGCTAATGAGACAAACATCTGGCGCTGCTGTATTTGTAAGAAACGCGCAGTTATTGATGTGTGGATTTAATTTTGATTAGGCTATTAATCAAAATGAAAACCCCAACCGCAACGTCATATGGTGAACATATGGCAATCATATTTCAAAATTGCTCATGTTAGCTCTGTATGTCTTACATTGTGGTTCAATGATGTGGTGTATGTCATTTATATTGTAAGTAGGCCTACATAAGAAGTTATATGAAATTTTTGAATAATATTATCAGGCCCAATGTTCTTCGGTATTGTTGCTGCCTAAAACAGATTGAAATCTCTCTAAAACCTCTTGGTAGCTTTGCTCTGAAGTAGAAATACAAAGGTTTGCTGTCATCGACTACGTACACTTCCGTCTCTGAGGTGATTGCAGCAATGGAGACTTTATCGATTGGTCACTTCGTTCCTTAGTTCCGAGGGAAGCTAGATATGATAAGGGCGAAACTGACTGAGCCAATTGATAATAATCAGATGTAAATGTCATACCATCAATCGACAGAGCTGGGTGTAATTAAATCCATTAGAATTAAGATATCAATCCAATAGAAAACAGTCCATTTAAATCCAGCTAATAGGAACCGTGTCACAATCTTTATGGTCAAATTTGTTGGCCACATCGTGGGCCATCTATAGAAGGTCATCAGTTGTCACAAGTGGCGCAGGGCAGGCAGACATGTGGCCTAAAGAAATTTGCTATCCAGGATGGCCTCAACAGATACCTAAAGACGCCTAATGGACCCCCATTAGTACAGATGAAGGTTCTTGTAGCCGACTCGACTACTGTTATCCCCTCTTTACCACAGAGACAGCATGGCAGATTGACAAATGATTTGAAACCAACCATAAATGGCTCAGAATTCCTTGGTAAGAGCCATACCAAAGACCACCCTCCATAAACATGTGATTTCCGTACTTGGGCCACTGTTCATTAAGCAGAGATTTCAGTTAGGTAGACAAGAATAACCAATGCTTGGGAGGCGCAACTAAAGGCATGCCCAACAAAACTCAAATGCAGCACCGAGATTCGACGTTTGAGACCTTTGAGCGCCATATTTAGCTACGCAGACCACAACCTACATGTAGCCTACTCTGAAGATTTTGTTACGATTCTTGAAACTTATTGTTACCTGCAAAACAATAGTAGGCTATTTCAGTTTCCAATGTTTTAACGACAGCTGCCACTGCATAAATGCACTCATGAATAAATGAATGAACAAACGAACGAACGAATAAATGAATGGATTTGAGTTACTGATTGATTGATTGATTGATTGATTGATTGATTATTGACAAAGCCATTTACCTCGACCTCGCATACAACATTAAGAATTATTAGACCTGTCATATTATGGGTTTATTTTAACGTAGTGGATCCGTTCACGCCCCGGGCGTTAGCGGAACCCCAGTACTACATTCACGCCCGTCGCGTTATTGGCCAAAGTAAGTCACGTGAACTTGCTTACTTCCCTTGGAATTTGAAATGGCGTACATCTTGAGGGTCGGTTAGGGTCAGGTTATGTGTCGTGAGGGTCGGTTAGGGTGAGATTGTGCGTAGTGAGGATCGGTTAGAGTCAGGTTAGGCGTCGTGAGGGTCGGTTAGGGTCAGGGTTAGGGTTAGTTTCGTCATTAGAAAACGTGGTGAACAATCCACCGCATTCGGGAGAGTTTATCGGTTGGCTCTTTTCAGGTGCACAAAATCATGTGACGTGCATTGACCAATAGCGTAGCGGGCGTGATTCTAGTCCCAGGTATTAGGATCACGTCGGGCGTGACCGTATCCACGACCTTATTTTAATTAAGCGAGGCTTTAATAGCGGTGAATGACTAGAATCGGCTATCAATCATTAAACATAGATGTTTCTCGTAGAGCAGATTTTAACTAGTCTTGCATTCTTTCAACAAACGCGTACTTAAGAATGTATGTATGTACGTGTGTAAGTAGGTGAAACGTCAGAATAGCCAACGACCAAAATAGCCAACGACCAAAATAGCCAACGACCAAAATAGCCCCGTTGCTGAGATGCATGACCGAGCAACACAAGGCGTAGAGAGTCCGAGACAGATTATTCAGCGCAGTAGAAACAGAATAACACTGGGAGCAGCAAGTCATCTGACGACTAGGCTACGATATGGACAATTGGACATGCATACCGCCCCATGGCTGTTTTACGGCGCCATATAGGCCTAAGGGAAATGCTACTTCTGCTAAGTGCAAGTTTTGTAGCGAGAAAACTATCATTTCAGAAAATAACGGGCACAACATCAAACTTTGTTAAACACTTGCCTGCCTAACAAAACTCAAACGCTGCACCGGGTATCGATGTTTGAGACCTTTGAGCACCATACTTAGCTACGCAGACTACAACATACATGTACTTTAAAGGATTTGTTTCTGTGTTTTAATGACAGATTATAGCTGCCACTGCATAAATGCACATATGAATAAATGAATGAACGAAAGAACGCACGAATAAATGAATCGATTATTTGAGTAGTTGATTGATTGATTGATTGATTGATTATTGACATCGCATGCAACATTAAGAATTATTCTAGCTGGCATATGGGTTTATATTAATTAAGCGAGGCTTCAATAGCAATGAATGACTAGAATCGGTTATCAATCATTGAACATAGCTGTTTCTCGTATATCAGATTTTAACTTGTAGTCTTTGTACAAACGCGTACCTAGACCTACTGTAACAGTTGTCTGTTAGCACAGAGAAGAAAGAACTCCACATGACCCATTGAACTGAAAACTTCACAAGAAGTTCTCTGCACAGCGGTCTATGTTTAAGTATGCCTGTGTCTCGTGGTTCGTTATTCTCGTTTCTTAGCACTGTCCTGTCATACTGTTCTTGCTACTGGCTGCTTTTCTTTATGAATCAACAGAGACTACCATGTAGAAAATTAGTCACCAAAGCAACCAACGTAAAGGAAGAAGCATTTATATCCAAACGGGGGTTGCTCTAATTGAAGTTTTGTTATTGCTCTTAGTCTTTTAATACAATCACGATAGTCTAGGCTTAGCAGATGCGCAGTCTCGCACTCAAGGACAAGAAGATATTGGTTGCCATCAACTGATGACTTGTGCATTATTGTAATATTGCCATGAAATTTCTGCAATAGATTAATTCATTCGGAGCATTTGCACGTAGAGGAGATCTGAAGCTCGATAATGTCCCAGTGAAAACCAGTCGCTTTTCTATTTGAACTAGTCTGATTAACGGTCAAGCTACGAACGCGAGACAAATATGAGAAAATCTAAAACACAAACCCGGTCGCAATAATAATTATAGGCTAAGTCTAGTCATTATAGGAATTATCGAGCAAATTCCGCAAAAGAGCAACCACTCTGCGAATTGAAGACCATAGATAGATCGATGGTCAATGTGGTCGCGAACACGTGCAGAAACTCCACAAATATACTTATTCTCTTATACACAAATTTTTATATACATGCTTGCACACATACACAGTACCTACATACAAGCATACATGCATCATACATAGCATACATAGGGCCTACTACAAAGAGACCTAAATATATACCGACATACGTATAAAGTGCATGAATGGTCAGGCTGTCAAAAAATACGAGGGAAGTATTTTTGCACTGATTCTAAGATCTCTGCTTGTAGATTTTCTCCATCAAGTTTCAGCCTATCAAAACACAATAAAGCTGAAAGCAGTTTAAGCAAATATTGCAATATTGAGCACATTACAAACGAATTACTAGCTGATGACTAGGAACTAACCAGGGCCGTAAATCCTGGGGAGGGAAGGGAGGGAATTCCCTCCCCACTTTTCAGCTTGGGAAGGGAATGTGAAGGAATTCCCTTCCCACAAATTTGTCTAAACTGTGAATATTTAAACCCCAGTCGCTACAATCTGTTCCTTTGTGACGGGCAGTCAGACGAACAGACTGCTAGCCTTTCTGCCGTGCACCCAGGTTATCGGATATACCGACTAACTGACTGGCAGAGCTTGCAGAGGTATACTATACAAGGCTTGTAAGATTGATAGATCCTGATAACCTCTACATAATGAGGTCAATCCTCAAACTTTCTTGTGAAGTCTCATATAGGCCCCGCACATAATACCCTGTATACGTGACTCGGCTCCAGCATCAGCAGGAAGATACATCAAGTAGCCTCCCACACACATTCTTGTCATGCATGAGACGAGGGTTTGCAGTGTATGGCCTATATCAAATTTCTAGCAGAGGAGGAAGTCAAAGAGGAATAGCAGAAGAAGGAATAGGAGGACGAAGTGGAGGAGGAGGAAAAAAGAAAGAGGAAGAGGTAGAGGAGGGGAGGAGGAGGAGGAAGGGGAGGAGGAGGAAGAGGGGCAGGTTAGTGGTCATTAGGATGTAGGATGGATTTAGTCTAAGCCACGAACCTCTGGATAATATTAATAGGAGCCCTTGCCTCTGCAGCGAAATCCAGCTGTGGCATACACCGCATTTTGGACTTAAACTGTCATGACACATACATGTAGGTTTAGATGTCAATATCAATAACAGAGTGACCATTGTGGAGGTAAGTTCATTCGCTGTTCATCAGTCTTACATTATAGATCTTATTATTTTTGCAGTCAAAGTTTTTCTGTTTTATGCATATTTTATTTAAATCTGGTTGAAAGGTTTTATTTCTTGTGGAAATATCTAACCACGTCTGCAAGTGATTTGGCAGGAAAAGCTTTAGTTTTAGCAAAGCAATATCCTGGCTGGCCTTAATGGTCAGGATTTCATAAGTCATAACAGAAATGCAACATTTATCCTCTGTACATAAGGCAAATTTTGGATGCACCCAGTTAACATCATTGGACCTGTTGTACTTTTTAACACAGTACAATCCTTTGGATATTTCCAAACGTTTGTGTCAGCTTACCTACCGTCTTACGTATACTATACATGTTGACAATTCCATCAACAGTAGCCTCTGCAGAGAGACCATTCGGCAAACTCAAGATGATTAAGAGTTTTTAGGGTCTATAATGTCTCATTAACATCTGGTGCATTTGGCCAGGTTGACCATTGAGTCTAATATTGCCAGAACAATTGATTTTGAAACTGACATCAGAAATTTGGGAGAAAGGGCCAGGAGTGCTTCTTTGTTGAGCAAATAAGCCTATTAAGTTTTTAAAAAGCATGATCATTTTCTTATTAGTGACAGTGGTGTGGTGGCTTCCACGTTTTTCTTTTAATTGAGTCTTCATAACTCCATTTGAATCCCTGATTGAAGTAAAGGCACACAGTCACAATTGGTTCATTTACAATGAATCAATCATTTATTGTCAATGATTGGTATGACAGCTGTTTTAACTTCTTAAAGTAAATTTTCAATGCTTACTGCTGTTTTGTTATCTTTGGTCAGCTTCAGGGGCTTCGCTCCTCTGACCACTGAGGGCCTTGACCATGGGCTTCCCCATAAATAATAATAGCTCAATAATACGTTTTGCAGACTTGTTCATGCAGCAAGTAATATTGCTTTGTTAACTGTTATTTTAGCATTATAATTTAAAGATTTTATAATTTAAAATACTCAAAACATTTTTAAGTAAAAGTAGACTATCAATATTGTCATTCCATTGTATTTAAATACAGGTAGAAAATACTTATAATAGTATTTAAAGAAGTATTTTAAATACTTGTATTTAAAATACTTCCTATCACAGAATAAAAATAGTAAGAAATAAATGAGAACAAGAAGGAAACACGTTCGACCAAATAACCACAGTTTTGCACATGTAGACTTAATACAAAACTTGACAAGCTGGCCAAATATACTACCCCGCAAAAACTTTTTTTGCCCCCTGAAAAAACTGAAATGACGTCCCTGAAAGTGACTGGGAAACCAATGCCGCTCGTCGTTAAAGTGTTAACCTAATGGGTAACTGAATTCAGTGGGCTTCTTAAGTGAACGTGCAGTTTCCCTCCCCACATTTTGAAACAGATTTACGGCCCTGGAACTAACGCAACTAAAGTAGCAACTAAAGTGGGTCTATATTCTCAGTTGTGTTGAAATAGGTGGAAAGCCATCCTTTTTCTGTTTGATACTAATTTCTGTTTCTTGTTTTTTTATTACAATGTTGGGCACCCAATAACATCTGACGATTCATAGAATTTGACATAATTTTTTAAATTTTAATTTGGCAATAAATTGATTTAGGTTTAATGAAAAAACTTTTTAAAGATGTGCAGGTTATTACAGATAATTAACGTAATTAATGCAACTGCAATGTCTGCTCGGCAGTCAACAAAATTAATGAAGATAATTATATGGATTGTATGCACTGCGATAGGTCTTCAATTGTTTGCGTTTTCAGTCGAAAGATGTCACTATGTCAACATCAGATTAATTTTACGGACGGTCAGGTCTATTTCAGACACATAGGCTACTACAGAGCAGACACGCGTGAAATAGTTGAATTTTAATGGTTAAAATAAAATTTGGCGCGGTGTTGTAAATGAATTACTTGAAATGATGAAATTAAATCAATGATTATTTTATATTTATTCCAGGTGTAAGGTGTCTCAAGTGCATTGCACCTAAATGACACTAAAAAGTCTAAACTTTAGATCTATATGACAACAACAAGTCTTAAGTCTATACCTTAACGACATTAACAAGCTGACACAACGAGAAAACTGTGCAATTAAGGTTTATCAATTAAATGCAAAACTAGGCTAATTGCACAGAGGCATTGTTATTTGCGTGAGATTACAACACCACACAGAACACAAGAGCCCTTGAATTTGGCTCGTTGTCTCAAATGGCTTCAGTGGCTTTGCTGGTGCACCTATAGATACGAAACGACCGATATCAAGGACGAGCCACCAAGTCACCCAAGTAATGAGAGGCTCATTGGCTTCAATGGATTCTTTGCCCACATATGCCAACAATAAGTAGCTTATGGCTTTACCCATGACCACGACTGCCATAGTTCTAAATTGAGTAAAATTGCACAACTTGTAATTAAATTGCAGACGGGATACTTTTTGAACGGGGGATGATTTTGTATGACTCATGAGGGATACTTTTGCACGAGGGGTATAGTCACTCCCGTAGAGATTCATCGGGCCGGATACTTCATTTCGCTAAGCGGATATAATTTTAGTGGAAACTCTATTTTATGACACCGGCTCTGGCTAGCTGCATACTCCATTAGGGCGTGTCGATTTTGGCAACTTTCAAATTTCAAAAATGCTTAGTGCTAAAAAGTTGTGACATGACTTAGTAAGTCAAAAGATATTTTGGTAAAATTAATATTATTTAGTTTTGCTTGGTAAATAACTACATGAAATATTTACTTTTTTAACGTTTTTAATGAATTTCCAATAATTCTTAACTTGTCTGATCAAAAGTTTTTGTGTGGAAAAATATGTTGTAAAATTGCATAAAAATCATTGGAAATGATTGCCAGGTACTTGCAGTTATATTCTATACTAATATTATTTTTATTATTTATTTATTAAACTGTATATATATATATATATATATATATATAATTCACTAATGTTGTGCAGTAGCTGTATTTGCTTCTTTCGGAGGTTGAAGGATTGCATCAGTGTCTTGAAAATTACTTGTCCGTCAGTGCTGCTACTACTGCCATCCTAACTAGTGGGAATTGCCCACAATGGCTTCTAAAAAGATAAGAAAACAGGGAACATTCACCCATATGAGCAACCTAATTGAAAGTGGCAGAGGTGTTGTTGCCCTCTGAACTGCTAACTCTGCGAGACATTAGGAGATATTAGATACTGCTAAGAACACAAGTGGCGAGGATGTTAGAAACTACTCAGCAGACAGTTTTGCAAAGGACATTTACCCTAAAGTGCTTGAAAAGTGGAAACTGGCAAACAGCTCTTTTGTCGCCTTGTTGTAAGTTCACAAAACAGAATCTTAAAGAAGATACAAGATAGCTGGGATTGGGCCAATAACATATCTCTTAGTAGAGGAAAGCCAGATGTCAAAACTTGACAAGCTTTTTGACATCCTCAATTGCAAGTGCAACATTCTCCTTTCCTGCAAATTAGACTACTCTGCAGATGCTTGCAGGCAGGAGGCCCACATCAACTGTGCATGCATGCCTTAGGAGATGAAGATCCCTGTGACGGAACTTGCTTTCATTAAAGGTCAGAGAGAAAAGACTAGTTCTATTGGACCACATCAGGTTGACTTACTAGATCTGCCTGAGCATAACAGACAGGTCAAAAAGGCGGAAGCGGCAAGAAGACGAGAGAAGAGGGCTTACTGAATATAAGCAGAGAATTAAGCAGAATACTTAAATGCATGCCATTAAATGAAATAATGTTTTCTGATTATGAAAATGAAGAACAAATAGCTGATGCCCAAGATGGAAATGATGGATGCTATGAATTGGCATTAGGAAAACCCAAGTATGCCTTCCACTTCTAATCAAAAGACAGAGTACAACACATTAGAAATGCATAATGCTGCTATGCAGAGCATCAGATATGGTGTTGGCCTGCGTGCCACAGCTGCCATCACCACTGCCGCCTGTATGGATGAAGACAAGAGACTTGTAGTTGATCACAATAAAGTCAAGAGGGCCCAAGGAAAATAATGATTAAATCCCGGGTTCAGGAATTTGATGATCTTTGTCAGAAGGTTGAAATTTAGTACATCTTTTTTACGACCATGAAGATACGACTAAAGTCATACTGAAAGCAGACAATTCAGATCAGCAGTTGCCCAACATCATCAAAGAGAAGCATTATTCTGTGTGCATTGAGCTAGGTGGAAGATATCTTTGCCACTTTACTCTGGAGAAAGGCTCAAAGAGAAAAGCCAGTTGAAGTTATTGCTAACAATCTAGTAGATTTTATGAAGAAGGGTCCTGATAAGAATACAGACCATTGGAGGTGATTCTACAAATGTTGACACTGGTTGGAGGTGGTACCATGCATTGGGTAGAGGTCAAGCTTGGCCATAAACTGATATGGTTGGTTTGTGCCCTCCACACCAACGAGTTCCCCCTGCTACACTTGATCACAGCACTCGATGGGAAGATCTTGTCTAACAACAAGTGGACAGGTAACATTGATAAGATGCTAGAAACTGCTACAGAACTTGAAATTGATCCTTCACTCACCAAACTCTCAACTGGAGAGCCTCTTATTTCACTGAGTGCTTCGTCCCTGTTGGAGATGATAGACTGATCTGACAGAGAATATGAACCTCCCTTGACACGAAGACTTACAGCAGCGGAGCTAAAGAAGTTCATTGACGAACCCATGCACGTTCCACAGTGGCCTTGTCATGCTCAGTCTATACAAAAGTACGTGAAAGCAGTCACAGAATCAGCAGGAATGGTGAATACACATGAGAAACGTGAGGGCTACATCAGAGGCCAAGAAGCAAGTCGGCGGCTGAAGACCAAGAACGAATCAAAGCAAGACTGGATGAAACTTGATGCTTAAATTTCTTATTAATTAAAGTCATTACTTTCTAATGTTGCTTTATGATTACAAGGTAATGTCGTACGCTTATTAGGGTGTGTCTCATGCAGAGAAACTAAAATTTTAATGGCGTTACCTGACATTTACGAAGGTACAATTTGAATTCTCTGGTTTTCCGAGAGCAGTTTATATGCCTTTTAATCAAACAGAGATTTACCAAGCTAGATGTTGTCTGATCACAACAATAATAGCAGATTTGAATTCCTCACACCCAATGACATATTTTTAGGACCCGAGACTTAAAAAATTGGGAAAAAATTAATTTCACCCTCAAATTGACACGCCCTAATTAAGTCCATATCATTTCCCAGATGGCTAAGCAATTCTTCAAAAGTATGGACAGTTAAGGGACAATCACGATCGTAATAAAATAAAATGGCAACGCAGTTAAAATCAGATTTTGTCGACAAGAATTCGGAGCACAATGTCTGCCAATAAAAGATAGTTTGATTCTAATAACTCTTTAATTTCTGTTTTCCGGTGCAGCATGAAGACGGCTGATTTCGCAGCTGCCCCAGTTGATGTGAAGACAAGCGCCGCTGTGACCTGAACCGAATCTCTTTCTGAGCCGTCATATACCAACATCTTGAATGATATTCCACCTTCCGTTCCAATATCTTCCGCAGGCATGGAGTCGTTATCCATGAGTCCTAGAGGCCATTGGAATTCCGTGTATGCAGATATGGAAATACGTAGGACCGCCAGACCTGGATCAACGCAGGCCAGAACGTCGCGCAGAACTCCAGAGGGTCAAGACGATCAAAGGCCTTCTGAAAATCGAACTCTACTGAATCGAATGAATAGTTGAAACCCTTCACGTAGATCTGACTACTTGGAAATCATTGCAAAGCAACTTCTGCAATGACAGAAAATACATACTGGTATGCAGAAAGCATCAGAGTATATGAGTAAATGGATGAACGAGCGACTGCTTAAACGAGTGATTGAAAGATTTACTTATTGACTGATTTACTGATTGACTGTTTGACTGCTTGACTAAGTAACTGAGTGGGTGAGTGAGTGAGTGACTGGTTGTTTGTTACATTTATTGAATCGCCTTCTCAGTTGTTTCCTTTCTTCGTTAGTATATGCAATCCTCATTGAAGGAATTCCTTTGTCATTTACCCGCGAGCTAAGCACGGAGTACCAGTTTATTCATGAGCGCTGATTCGCATCAGAGGGGTTGCTGAGAGATGTGTTGCTGAGGGTTGACTGCTTACTGTTGCACAAATATGGGCCAAAGAGGGCTTGGAGAAGCAACTGATGAATTTGGCGAACTTACCGAAATTTCGAATAAAAATGTTGCAACTGATTACAAGTTTATATGGTTTAAATAAAGTGACTCGGTTTTAGCCGGAAGTAGCTGATTTGAACAAAAAATATAGCTCCAATTTAGGTCTTGTATTTTTTTTAGTTTTGATATTTTGACCTTGAATTGACCTTGGGCTAACCCAAGGTCAATTCAAGGTAAAAGTCCAGGAAAAATTGCGATAACTCAGAATCACCCGAAATAAAACATTTGGCTAAGCTATTGACCTTATCTATTGATTTTGACCTTTCGATTTTTAAATGACCTTGGATTATGTTAACTTCTAGTTCTATGTCTTCTCGAATGTAACCTTTATCGACCCGAGCAAACAGGTGTCCTGGAAATTTAAGGAGTCTATGGGTTATGTGTAATGCAAACGTCCGCATCTTATTTATCTGATTGGGGCTTTGTTTTGGCGAACCATCGGTTGATGCTCAGTGAGTCCTCTAGACACCGACGTAATATTAATCACTAATTAACAACTTAAATAATAATGCAGTTATTTCAGAACGCATAAAACATGCATCATTACCACTCCTGGCATTAAACTGGATAAAAAAAACCTACATCGCATCGACATTAGCGGTCTTCGTTGGCTGCATGCCAAGATCTTGCACCTGTTCGTTGATTTGCATATGAATCACCGTCGGAGCTTCAGCAGCCGGATCGATAGAGTTGTAATAAATTCTGAGGTTGGACACCGACAGTCACCGTTCTGTAATTATTCATTATGGCAAACGAAGAATCTTTATTGGCACGTCGCAAACAAATAATTGAGTTCCTATACTTGAAACGGCGGTTTCAAAATACATCACATTGTACAATGTACACAGTTAGCTCTGCAAAGCAGATGTTCGCAGAAGGAAGAGGGAGAACAAAGCCAAATGCGAACAACTGATGAAAAAGGAGAGGGTCCAATGTAGGTCACTTCTTGTGGATGTCATTTACATACGATCCCTCATTGCAAGTATCCAATGACACAATGCAGTGTCAATGTCATCTTTGACTGGACCTGTCGCCTTTTTCTTCGGTCTGCTTGATGTCGAATTTCCTTCGCTCCATGAATTCGTCGTACCATTTGTTATATACTACTACAACTGCCCCGACTACCAGTGGTTAAATGCAACCGAATCCCGCCGGATTTCATTCCGGCGCCTCGGATTTGAGATCCGCCACCCGAACTATGAGATACGCCGCCTGAAAGAGAAGGCCCGTCACCTTCGTGTGTTTCTGTTACAATCGACCATATAATAATAATAATATATTTTCTTTAATTAAGCGCCTGACAAACGCACTGCACTGTACATTTACATGTTATGCAATTGAAACAATCTTAACTACTAACAGAACAGACAGCCTGCAATACACGGCGCTAATAGCAGCCTACAAAGCATGTCCGCCTTACGGGACTCGAACTCGGTACCTCTCGCTCTCTACGCCAGTGTGTTACCCAATGCGCTATCGGGCACCTTGTTTCACACATTTTATGCTTATCCGAATAGCAAACAGCAAATATATCGGTTATAGATTCGCCAGATAGGCTTAAGTTTTACATTTCTAAAGATCGATTTGGAGATACGGTACGGTACCTCTGGATGTGCAATTTAGCCACACTATAGTATACAACTACAGGCTAGTATTTAGGGATAACGGGGCTTCTATAGGCACAAGGTAAAACGAAAACCATTCCCTCATACTTCCTTCCCTATACGGCGAAGCAAGTGTCCGTACCTCAAAGGTAGAGGGAGTCCGCTTGCAAGGTCTAGGGCAAAGCTCAATCCGCCAACGCATTTTGATTAACGAAAACGCTAGCTGGACTTTCCTCCATAGAATTCACCTTACGATTTATGTACTATAGAGTATAGAACATATAATATATCTGTAGTTCTGTACATGTGCTGCATAGACCGATGAGTATAATTTATGTGTTTAGCACATCAATAATTTTTCATGAAATAATATTATAAAATGTTTAATTAAATATTATGTTTATGTGTGATCAATGATCAACGAAATAGTCGTGTACTGGAAATGTCAATGTAAACAAAATGTCGGAATTCCTCTGCTAACGTGCAAAGATGAGCTAAGTTCATAGAATTATGTTTTGTTTACAGTTATCAGAAAACTTGACTTATGACGTTGGATAAAGCAATTTGCTCAGGGTTAGTATATCGGTAGCGTTAAAGAATATATCCAGTAGTGCATGCTAGACAGATTAATAGACCTAACTGTTCATGAGCTGGACACGCAGACCAGTGAATGTTCATGTGCTGGGAAGATCAATATTATTAATAAGCTTATTATTCATATGTAATTCAGGGTAATGCTAGTTCTATGAGTACATGTAGTTAGTGCTTGCAATTCCTTTGCTGAATTTTGAGATAGAAATTGCAATTTGAGATTGAACAGTTTCAATTTCAACATTTTTAGGCGCCGTGGGATGTAGGCTACACGGTGCTAACTAGGGGCATTACTGTCTTTACTCGTTGTCTTGAAACTTTTCATTCTCACGGGGTATGCGCTCGGGTAGCGCCTCTGATTAGGAGGTTGTACTTTGAGAGGAGCTTTATAAGTTGTCATATACAATACAACTGAAAGTAAGCAGTCACAAAACTCACAATACAGCCGAGGGTTTATTGCATAAGGCCTAGATCCCATGACAGAGCTTTACAGCAAGCAAACGACAGAATGAGAAAAACCTTTTATAGTCATAATGCTGTATATGTGCACATACTGACTAACTGGATCTTTGTTTGTATATTTACCTTGGGCTTAGAGTATATTAATCCTAGGTGCTTGTTCACCAGAGTGCTGTTTGGCAGCTGGTGTGGGTTAAAGAATATACTTACTTTACTTACTTACTTACAATGCAATGCGTGTTAAAGTCCCACGTGCCATTATTCGTATTAAATTCATCTCCGTTCATTCCACGTTCCGTGCACGGACGAGTGCCAGTTGAGAGCAAAATTAATGGCCTAATAGTCCATGGCATATAAGCTCAACTATGTAAGCAGGGATGGGCAAATTACAGAGTAAAATGTAATTGAATTACAAATTACAAATTACTTGCGAAACTGTAATTGAAATACCAATTACAAATTATTTTAAGGAATTTGCTGGAAATTCCGAATTACATATCACCCAATTTCAATTACATCAAATTACAAATTACATAGGCTACATAATTGGGATCAAGAAATTCAGGCACCAAACGTCATGTTTTATTTCCACTGTTCATTTGTGATACATTGTTTGAAACTGTTTATTTAATTTTCTTTTAGAAGCAGGAACTGTTCGAACACGTTAGGCAACTTCAGGGTATCGACTTTCCCCAACTTACCCTGCTCTTTTCTCACATAACCTTTTCCCTCACAGTTCGTGACTTACTCTGGACTCTGACTCTTGACTCTGAGCTTACTTTGTCTCAACATGTGAACCTGGTTGTACGGAGCTGCTATTATCAGCTTCGTCAGCTTCGAGTGGTCTCTCGCTCGCGCGCGCTCTCTCTCTCTCTCTCTCTCTCTCTCTCTCTCATGATGCGGGCGTGGTCCTTGTTCACGCCTTTGTTACTAGTCGAATTGACAACGTACTTGCTGCCCTTCCCCATGGGTTCTGGGGCGACTAGATCGAGTTCTACGCTCGGCTGCTCGTCTTATTGGACGGCTTCCTAAATTTGCTCCTGTCTCTGCATATATACGTGATGTGTTGCACTGGCTGCGTATGTCTCAGCGGATCTCATACCGCATTGCTGCTGTGGTTTCTCGCTGCGTTCTTGGCTTCGCTCCATCTTACTTGCGTGATCTTTGCCGCCCAGTGTCCGACGTTGCAGCGCGTCGGGCGCATCGTTCTATGACGAGGGGTGAGCTCCTAGTTCCAAGGGCACGCTTGGCTATTAAGCAGCGCCGTGCTCTTTCGGTTTGGGACCTTCCATCTGGAATGACCTCCTGCTTAAGCTTCGCTCTTTACTTGTAAGCCATCCGGCAGGGTTCTACAAGTCCCTCAAGTCTTTTTTTTCTTTAGTCGTTGATGGGCCGGTAGCGCTTCTGAGTAGCTTATGAAGTGGCGCTATATAAATGCTCTGAATGAATGAATGAATGAATGAGTTATAACAGTCGTCTGTTTGACTTTACAATCATGCTTCCAGAACTAACGAATCTGTCAACGGGCGCAGATGAAGGAAATGTAGCCTTGCATTGTTCAAATATTATCTTTACAATTGGATGGCAATGAAGCATCATTAGTTTCTTACTGGCATCTTCGATATCCTGCAAGATAAACTGTCATCAATGGTGACAAATTCTGTTTTGAAAGCATCTTTTTCCTTATCAACCAAAGCAGGGTCATCAAACACTTTTCAACATCACATAATATTATCACAGAGAAAGGTTGACACAGTGATTACAAAATTTGTGATAAAGGGATGCATCCTTTATCAATCGTTGAAAAACTGGAATTTAAAGAACTAACGACACTGGTTTCAACTCAGATGCCACAGTCATGGTCCTACGTACTTTAGGTTGACTAATAGGTTATGTCAGCGTTTCCAAAGTGTGTTCGGCGGAACCTAGGTTTCCATGAGGGGAAGACAAGGGTTCCGTGAAGAAATTGGATCAAAGTGTTGTTTTAATGTGTTATTATACCGGTACATTATAATCAGACTCCGAAGTGAAACCAAAGGTTCCGTGGGAAAATTACATTTAAAATAATTTCTTATGTAGCTTTTATGGATATATAGAGGCCTATACCCCGATCACTGTTATTAATTAAACCTGTATTGGTTTACTTCGCATGCACGCGCCATACGCACACCAGAACATGGGTTGGTTAGGTCTGGGTTCCGTCAAAAAATTTCAGATCAAAAGGGTTCCGTAGATAATTAGAGCATCAATAATTATGGCATTGTCGTCTTCAAAAAAGACAATAGGCCCACTGAAGATCCTACTAACATTGACCTTATTTAATTTACAATATCCAAATAAGTATGGCCTTTTCGTCTTCAAAAAAGACAATAGGCC